>ML782676.1:203382-228782 GCA_009831015.1 Picea engelmannii
ATCCTTCTGATATAAATAGTCTTCCATCTGCATCTTCCATAACTGGTAGTTTTGGCCGTTAAATTTATTGACCCTAAACTTTCCATCTTCCGACATTGCTCCCACTCGAACCAGGAACCCTCTTTTCCTGCGAGTTACCTTATTCTCTGATACCAGTTGTTAGAAAAACAGGACCACAGAGCAATAAAATAAAACAAATGTGGAAACAAAACATAGAAGATACACAATACAAGAGAGACACAGATTTATGTGGTTCACCTAGTGTGGGCTACGTCCACCAGAGAAATTGCTAGGTCCTTCCTTTATTATTATCCAGCAAATGAAGGGATACAACCTACAACAAAACCCATTGTAACTTCCTCTTCTTTCTCTCACAGTCTCCTCTCTCAGAATACAATATTCACCACCATCCATAGCCACGATACGTTTCCCTCATAAAAGAGGGTTTCCTGCTAGGGCAAAAAAACCCTAACATAATCTCTACTGTTAGATCTGCGACCTTTTAATGAGCGGTCCAGATTTACAATGAAATTACAATATACTTTTACAAGGCAATTTTTGCTTCAGGAGCTTCACCCCCGAACCCCCATCGAGGGACGCTTCCCCCAAACCCTCGCTGGGGGCCCGCTTTCCCCCATACCCCCCAACCGGGGGGATAGGCCCCCCGGACCTCGCAGAGGGGGTACCCATCCTTTCCACTCCCCCGCGTGGAAGAGTGTACATAATTCTGGGGTGTAAATACTTGATGGGGTATAAACACGGCTGAAAGCAAGGACCTTTGAATCAGGAAGATAATTATGCTCCAAAACCAACAAAATTTTCCAGTTTTGTGATATCAGATCACTTTTCCTTATCTAAAAATCTCAAAAATCCCCCAAAAATGCCTTGAAATAGTGGATTTCGACCTATTTCAGCATCCCCATTCCAATCCCCTAAGAATTTATTCAATTCATTCATGGGTTATTTTCATGTCTTCTTTTTGAACTCACTCCAAGAATTTCAGCTTAATCTAGATCTCTACTAGTGATATGGACCCAAATATTTAAAAACCACTATTTTGTAATTTCTGACAAATTCAAGAAGAAATGGACAATGGTTGTTTCTGACACTTTTGTAGATCTTCTATCTGCGGAAAAAAATTATAAGTTTCATCTTGATTTGACTCAATATGCTTCTTTTATGGCCACTCTTTCCTATATGGTAATCTGCTGACGTGGTTGATGACCTGGTAGTGACGTGGCACTGACATGACATCGACCATCAGACCACCGACCCACTGGGGATTGCTTCCCTACTTCATGATATAAAAAACCTTCAATATGCATCTTCGATTCAAAATTGGGTGATATCTCAGTCATTGATTCAACTCTATCAGCCATCGACCATCAACATTGTCCTTTGGGCACGCACAACATTTTCCCAAAACTATTGATCCAACCATCAACCATCATCCCATTCCTTTAGCAACTACTTAACAACACAATGATAAACCGATTGACCTAACCATCAACTATCAACCATTGAAAATTCTCACTCGTAGATGAAACACCTTACCAATTCTCCCGACCCCTGACCATCAACCATTGATCATCCCCGTTGGCTGAAGAAAACACTTCTCCAAATTAGCTAATCCGACCATCGACGATCAGTCATTTATTAGCTGACTTGACAACTGCTGACATGGAATGACACGTAGATGCTGACATGGAATGACATGTAGACTCTGACATGACATGACACATGGATGTTGACATGGTGTGACATGTCATCGCCCTCTTTCCTTCATCAACCGTCGACCATTTCCCTTGGACAATCCGAACACCTTGCTGGATTGTCCAACACCCGACCATTGATCATTGGCGATTGATGCTTTCTTTTGCTTGATCGAAACACTTCACCAGATCGAACGATACCCGACAATCAGTCTATTAGACAATAATGATTTTTCTTGGTTAGTTGAAACATTTCACCGAATTGGTCAACAATCGACCATCAGCCCATTGGCCATCAATAATTTCTCTTGCTCGACTACAACACTTCGTCGAATTGGCCGACAACCGACCATCAGCCTATCGACCATCAAAAATTTCTCTCACTCGACTCCAACACTTCACCAAATCGGCTGACACTTGACCATTGACCCATCGACCATCGACAATTCCTCTTGATCAACTCCAAACTTTGTTGAATCGGTTGACACCCTACCATCAGCCCATCGACCATTGAGAATTCATATTGCTTGACACCAACACTTATAAAATATTCAACCATTTTCCAATACATATGAAGGATGAAAATCCCAACCATAGATGCTGTTGTTCGTTTTCTCTCAACAACATGCCACCCTCAAGTTGAGGCTATGAGTCCAAAAGGAGATCTATCCCTCTGGATGTCCACTCTCCACACACCATAACCCCAAACCTAGGTTTTACTATATTCCCCACAACCTATACAACCCAAGGAATGGGACATGCCTTCACTACATATAGCCCCTCAAGTCTTCCCACCTCCTTTAGGGATTCAATGCATTTGTTTGACCAGGAAATCGTCCCAACTACTCCAGGAGTGCTCACAACAACCTTCACAAGGCTCTTGAGCCATTTCCTCAACAAGAAAAACACTTTACATGCATGTAACTTGATTTTATAGGAACTTAAGCCTCTTTCTTAGCATATCACACAACCAAACAATGGTTGCCTTCAAACACAATATGGATGGTGCTCTTTCCAGTGCTCAACTCCTCTCTTGTTGCCCCAAATCTCCCAGTAAAAACTGCTTTCTATGAAAAAACATGACTATTGTAAATTATGTTGTCATTGATGTCAAAGGATGTCATTGATATCATAGGTAGGAGGATACTGATTGTTGTCAATGACATGGAGAAGAGTAGATCTAGGAAGCATCCAAACTACTACAACCAAAGAGATCAAGAAGTGTCCATACTGAAAATCAAACCATATAGAGAAACTTGAGTACCCTGTGTGGCTCTATGTGATAATCGAGGAAAGATGAACAAAATGATCATAAAACAAGCTCTGACAGGTCCAAGGATCGAACCCGATAGACAAAGAAATCATCCATATAGAAGATCGACCCAAACAAAGGAAAAATATAATGTGTTCTTTTTGTTGATAATATTCTGTGAGGAAATGAAGTTCTGTATGAAGATAGGACGATTGTGAACAATGAACCCCAGAGAACTCGCACCGCGCATGTATGATGAAATTGGAATATGAACGAAGACAACTCCATGGTGAGAAGACTGCAGAAGAGATGTAGGTTGGAAGTGACAATATCGTGGAAGAGTTTTGTTGCAGAGTAATCATGGTTTACATAAGACCAAAGAAATGGTGAAATCAATATATCCCACATTCATTGGGAAATCATGATCAAAAGGGTTTATAATGAAACAACATTATCACTTAGTTTGAATGAAAGTGAGTGGAAGAGCTACGGAACCTTACATAGAGTATTATTTTTTGAGTGATAAGATCTTGACCGTTCATCTCCAGAGATCAACGGTTAGATCAAATATTGGGGTTCGAAACTTGGTGGGAAAACTTAGCCACATCAACACCATGATAATGATCACATTTGTAACGTACCCAAACACCAAAGTTGGGTCACGTCACGCAAAAAGTTTCTCTTTATCAGCTCTGATACCACTTTGTAACGTACCTAGCCTCCAACTAGGAAACAATACGTGCGAAATACACAAAACACAAAAATTCTGCTAATTAAAGACATTCTTTTGCTTTTATTAATTTTCCCATAGCCTACAACTAAAATTTATAACAGATTTAGCTACAACAATAACCATAAAACATATGCATATGAAGCATGCTAATAATCAACATGAGATACAACTATACTGTTCATTACAACATCATATAATTCATTCTCATTCACACAAAGTTCATGAATAATGATAACATATGTAATAACTTAGTAAAAGCCAAAACACTTATCGTGCAACCAACTGCTTGGGACGGATGTTCCACCCAACCGTAGACTGACTGTTCCAAATCTCAACAACCAGTCACCCCCGAGCTGAGGCTAGCAATCCATAAAAGAAGGTGGTGTTTCATAGTACACTCACAACTCATAAATCTCTCAACCCAGTTGATATTCTCCTAAAAATATCCCTACTTTTCCACCATATCTCTTCCTCTTGACTTGCCCAACCCAAGGAATGCACCATTCGTTTATCAGGGATAACCCAAGGGATGTACCATCCATTTATCAAGGATAATCCAAAGGATGAACCATCCATTTATCATGGTTAACCCAAGGGACGTACCATTCGTTTATCAAGGATAACCCAAGGAATGTGCCATTCATTTATCAGGGTCTCTCTGGCACAAGTAGCTAGGAATATCTCAGTTGGAAACTCAAGGGAAAATGCTACTAGAAAAACTATTAGCAAACCAACAACAACACTTGCTGTTTTAGTACAAATCATGCATGAGTTCACTCTTCAATCTTGACAACCGGGCTCTTGATTTCTCTAGCTCCAATTCGCTCCAATTATGCTCCATTTATGCTCCAGACTTTGCTCTAGACTTCTCCCTCCTATGGTTGCACCAACTCCAAGCTCTCTTTTCTTACCCAAACTTGACTAACTTCCTAAAATGCTCGAACTACTGTTACTTCTCTGTCTCAACCCATATGAAATTCCTCTCTTTTTCTTGCATTTCTTGACTCACACTCTTCCCCAAGATGATTGTACTCAACCCCCATGTTCCCAATAACTTTAGGATGTGACCACTCACACCTGCCCTCTTACATGTATTTAATCACTGGCTTTGGAAACACTCAATCGGAAATGGGAAGGTTCATATACAATAAGAGATTTAGGAAAACATGCTAAATACATAAACATGGGTAATTGTCCCATTGGACCCCTCTTGGACATTATCCTATACACTCCCCTCTCTTGTGGATTATTTCAGCCCCCATTTCTTTTTCGTGTCCCCCTTAGCAGTTGGCATCACATTTTATTATTAAAACATTGAAATACAATTCACATATTACATCACTTGGCCATAGCCACATATTATATCTACATAAGCATTAATCAAACTAGGGATTATAATGGGGATGTTACATCCCCCCTCCCCTAGAATTGTGCGCCATCCTTGATGCACTCTATGCCAATATTCATATATGCAAATTTACATCATAATGCTTAGAAATAAAATTTATGCAATTTAACAACTCCAACAACTCCAACCAAAATATCATGTTCCTCTCAACTCGTTGACCCAAGGAATGCACCATTCATTTATTAGGGATGACCAAGGGATGTGCCATCCATTTATCAGGGCTAACCCAAAGAATGTGCCATTCATTTATCAAGGTCCCCAACATAGTTGGCCATGACTCTGAGATGTGGTTCTGAAACTTTAGTTGCTCAAAACAAAGTCTTTCATTTTGTCTTCTTCAAAACTGTCAAAAATTTGTAGTTATTCTACCCACATGTTTTTTTCATTCTTCCATGTAGCATCTTCAGGACCGTAGTAGGTCCATTGAACCTTTACGAACCCTATGGATTTGTTCTTTATCACTTTGAATTTTTGGCCCAGGATGCGTACTAGTTCCACCCAGAAATCCCCTTCATGCTCCACCTGGATCACATTCCAATCAATGACATGATTAGCATCAGGTACTTACTTTTTAAGTAATGATACATTAAATAAATTATGCACTCTCTTGGATGCAGACAAAGATAACATGTATGCAAATGGCCCTACTTTTTCTAATATTTCAAAAGGACCACAATATCTTGCTCCCACTTTTCTTTTCCTTTCCTTCTCTTTTGAAAAGGACCACTTCTTTTTTCCTTTACTTTAAAAAAAACATGTTCTCCCACTTTAAAATCTCTAAAAACTATGTTCCTGTCTGCATGAATTTTCTGCCTATCCTGGACATCCTTCAAATTCTGATTTATCCTTGCCATCTGATCTTCCATTTCTTTTAAAAATTCTAGCCCAACAATTGTTCTATCTGCTGGATTATCCCAACTCAATGGGGTGTTACATTTCTTGCCATACATTGCCTCAAATGGACTCATTTTCAAGGAGGATTGATACCCATTGTTGTAGGAACATTCAACTAAATAGATATAATCTTCCCACTTCGATGGATGATCCATCACATACATTCTAAACATGTCTTCAATTATCCTGTTAGTCCTTTATGTTTTCCCATTAGACTCTGGATGATATGTTGTACTAAGATTTAAATTTGTTCCAAATCCCTTAAACAAACCTTTCCAAAAATTGAAAGTAAACTTTGGATCTCTGTCTGAAAATATTTCCTTAGGCACTCCATGTAGCCTATAAACTTCTCTCATATAAATATCCGCAATATTTGCTGCCTTGTGTGTAGTCTTTACTGAAATAAAATGTGTTGCTTTAGTCAATTTGTCCACCACAACCATGATGGAATCATGCTGCTTCATTGTTCTGGGAAACTTAGTAATAAAATCAATTTAGACAACTTCCCACTTCCATTCCGGAATGGGCAATGGCTGTAGTAAACCTATTGGGTGTCTATGTTTTGTTTTTACTTTTTGGCATTCCAGACCTCTGTCTATGTAATTAGCCACTTATTTCTTCATTCCTGGCCAAAAATATTGGCTTATTACTGTTGCAATTGTTTTTTGATACCATGGGTGCCCTACATATCGCACATTATGCATCTCTTCTAGCACTACATTTTTCATCTCACTGGAATTCGACACATACAACTTACCTTCGTACATGAAAATTCCATCTTCTTTCAGCTCGTAATAATTAATTTTTTGCTGAAATTTTCCTTGTTGTAATGTCTCTTATTTTTAAATAATTATTATCTGAATTTGCTGCTGCAATAATTTTGTCTTCCAGATATGTCCTGTACATGCTAATGGATGCAATATACACTTCATGAACTCTCCTACTGAGTGTATTGACCACATGATTTTCCTTTCCCTTTATGTGCTTAATTTCGAAATCATATTCACTCAGAAATTCCAACCATCTAGTTTGCCTAGCATTTAGTGTTGGCTATCCAAACAAATGCTTCAAACCACAATGGTTTTTCCTTAGCTCAAATTTCTTACCCACAAGGTAATGTCTCCACATTTTCAATGCATGTACAATTTCTGCTATCTCTAAGTCATGTGTAGCATAATTCCTTTGATGCTCTTTTAATTTTTAGGACTCATAGCATACCACATGATCCTTTTGACTAAGGACTCCACCAAGCCCTTCCTTGTATGCATCCATGCATACAACAAAAGATTCTTTGTTTGGATTTGTAATCTTCAAGATTTGAGCACTTTCCAATATTCTTTTCAACTGTTGAAAACTCTCTTCACACTTGGAAGTCCATTCGAACTTCACACCCTTCTTTTGGAAAGAAGTGATTGGACTTGCAGTCTTTGAAAATGCTTTTATGAATCTTTGGTAATAACCAGAAAGATCCATGAATGATCTGACCTCTATCACATTCCTTGGTATTGACCATTCTCTAATGGAATTTATCCTCTCAGGGTCCACTTCTTTCCCTGGTGCTAATATTATATGCCCCAAGTAGTGAATCTTCTTTTGATAAAAGATGCACTTACTTAGCTTAGCATATAATCTGTGCTCTCTCAAAACTTGTAACACCATTCTTAAATGTTTCTCATGTTCCTCTTCTGATTTGAAATAGACGAGTATATCATCTAACACATAACACTCCATTCATCAAACAAATAAAAAATGTTGGGGCATTTGATAGTCCAAATGGCACTACCATGAATTTATAATTCCCATATCTTGTTCTAAAGGTTATCTTGCTGATGTATTTTTCCCTTATCCTTACTTGATGATATCCCGATCTCAACTTAATCTTTGAAAATATTCTTGCACCTTTCAGTTGATCAAACAAATAATAAATTTTGGGTAAAGGATACTTATTCTTTATGGTAACCTTATTAAGTTGCCTGAAATCAATACACAACCTTACGGTTCCATCCTTCTTCTTCACAAACATAATCGAGGCTCCCCAAGGTAACACACTTGGGCATATATACCCCTTTTTTAACAACTCTTCAAGTTTCATACACAACTGCTTCAATTCCGGTGCACCCATCTTGTATGGTGTCTTAGACACTGGGGTATCTCCTAGCACCAAATGGATAAATAAATCAATGTATCTCTTTGGTGGGAATCTTGGGATTTCCCTAAAAACATCTTCAAAATTCCTCAAGACCGGATGGTCTTCAATGCTTGCCACTTTATTTTTGGTTAACTCCTCCATATGGGATGCAAACACCTGACATCCCTTCCTGAAGATCTTCTTCAACTGCATAGCTGAAATCTCTATAACAACTACAACTCTTGGAATGTATTGAATCTTACCTTGCTACCCTACCTCATTGTTGAGCTTCACTTTTTCCATGTTTTCTGCTATACAAAAACATTTATTATTACACATTTTCCCGCATTTCGTTTTAATACACACCATAAACCCTAATTAAATGACATCATTCGTCATTACATCCAGTGTGGTTAATACATCATCTTTTCTATGTTTTAATGGTTAAAATATGATTATATCACGGTTTACTTGTGACAGTTTGTGAAGTGTGATTCTTGTACTAGCACAATCAATATTCTTGTACCATAATGACAGTTCAACATTTTCGCACCAATATTATCATTTCAGTACATGTTGTTGTTTATCATATTCTTGCGCTTTGAGGCAAAAATAAGAAACATGGGTTTTTGATCAGAATCTAGACCAGGGGTCAAAATTTTGCTCAAATTTCAAATTGATTGGAATCACTTCAAATCGAAGGGGTGCGTAGGCCTCATCATCACGAAATCAATGCAAATCATTCGGGTTCAAACAGATGTCGGATGAGTGAGATATTGCGATTTGTTCGATTCGCCAAACAGGCAAAAACAAAATTGTTGACTGTACAGTCTGTATAGCTGACGTGACAGAGGCCGTACAACTGACGTGGCATGTCCGTACGGTAAGGTGGAAGTTGATGATGTGGCAATCATTGATTGGCAGATGCAGATGAATCCTATTTCGACATGTGGCATATTTTGTCAAATGGTTTGGTGCCATGTGGCACCGCATTTCATTGGTTGTTTAAAATGTTTTGGAGTCTGTGGGATTCGAACCCCGGACCTCCACCTACATCTAACCTCTTGGAAAAGGCCACCCAACCGACATGCCACCACTTGTGTATTTTTATATATATGAGTTTATATATATTTAAATTCACATTGTTTTATGGTTGGCGTGGGGGTCCGGGATGGGGCTTAGCCCCAACCCCCGGTTTCTATGTGTGCCATATGACCTGGCCATATGGAGGTTCACGCGCGCACATTTTCAAATGGTTAGCCCGACCCCATTCACCCAACACTTGGTGCATCTGTGCTTGGACACTTGTCCATTACTCATTGGCTTGGAGCTTGGCCCTTTTTGGTGCACGGGGACGTGGTCACATGGACCATATGCCCAATGGCTTGGTGGTTAGGGGCCCTAATTCTGTTAATGGTTCTACAGTTGCAAATGGTTGTGTGGTTATGTGCATGGTGCTAGGTTTTAGCATGGAAATGAGCGCTTGTTCTAGGTTGGGACGCATAGAGGTGCATTTTGGTGAACCTGAGACAACAAGCTTGAAGGAGGAAAATGGCAGGAGGCCTATCTTCTTCATTTTTTTGGCCAAATGAGGTGCCGAAAAAGCCCAGCTAGGGGTTTTTGGATGTTCTAAATCCATTGGAACTATTTTCAAAGGAATTTGAAGACTTATTTTACATGTTTTACACCATTGAAGTTTCAGAGAGCTCTAGGGAGCTAGAAGCCCTCATTGATGGAGGCCATGCTCAGATGAGCCCAAGTCTATTTTATGTGACTGAATGCTTTGAACACATTGAGATAGGTTTCAGATCCATTTGAGGACTTTTAAAAGTGTTTTTTTCCACAAGGAAGCTCAGGGAAGCTCAAGGCCACATGTAGAAGAGGTCATGCCCGGATGAGCCGTGGTCCATTTTTAGAGTTCTATTAGTCATTTTTGGGGTTTTTATGTATTCTAAACCCAATGGTACAGTCAGTAATTCCATTGGAGTTGAGCAGTAGCTTGTAAAATATTCTTTGACAAACTAATCCCAGAGAGCCGAGTCCATTAATGGAGGCTCAAGGAGATGTAGCCCAGTTGGGGGTGAACTCCTTTATCATCTTGTTATTGTTGTGAGTTTGCTGGTTTATTTTCTGCAAGTTATGTTTGTTGTGTATTTATTTAAAATACATATTTAACTTTTTAAAAACCTCACACATAAAGACATAAAAGATAAATAAACTTGACATATAAATTATCTTTCACAACTATGACATGGAGCAAGGTCCTGAACTTTATTTCAATGGAGTAGAGGGTGCTTGCATAGCATAACAAGTCAGCCCCCTATTTTCAGATTAGGTGGTATCAGATCTTAGTTTGTTTTGCTCATGTGATTGCCATTGATAGCTAGAGATTTAGCTGTTGGTATTATTGTGCAAGTTTTGTGTTGAAGTTTGATATCTTGCAAGGATGGAGGAAGCTTCAAACATTGATAGTTCTCATAAATCTTCATTATCCAAGTTCTTTGACAAAGAGATGTTGAAGGAGTTTGTAACCATGAGAGATATGGTACAAGAGTTGTGGGAAGATAGAGAAGAGAGCATTGTCCTTCAAGAGCAGTTGATGGCCATGAAGGAGGAGAAACACCAACTTTTTGAAAAGTTGCATGAGATGGAGACTGAACTCCATGAGGCAAAGGAAACCCTTACCAAGTACATGCATGAACATGAGGTATGTAATGTTAGTTTATCTTCAAATTCCTCTCAAGATGAATGATTTGGTGTTTTTGAAAATCACACTAGAGGAATAGGGTCCAAGTTATTGTTAAAAATGGGCTATGAAGGTAGAGGGTTAGGCAAGCATGCACAAGGCATTGTTGAGCCTATTGTTTTTGAGGAGAGGCCCAAGTATAGGGGTCTTGGATATGAACAAAGAGATGGAGAAAATTCCAAAGTTGAAGAGACAAGGGAAAAAGTTCCAAGAACAAATTTTGTTTCAAGTTCAATCCCTCAAGCATGAAAAATGTGTGTTCAAGATGAATGCACATGTGTGAAACAAAAGAGTTGTGACAATGATGAGGACAAGAACATATTTGTTGGTCTTCAAAAGAGAGCTAGTGACTCTTCAAATTCACCTCCTCAAGAAGGCTATAAAGGTGAATGTTCAAGAACCTTTGTTGCAAGTTCAATCCCTTAAGCATGCAAAAAGTGTGTTCGAGACGAATGCAAATGTGTGAAACAAGAGAGTTATGACAACCATGAGGACAAGAACATTGTTGTTGGTCTTCAAAGGAGGCAGTAAAGGTGAATGTTCAAGGTATATTTCTGCCTATCATTCAGTTGCTTTTGATTATGTTAAGCATGATAAATTTGCATGTAAAAATGACAGAAAAAGTCCATGTACATATTGTGGTTTATATAACCATCATGTTTCAAAATGTTGGAAAATATTGACCACTTTTAGGAAAATTTCCAAGCAAAGGCAACTTGAAAAGAGGATGCAAAAGATTTGCATTCATTGCCAGAAAAGGGGTTATCTCATTGATCAATGTTGGACATTGCATCCAACCATTCATCCATAGCACAAGAAGCAGATGGATAAAGAGATTGGCAAGAATGGAAGAGGATATTCAATCATCGATGTGAGTCAAGCTGATTCACAAGAAGACGATTTTCAGCATAACAATTCACCATTGAGTTGGCTTGGTAAGAAATGGTTAGATTTCTTGAGCAAGTAAGGCTTGCATTTTTCTGTTGTAGATGCACATTTCAGCCTTATGTATGCATTTATGTTGAGAGTATGAAAAGTACAACTTCTATGATGCAAGTTGCATGTGAATGCAATTCGTTTGAAGGCATTCTTGTTTGTTGCACAACTTTGCCAGGAGGGTGTAAAAGAGGGGTATGATGCTCACTTGTTACAACCATATATCTTTTTCATATTCAGCTCTTATGTACCCACATGTTTTGGGTTTATGTACTTATGTTTGTACTGGAAGGAGAGTTGAAGAGTCATGCACATGCATGTGTTTTTGTGTGTGCGTAAACAATGAACTTGGTGATAGTTCATCCTGAATGACTCATGATTGTAACATGATTGTGTATCATGAATGTTGACTTGTCATTTTGGGAAGGTAGATATGTTTCAAATGAGTCTCGACTTGTGTCGATGTTGTATTGACGACTATGTGTGTCGATCATGTTTTTCGACTTATGTTTTAGTCGATGGTGTTTGTTGGTTTGTATGTCGATTTTGAGTACACCAAGATGCAGGAAAACACCATGTAATTTGATGAAGTACAAGATGTGACCGTTTTCTTGAAGAGAAAAAAGACTTTGTTGGCATCATTTTCAATCTTGTATAAATTTGTTTTCAAGATTGATAGTTTTCTTGGTTTGTGACAAGATGTCGCAGGAAAGTTTTTGCAGCCATTGTAGAGCGAATTGTGTTGACGCTAAAGAGTTCACAAGAGGGACTTGATTCTCAGTGGGAAGGCTGGTAGTCTTCTAAGCAAAAAGAGAACAATGGGTCAACAACAGCCAGAGGATAGTGGTTGAGGGACATATCCAGTTACAGTGCAAGGCATGTCAAGGTATCCAGGTGATTGTCAAAAAGACTTTTTCAAGTAGAATTAGTTGATAGAACTTGGAGGCAGAAGAGTATTGAAGCTCAGACAGATAATCATAAGATTTTTTGGGTCTAAAAGCCTTTCAGTGGGAAGGTGTGATCAGAATTTGGACTAGGGGTCAAAATTTTGCTCAAATTTCAAAGTGCTCAGAATCGCTTCAAATCGAACGGGTACGTAGGCCTCGTCGTCACAAACCCAATGCAACTCGTTTAGGTTCAAATGAACATCGGATGAGTGAGATATCATGATCTTTTTGATTCACCAAATAGGCAAAAAAAAAATTGCTGATTGTACAGTCCGTACAACTG
This sequence comes from Picea engelmannii, assembly GCA_009831015.1. Taxonomy (NCBI): domain Eukaryota; kingdom Viridiplantae; phylum Streptophyta; class Pinopsida; order Pinales; family Pinaceae; genus Picea; species Picea engelmannii. The sequence continues at coordinate 216,422 of ML782676.1, forward strand.
ACGTGGCAGAGGCCGTATAACTGATGTGGCATGTCCGTACACTGAGGTGGCAGTTGATGATGTGTCAATCATTGATTGGCATATGCAAATGAATCCTGTTTCGACACGTGGAATATTTTTTCAAATGGTTTGGTGTCACGTGGCCCAGGTGTGCGCTGCCACGTGGCACCACATTTCATTGGTTGTTTAAAATGTTTTGGAGTTCGTGGGATTTGAACCCCGGACCTCCACATACATCCAACATCTTGGCAAAGTCTGCCCAACTGACACACCACCACTTGTGTCTTGTTATATATATGAGTTTATATATATTTAAATTTGCATTGTTTTATGGTTGGCGTGGGGGTCCGGGCTGGGGCTTAGTCCCAACCCTCGGTTTCTATGTGTGCCATATGACCTGGCCATATGTAGGTCCACACGCACACATTTTCAAATGGTTAGCCCGACCCCATTCACCTGACACTTGGTGCATTCACGCTTGGACACTTGTCCATTACCCATTGGCTTGGAACTTGGCCCTTTTTGTTGCGCGGGGACGTGGTCACATGGACCATACGCCCAATGGCTTGGCGGTTAGGGGCCCTAATTCTGTTAACGGTTCTACAGTTACACACGATTGTGCGGTTATGTGTATGGTGCTAGGTTTTATCACGGAAATGAGAGGGTGTTCTAGGTTGGGACACACAGAGGTGCATTTTGGCGAACCAGAGACAACAAGCTTGAAGGAGGAAAATGGCAGGAGGCCTATCTTTTTCATTTTTTGGCCAAATGAGGTGCCAAAAAAGCCCAGCTAGGGGTTTTTCGATGTTATAAATCTATTGGCACTATTTTCAAAGGCATATGAAGAATTCTTTTGTAGGTTTTACACCATTGAAGTTTCAGGGAGCTCTAGGGAGCTAGAAGCCCTCATTGATGGAGACCATCCTCAGATGAGCCCAAGTCTATTTTATGTGACTGAATAGTCATTTTTGACTAATTGTTATGCTCTGAACACATTGGGATAGGTTTCAAATCCATTTGAGGACTTTTACAAGTGTTTTTTCCACAAGGAAGCTCAGGGAAGCTCAAGGCCACATGTAGAAGAGGTCATGCCCAGATGAGCCATGGTCCATTTTCAGAGTTCTATTAGTCATTTTTGTGGTTTTTATGTATTCTGAACCCAATGGTACAATTAGTAATTCCATTGGAGTTGAGCAGTAGCTTGTAAAAGAATCTTTGAAAAACTAATCCCAAAGAGCCTAGTCCATTAATGGAGGCTCAAGGAGATGTAGCCCAGTTGGGGGTGAACTCCTTTATCATCTTGTTATTGTTGTGAGTTTGCTGGTTTATTTGCTGCAAGTTATGTTTGCTATGTATTTATTTAAAATACATATTTAAATTTTTAAAAACCTCACACATAAAGACATAAAAGATAAATAAACTTGACATATAAATTATCTTGCACAACTATGACATGGATCAAGGTCCTGAAGTTTATTTCAATGGAGTAGAGGGTGCTTGCATAACATAACAAGTTAGCCCCCTATTTTCAGATCAGTTTTCTCTGCAGTGACGTTTCCATGTGGACACTTGTGTCAAAAACTGACTAGGTCACACGTGTGGACCTCCAGCTTAGAAGGAATAATTCAACCAAATTAATAAAATTTCTAGACAATCCACTTCTTCCTCGATTTTCATGCACACAAAAACAAATTTGAAGAATATGGAACACGGGTTTTGTTCCTAGCATGAAAATTTGGTCATTGCGTAGGAGGTTTTCCAAAAAAAAATGGATTGGTTGAGGAGTTAATGCTGGTTCCTTAATGATCACTTGCACAAATTTCATGGTATGTCCAAATTTGAAAACACCACGCCTAAATTTGGTGACGTGGCCTTGAGTTTGATGTCAAATGGATATCAGATCAATTAAATTAGTATGAGAATCTTCGGTTGGTTGTAGCCATCACATCGAAGATATGGATTGAAACCAATTTTGCTAAGTTGGTCCTGCAAAGACAAAGATAGTTGATTCGTTGCTGCCATCTCCATTTTTGGTATTTTGTCTCACGAAGACGTAGGGGATGTTCTCATCTCCCTGCTTGGGTTATAGAATTCTTCTATAAAATTTTGATGTAATGGAAGGGATGGCTATGTAAGAGATTCAAAGAAATTGTTATTATTTCATTGTATTCAGAGAGAGTTGTGCATCATTACCTTGTAATTTGGAGTTTGATTTTAATGATGAACTGGCTATTGATATGTTGAGAAACTTCCTACACCGAGTTCACTTTTCCAGGTGTGCCATCCAGGTCGGGAAGGGCCCCTCAATCCGGTAACGCCTTGGCTAACGCTGTCTTTAACACCATCTCTATTCACTTACCTCTTACTACTTTGACACTACAAGAGATGTATATTTTTGTCCATAGATTTTTAGGTTTTATTTTGTATTCTCGTGTTACATTGGTTTCATATATCTCTTTTCATATTGTTTATCTAATATGTGAATATTTTGATACATTGTCATATGATTTCGTATTGAGTTACTGTTTATTTAATTATTATATGTTATGTTGATTTGCAGGTTACATTATTGTGTTGTATATAAGTCATGTTGTTGTTTGTTAATTGTTGTTTAAGTGTTTTGATGTGTATTGTTATAATGTTTATTTATTGATGAAACATATTTGTTATAACTTTTTTGTGTTAATTGTTTATTTGTTGTATATTTACAACCCTTTGTTAATAGTCATAACTTTATGTTGTATATTTACAACCCTTTGTTAATAGTCATAACTTTATGTTATATATTTATAATGTTTTGTTAATTGTTTGTTTAATATTTTATTTGTGATATGTTTGTTTTGTTTACATATTTGTTAGAATATTGTTTAGTTTGTTTAATATTATGTTGTTTGTCGTGTTGTAATTATGTGTTGTTTTATTTTTCAAAGTATTGTAAAATATTGTTAAGTGTTACGCAACGTTAGAAGGATTACGCTTGTATTGTTATAATGTTTATTTATTGATTATACATATTTGTTATAAATTTTTTGTGTTAATTGTTTATTTGTTGTATATTTACAACCCTTTGTTAATAGTCATAACTTTATGTTATATATTTATAATGTTTTGTTAGTTGTTTGTTTAATAGTTTATTTGTGATATGTTTGTTTGTTTACATATTTGTTAGAATATTGTTTAGTTTGTTTAATATTATGTTGTTTGTCATGTTGTAATTATGTGTTGTTTTATTTTTCAAAGTATTGTAAAATATTGTTAAGTGTTATGCAATGTTAGAAGGATTATGCTTGGGTGTATCTTTATGAGGACATTTCATTTGCATAGATTAAATTCAGATTTCATTTCCTATTTGTTCGATTTTCCTTTTAGCTAATTTTCTTTAATTTGTTGTTTTCCATAGTTTAAATTTCCTTTTATTTCTACACTTTGATTTTACTTCTAATTCTTCTTTCATTCATTTTGAAGTGTGCTAGCCGACTTTAGATTAGGCTAGACTAGCTCCAATACTGCACATACTGTGCTTGAACCTTGAAGCTTACGAGCCTTAGTTGATAATTTATTGTTGGAATTAATAGTGCATATATTTAACCCCACATTTTTGGCATCGTTGATAGGGAGGTGCTAAATGGATTGAGGTCTAGGTAGGTAGGTTTCCTTTAATTTACACAGCTTGGTGGAGGACAAGATGGCAAGACGAGAGGTAAGAACCTTCACATCCACTTTAGTGGGTCTCTACCCAAACCCATGTATGTTCCTTTTGCAAGTGTGTTTCTCTTTTGCAAAGTGTGTTTACTTTCCTGCAAGTGTGTTTATTTTCATGAAAGTGTGGTTTGCTTTTCAAATTCTGCAATTAGTTTCTATTATTTCTTATGGTTTTCTTAAAATTGTTTTGAGTGTTAGTTAGTTTTCATTTCATTTTCATAAAAAATATTAGAAATAAAAAATATTTTGGGTGTTGTAAGAACCATGTGCACTAATCCATGTGTGAGACAAGACCCATCGACCAACAAGATGGATTCAAAGATGATAATGAGTTTGGAATAACTCTCTCAAATCTTAGAAGCAAGTAGGATCTCTTCTTCTCAAGAAGAACACATCTTGACAGTAGTTAGGAATGCATCTACTTCTCCAAAAGACATAGAAGAACCAAAGTTCCATGAGCCACATCCATGAGAAGATCTAGAAGCCTCCTGTAATCACCCTTTCCAACTTATAGAGGGGACTAAAGAATCATGGACCACAGGACCGTAACAGGTCCATTGAACCTTTACGAACCCTATGGATTTGTTCCTAAGCACTTTGAATTTTTGGTCTAGGATGCGTACTAGTTCCACCTGGAAATCCCCTTCATGCTCCACTTGGATCACATTTCAATCAATGACATGATTAGCATCAATTACTTACTTTTTAAGTAATGATGCATGGAATAAATTATGCACTCTCTTGGATGCAAACAAAGCTAACATGTATGCAAATGACCCTATTTTTTCTAATATTTCTAAAGGACCACAATATCTTGCCGTGACTTCTCTTTTCCTTTCCTTCTCTTTTGAAAAGGACCACTTTTCTTTTCCTTTACTTTAAAAACACATGTTCTCCCACTTTAAAATCTCTGAAAACTATGTTCCTGTCTGCATGACTTTTCTGCCTATCCTGGACATCCTTCAAATTCTGATTTATCCTTGCCATCTGATCTTCCATTTCTTTTAACAATTCTAGCCCAACAATTATTCTGTCTGCTGGATTATCCCAACTCAATGGGGTGTTATATTTCCTGCCATACATTGCCTCAAATGGACTCATTTTCAGGGAGGATTGATACCCATTGTTGTAGGAAAATTCAACTAAATAGATATAATCTTCCCATTTCGATGGATGATCCATCACATACATTCTAAGCATGTATTCAATTATCCTGTTAGTCCTTTCTGTTTTCTCATTAGGCTCTGGATGATATGTTGTACTAAGATTTAAATTTGTTCCAAATCCCTTGAACAAACCTTTCCAAAAATTGGAAGTAAACTTTGGATCTCTGTCTGAAACTATTTCCTTAGGCACTCCATGTAGTCTAGAAACTTCTCTCATATAAATATATGCAATATTTGCTACCTTGTGTGTAGTCTTTACTAGAATAAAATGTGTTGCTTTAGTCAATTTGTCCACCACCACCATGATGGAATCATGCTACTTCATTGTTCTAGACAACTTAGTAATAATATCAATTGAGACAACTTCCCACTTCCATTATGGAATGGGCAATGGCTGTAGTAAACCTACTGGGTGTTTATGTTTTGTCTTTACTTTTTGGCATTCCAAACATCTATCTATGTAATTAGCCACTTATTTCTTCATTCCTGGCCAAAAATATTGGCTTATTACTGCTGCAATTGTTTTCTGATACCATGGGTGCCCTGCATATAGAACATTATGCATCTCTTCTAGAACTACATTTTTCATCTCATTGGAATTCGACACATACATCTTACCTTTGTACATGAGAATTCCATCTTCTTTCAGCTCATAATAATTAATTTTTTGCTGAAAATTTCCTTGTTGTAATGTCTCTTTTATTTTTAAATAATTCTTATCTGAATTTGTTGTTGAAATAATTTTGTCTTCCAGATATGTCATGTACATGCTAATGGATGCAATATACACTTCATGAGCTCTCCTACTGAGTGTATCGACCACTTGATTTTCCTTTCCCTTTATGTGCTTAATTTCGAAGTCATATTCACTTAGAAATTCCAACCATCTAGTTTGCCTAGCATTTAGTGTTGGCTATCCAAACAAATGCTTCAGACCACAATGGTTTTTCCTTAGCTCAAATTTCTTACCCACAAGGTAATGTCTCCACATTTTCAATGTATGTACAATCACTGCTAACTCTAAGTCATGTGTAGCATAATTCCTTTCATGCTCTTTTAATTTTCAGGACTCATAGAATACCACATGATCCTTTTGACTAAGGACTCCACCAAGCCCTTCCTTGTATGCACCCGTGCACACAACAAAAGATTCTTTGTTCGGATTTGAAATCTTCAAGATTTGAGCACTTTCCAATATTCTTTTCAACTGTTGAAAACTCTCTTCACACTTGGAAGTCCATTCGAGCTTCACACCCTTCTTTTGCAAAGAAGTGATTGGACTTGCAATCTTTGAAAAACCTTTTATGAATCTTTGGTAATAACTAGAAAGATCCATGAATGATCTAACCTCTGTCACATTCCTTGGCATTGACCATTCTCTAATGGAATTTCTCCTCTCAGGATCCACTTCTTTCCCTGGTGCTGATATTATATGCCCCAAGTAGTGAATCTTCTTTTGATAAAAGATGCACTTACTTAGCTTAGCATATAATCCGTGCTCTCTTAAAACTTGTAACACCATTCTTAAATGTTTCTCATGTTCCTCTTCTGATTTGGAATAGATGAGTATATCATCTAACACATAACACTCCATTCATCAAACACATAAAAAATGATGGGGCATTTGATAGTCCAAATGAAACTACCATGAATTCATAATTACCATATCTTGTTCTGAATGCTATCTTGCTGATGTATTCTTCCCTTATCCTTACTTGATGATATCCCGATCTCAATTTAATCTTTGAAAATATTCTTGCACCTTTCAGTTGATCAAACAAATAATCAATTTTGGGTAAAGGATACTTATTCTTTATGGTAACCTTAATAAGTTGTCTGAAATCAATACACAGCCTTACGGTCCCATCCTTCTTCTTCACAAACATAATCGAGGCTCCCCAAGGTAACACACTTGGGCATATATACCCCCTTTTTAACAACTCTTCAAGTTTCATCTGCAACTCCTTCAATTCCGGTGCACCCATTCTATATGGTGTCTTAGACACTGGGGTATCTCCTAGCACCAAATGGATAAATAAATTAATGTATCTCTTTGGTGGGAATCTTGGGATTTCCCTAAAAACATCTTCAAAATCCCTCAAGACCAGATGGTCTTCAATGGTTGCCACTTTATTTTTGGTTGCCTCCTCCATATGGGATGCAAACACCTGACATCCCTTCTTGAAGCTCTTCTTCAACTGCATAGCTGAAATCTCTATAACAACTACAACTCTTGGAATGTATTGAATCTTACCTTGCTACCCTCGCTCATTGTTGAGCTTCACTTTTTCCATGTTTTCTTCTATACGAAAACATTTATTATTACACATTTTCCCGCATTTCATTTAATACACACCATAAACCCTAATTAAACGCCATCATTCGTCATTATATCAAGTGTGGTTAATACATCATCTTTTCTATGTTTTTAATGGTTAAACTATGATTATATCATAGTTTACTTATGACGGTTTGCGAAGTGTGATTCTTGTACTAGCACAATCAGTATTCTTGTACCATAACAACATTTCAACATTTTCGCACCAATATTCTCATTCCGGTACATGTTGTTGTTTAGCATATTCTTGCGCTTTGAGGAAAAAATAAGAAATGTGGGTTTTCTTCGTAGTGACGTTGCCATGTAGACACTTGTGTCAAAAACCACCTAGGTCACACATGTGGACCTCCATCTTAGAAGGAATAATTCACCCAATTTAATAAAAGTTCTAGACAATCCACTTCTCCCTCAATTTTCATGCACACAAAGACAAATTTGAAGAATCTGGAACATGGGTTTTGTTCCTAGCATGAAAATTTGGTCTTCGTGTAGGAGGTTTTCCAAAAAAAGAAGAAGGAATGGTTGAGGAGTTCTTCCTGGTTCCTTAATTATCACTTGCACAAATTTCATGGTATATCCAAATTTGAAAACACCACACCCAAATTTGGTGACGTGGCCTTGAGTTTGACGTCAAATGGATATCATATCAATTAAATTAGTATGACAATCTTCAGTTGGTTGCAACCATCACATCGAAGATATGGATTGAAACCAATTTTTCTAAGTTGGTCCTACAAAGACAAGGATAGTTGATTCGTTGCTGCCATCTCCATTTTTGGTATTTTGTCTCACGAAGACGTAGGGGATGTTCTCATCTCCCTGCTTGGGTTATAGAATTCTTCTATAAAATTTTGATGTGATGGAAGGGACGGGTATGTAAGAGATTCAAAGAAATTGTTATTATTTCATTGTATTCAGAGAGAGTTGTGCATCATTACCTTGTAATTTGGAGTTTGATTTTAATGATGAACTGACTATTGATATGTTGAGAAACTTCCTACACCGAGTTCACTTTTCCAGGTGCACCATCTAGGTCGGGAAGGGCCCCTCAATCCAGTAACACCTTGGCTAACGCTGTCTTTAACACCATCTCCATTCACTTACCTCTTACTACTTTGAAGATGCAAGAGATGTATGTTTTTGTCCATAGTTTTTTAGGTTTTATTTTGTATTCTTGTGATACATTGGTTTCATATATCTTGTTTCATATTTTTTTATCTAATACGTGAATATTTTGATACATTGTCATATGATTTCGTATTGAGTTCTTGTTAATTTAATTATTATATGTTGTGTTGATTTGCAGGTTAAATTATTGTGTTGTATATAAGTCATGTTGTTGTTTGTTAATTGTTGTTTAAGTGTTTTGTTGTGTATTGTTATAATGTTTTTTTATTGATGAAACATATTTGTTATAACTTTTTTGTGTTAATTGTTTATTTGTTGTATATTTACAACCCTTTGTTAATAGTCATAACTGTATGTTATATATTTATAATGTTTTGTTAATTGTTTGTTTAATAGTTTATTTGTGATATGTTTGTTTTGTTTACATATTTGTTAGAATATTGTTTAGTTTGTTTAATATTATGTTGTTTGTCGTGTTGTAATTATGTGTTGTTTTATTTTTCAAAGTATTGTAAAATATTGTTAAGTGTTATGCAACATTAGAAGGATTACGCTTGTAGAGTGATTTCAAATTAATTTCGTACTCACACATTCGTTTTTGTACATAAAATAAATTAATTCCATACCTACATATTGACTTCGCTTTCATTTCCGGGTGTATCTTTTCAAGGACATTTCATTTTCATAGTTTAAATTCAGATTTCATTTCCTATTTGTTCGATTTTCCCTTTAGCTATTTTTTTTTTAATTTGGTTTTTTCCATAGCTTAAATTTCCTTTTATTTCTACACTTTGATTTTACTTCTAGTTCTTCTTTCATTCATTTTGAAGGGGGAATAATTCATCCAAATTAATAAAAGTTTTATACAGCCCACTTCTCCCTCGATTTTCCTGCACACAAAGACAAATTTGAAGAATATGGAACATGGGTTTTGTTCCTAGCATGTAAATTTGGTGATCGTGTAGGAGGTTTTCCGGAAAAAAAAGAAGGAATGGTTGAGGAGTTATTGGTGGTTGCTTAACTATCACTTGCACAGATTTCATGGTATGTCTAAATTTGAAAACACCACGCCTAAATTTGGTGACGTGGCCTTGAGTTTGACGTCAAATCGATATTAGATCAATTAAATTAGTATGATAATCTTCAGTTGGTTGCAGCCATCACATCGAAGATATGGATTGAAACCAATTTTTCTAAGTTGGTCCTACAAAGACAAGGATAGTTGATTCGTTGTTGCCTTCTCCATTTTTGGTATTTTGTCTCACGAAGATGTAGGGGATGTTCTAATCTCCCCACTTGGGTTATAGAATTCTTCTATAAAATTTTGATGTAATGGAAGGGACGGGTATGTAAGAGATTCAAAGAAATTGTTATTATTTCATTGTATTCAGAGAGTGTTGTGCATCATTACCTTGTAATCTGGGGGTTGATTTTAATGATGAACTAACTATTGATATGTTTAGAAACTTCCCGCATTGAGTTCACTTTTCTAGGTGTGCCATCCAGGTCGGAAAGGGACTCTCAATTTGGTAATGCCTTGGCTAACACTGTCTTTAACACCATCTCCATTCACTTACCTCTTACTACTTTGACACTGCAAGAATGTATGTTTTTGTCCATAGATTTTTATGTTTTATTTTGTATTCTTGTGTTACATTAGTTTCATATATATCGTTTCATATTGTTTATCTAATATGTGAATATTTTGATACATTGTCATATGATTTCGTATTGAGTTCTTGTTTATTTAATTATTATATGTTGTGTTGATTTGTAGGTTACATTATTGTGTTGTATATAAGTCATGTTGTTGTTTAAGTGTTTTGATGTGTATTGTTATAATGCTTATTTATTGATGAAACATATTTGTTATAACTTTTTTGTGTTAATTATTTATTTGTTGTATATGTACAACCCTTTGTTAATAGTCATAACTTTATGTTTTATATTTATAATGTTTTGTTAATTGTTTGTTTAATATTTTATTTGTGATATGTTTGTTTTTTTTTAAATATTTGTTAGAATATTGTTTAGTTTGTTTAATATTATGTTGTTTGTCATGTTGTAATTATGTGTTGTTTTATTTTTCAAAGTATTGTAAAATATTGTTAAGTGTTATGCAACGTTAAAAGGATTACACTTGTATTGTGATAAAGTTTATTTATTGATTATAAATATTTGTTATAAATTTTTTCTGTTAATTGTTTATTTGTTATATATTTACAACCCTTTGTTGATAGTAATAACTTTATGTTATATATTTATAATGTTTTGTTAATTGTTTGTTTAATAGTTTATTTGTGATATGTTTGTTTTGTTTACATATTTGTTAGAATATTGTTTAGTTTGTTTAATATTATATTGTTTGTCGTGTTGTAATTATGTGTTGTTTTATTTTTCAAAGTATTGTAAAATATTGTTAAGTGTTATGCAACGTTAGAAGGATTACGCTTGTAGAGTGATTTCAAATTAATTTCGTACCCACACATTCATTTTTGTACATAAAATAAAATTAATTTCATATCTACATATTGACTTGCTTTCATTTCTGGGTGTATCTTTTCGAGGACATTTCATTTTCATAGTTTAAATTCAGATTTCATTTCTTATTTGTTCGATTTCCCCTTTAGCTAATTTTCTTTAATTTGGTTTTTTCCATAGTTTAAATTTCTTTTTATTTCTACACTTTGATTTTACTTCTAGTTCTTCTTTCATTCATTTTGAAGTGTGCTAGTTGACTTTAGATTAGGCTAGACTAGCCCCAATCGTGCACATACTGTGCTTGAACCTTGAAGCTTACGAGCCTCAGTTGATAATTTAATGTTGGAATTAATAGTGCATATATTTAACCCCATATTTTTGGCACCATTTCCGGAGAGGTGCTAAAGGGATTGAGGTCTAGGTGGGTATGTTGTCTTTAATTCACACAACCTAGTGGAGGACAAGACGGTAAGACGAGAGGTAAGAACCTGCACATCCACTTTAGTGGGTCTCTACCCAAACCCATGTATGTTCCTTTTGCAAGTGTGTTTCACTTTCGCAAAGTGTGTTTACTTTCCTACAAGTGTGTTTATTTTCATGCAAGTGTAGTGTGCTTTTCAAATTCTGCAATTAAATTCTATTATTTCTTATGGTTTGCTTAAAATTGTTTTGAGTGTTAGTTAGTTTTCATTTCATTTTCATCAAAAATATTAAAAATAAAAAATATTTTGGGTGTTGTAAGAACCCTATGCGCTAATCTGTGTGTGAGACAGGACCCATCGACCAACAAGATGGATTCAAAGATGATAATGAGTTTGGAAGAACTCTCTCAAATCTTAGCAACAACTAGGATCTCTTCTTCTCAGGAAGAACACATCTTGACAGTAGTCAGGAACCTATCTACTTCTCCAAAAGACATAGAAGAACCAAAGTTCCATGAGCCACATCCACGAGAAGATCTAGAAGCTTTATATAATCACCCTTTCCAACTTATTGTAACGACCCTAATTGAATAAATGATTAAAGATTATAAAGAAAAATCAGTTAAAGAAATTAAGCATGATTAATTGTGTGATAATCAAACTGTAGAATGCATTTAATGAACTGTGACAAAAATTAAGGAAAAGAAATAAAATAATGTAAGAACAGGGATGGCGTAGGCTGCCAAGGGTGGCGTGCGCAGGGCAAGAAGCCCAGAAATCCCGAGAAGATAAGAAAAATGTTAATGAAACGGAGTACGGGGGACAGAGGGTGGTTGTGAGGAGTAACTGCGTGAGGTGGTCGGGAGGAACAAGGCGGGGGATGAGGGGGATGTGCGGGCCATTCGGAGGTGGATGGGCGCAGGAAAAACGATTTTGGCCCTTTTGCCAGGAAGCCGAGGGCTGGACTGGGGGGTGTGTGTGCTCAGAGAGAGACACATGACTTACTGGTTGTATCTTATTGATCAGGGAGGCACGTGTTGCTGGAGGTTTTGGGCTCGGGGGCCAGGATATCCGTTGATATCCTGGAGCTAGGTCATTTTCCTAGTTGGCAGGGTGGACAGTAG
>ML782676.1:247151-265272 GCA_009831015.1 Picea engelmannii
AGTGGACTATTCAAATCATGAGAATTATTGGTCAGTTGCGACTAATACTCATGAATATGGGTCATAGATTAATGACTTACACTACGCAGTTAATCCTGAAAATAATATCTAATATCTTGCACTGTGGAAGCCCCTATATACTTTAATCATAATTACTTTTAATTAATTACTATACTTAGTTTTAATTTGCTGCATATATTTAAATATATGTATGTATATTATATTATTTTTTTTTGTTAATAATTAATAAAAAAATTAACGATTTAAACCATTGAAATTTAAATTTAGTAATAATTTAAAAAGTTAATTTAAATAAATAAATAAAATATAAAATTAATAATAATAATAAAAAAAATCAAATCAGGCACGCATGAAGCCCACATGCCTGCTTCCTCCAGTGCCCTCCTATCTAAACCCTAACCCTAATTTCCTCATTCTTATCTCTTCAAACTCTACCCTCCCCTTTCACATTTCATTTTTTTTTGAAGCGTTCAGGGTGAAGGATGAGACCGGCAACCATAGCCATTTCCCTGCTAGGTCAGCCCTGGTAACTCGTGTTCTAGGAATGGAGGGTGCGTCTAGCACAGTGGCGCGTTCCCTCGTTCCTTGGTAGCTTATCTTGGCACTTTCTCATTCTAGTTGCATGTGGTATTTTCTGTTCGTTTCTTTTTTTTATTTGTTATTTAAAAATTTTTGTACAACCTACCAGCCACCCTTGGGCCATGGCGTTTTGGTCTTGAGCGTTGAGATTTGTGTTACAATGTTAATGCCTTTTGTGATCTGCTACATGGTTTGGCACTTGGTCTCAGCCTAGGTGTTGGTCTATGAAGCTTGTGTTGCACTGAGCATAGCGATGCCCCTTTGTGGGCTCGTCCTCCATGGCTGGGCGCATGCATTGAGCTAAAAAGAGGCTGAAAAGAGCGTGCCATCAACTTGAATTATTTTCAGTTTTCATAATATTAATATGGCTATTATTCAATATTTTTCAGTTATGGGTCCAGTCGTCCTTGCGAGCGGGTCTAGTCGTCCTTGCCCTGAGTGCCGAACCGCGAGTTAGTAGGGTGCTTGCACCAAGTCTGCAAGAATTATGGTTTTGAAGCAGATCAAAGATTTATCTTTGAAGTTTTTCAGAGCATACAGGAAGTGCAAGCTGTTCACGATGTCGACTGTATCTGAAAGGGACACTCAGCGTTCCGGTTGTGGGAGCTCAACTTCAAATTCCACATCGAGCTCTTCCAGCAATAGAAAAGCGGCTACAGGGACGCCAATGTTCCAATATCCTACGAGCATATCGCTCTCAGAGATATAGTCTCTCAACCAAAAAGTTGACTCAATCTTTCAATCTCGCTCGAATTTCCCTTGCTAGAAACTCGATTCAATGCTGTCGATCTGGGGGGAAAGATTTGGGGATTAATAGATTAATCGGAACCATTATCAAGCACCTCACCTCATCCCATCAACTGGTGTTGGATAGCATGTCGGTTTGCTGTGCCTGATATGTTTCACCTAGCATATCACCATAAAGTTAGTTTAAATTTCTAACTTTCCCTTTATTCGGTATCATATCTCATACGTAAATCTCAATCTGCTCTTGGGCAATGGTAGTGGGTGTGTTTAATTTGGGCAGATGCCTCTTTGAGTAAACAAGTTACCGCGCATGCGGCGATGTAGAAACCCTATGACCTCACATCTGCTTAAGATATAGACCCTCAAAATTGGCTTGGTATGCTTTTATGGGTTCTAATCTATTTGGATTTATCAGAAACTGACTTGCCAACAAACCCGATCTGGGATGGTTAACTTGAATTTGTTTGAATCTTCTTTGCATAATTTTTTTTTTTAGAGTTTTAAATGGTTATTCATTGGATGCTCAAAAGGCATCAAACATGTTGAGTGTATGCATGTTTTCTTTTATTTGACATTGCAGATCTGCCTGTAACAAAATCCTTAGCATTACTTACAGCCTTAGCATTACTTGAGTATAAATAAAAACAATAAGTTTTAGACTATTTTATTTTAGACCATTTAATCTCTTTTACGAAGTTGTTTGACATGTCCCTTAAGATCCACTAGAACCTAGTATGTTAGACTAGTTCCAAAAGTATCCACTTGCAACCAGTCATTCTTGGCTAATTTTCAATAAACATCCATTAGAGGTGGTAATTGCAAGGTATCAAAATTCCTTGAAATTCAACAATATGGTTAAGATTCGACAATTGCCTAAAAACCCATCACAGATTTTATATACAAAAACACACCGTGGTTAACACATCGGTGTTTAGTCCACCTTAACTATGGATAGCATTTACTTTTAGCTACATAATATACAGATCTAACACCCCCCTTTTTTTTGCATTTATGTGCTTTTATCATGTATTGACATGTGATTTTGCAGGATTGAAGTAACCCTACTTATCCTCTTTCAATATCCTCTGTCAGATGTTTTCTCCCTTGCTCCTATATTGGCCCCTTAGGTGCACTCCATTCTATTGCTCCTACAGTTCCTACTTCCATTAGTTGTTACTTTTTCATTCCACCTTATATCTAGAAGGTATTTTCCAGGTCGTGTGTATACCTGAAGAAAGTCTTTGATTTTATTTTGTGTCTCCCTCTTGCTTTAGGTTTGATTGTTGTCCCACTTGATTAATGCAATTGCCTTTGAATTTTGAACACTCGTGACTGGACTGACCTTATGTATGTCATTTATTTTTATATTTGTGTTAAACTTTTCGTGCTTGGCTTGCAGGTTAGGTGTGGTTGGAGCTTGGACCAGATTTATCTAATTAAAGGGTTTCTGGTTGTTTCACCATAACTAAACATAAGTGTTTAAATTCTGGGTGGGTAGGTAGGCCCTTGGCTCTAGATTTTGAACCAGGGCTCTATTACCATGTGTAGTGCCTGTAAATACTAATTTTGATATAATTCATTTCAATCACACAAATAATTTAATCACCAACATATACGCAATATTCAACAAAGATTAACATTTAACTACAACATAAAAAAAAGAAAACTTAGCACTTTCATAACAAATTACCTGCTTCTGATGCTAATTTCTGCTGATATGATTGTCCCTTCCCCTTGCTTCCTTGTTGTTGCCTTGCTACTGCCTGATGCACTGATCAACTCTTCCCAAACCGTGTTTCCTCCCTGCTAGATAGGAGCAGCCTGTCTGTCTTCCTAGCTCTAGGATACCATATGGATATCCTGGCCCCCATGCCCAAAACCCCCAGCAAACCAGTGCCCCCCATAATGATCCTCCCCCCCAACTGCAGAACTCAAACTCAGAACCCCCAAAATCCAAGAGAACCCTGAAAAAAATAATCCTCTTAGTTAATGTCTTATCCGATTATTAATGTTTCTTATCCTTATATTTAATGCTTCTTATCCACTCCATATACACAATCCTTTAATTAAACAATTAAATTTATTAACCCTCTTAAATTTAATACCCATGTCATTGAATGTAATAGGTAATTAATTAATTAATTAATTAATCAAAATTATAACAATTAATTAATTAATAAATATTTAATTAATATTATTATACCAATCTTTGTTTAGTTAATACCATGTTAGAAAAATTAATTACCTAATAAATTTTTACTTAATAATTCCTAAGCATATATTCAACTAGGGTTGTTCCAATATTATGAGACCCGTAGGTAGCTAGTGCAACCTGATATTATCTCAAAGTTGGTCAATAGAGCATCTTTATTAAATAGTAGCAGGAGAGTCCATGGTGTTTCTACCCATGGGGACACTACTATAATCCTATGTGAAGAAGATGACCTTAGGGACTAAAGGTACTTTAATTTATTCCATAATGGCCTCATCCATTGCACATTAAGTAATTTAACCATGATATGTCTTTGGAATGATCTAAATATATAAGTCTATTTTTTATGTGAACAATATTTTATGGGTAATTTGTAGAATATCTTCCAACCTAATACCATCCCATCCTGTAAAAATGTTTTCAGAGCTGCTCCTCCATTCACCCATGCAAAATAAACCTATGAAATTTTATCTTAAGGGTGAATTTTGGGACAAGATCCTCTGATGGAAAATGGGTGTAAGAGGCTAACCCGCCAGGATACTGAATAGGTCTGCTGGCAGCAGGTACCAGCCTGTGGTAGGACTAGGAAAACCCATTAGGGTACTGAACATGCTCGTGGGAAATGGGGCATTCTTCCTAGGGGGATATTTCTTAGATGTCAAAATTACCCCATCAGAGTACTGAACAAACTTGCTGGAAATGGGTTCTCTAATCTATATTTGTCTGTATGAACGATATACTTGTGTAAACCATTAAGAATGATCATTCATGGTTGAACCAAAGGTTAAATAAAATCCATCTATTTTCCATTTGAGAATAACCCTAAGTTGACCTTAAGACCCTATAATCCAATTGATACTATATCTAAGATGTACCATCTTAAGAGTGGGACCATGATCTTAGAAGCTTAATATACTCAACTATGTAATTTATCTTTATTACTTGAATGATTGTAAATATTTTCAGAGTGAAAAAGGTTGACTGGTTTCCTATGGGGTTTTCATTTGTTGAGACTGCTAATACTCTTTTATTTTCCTTCCTAAAGGAGAAGAACAAAATTCCTACTCTAATTTATACAGGGCTCTCTGAACATAAGTGCTGCTATTCTTTTGATGCATTTTGTTTAATCAAGGAAATAGAAATATTTGTTATAGAATGGAAAATCTGATTATACATTTTTTGTGGGTTATGCTTGAATTATCTCAGTTAGTCATAGATGTGACAACCTCCTCGTTATGACAACAACTCTGATAACAGGTGCAATTTTTTTTTTTTTTTTTTTTTTTNTTTTGTTTAAGGTGTGTGTGCGCATGTAAAGAGGAAACAGACACACTTGAATCTACGTCGCCACCCGACGACTAACAAGGCGCAACCACGATGATCACAACAAGAAGACTTAAGGCATACAACAAGTAACTGCAAGCATTAAACGACCATAGACATAAGGAATAATCTATAACAGTATATTTTACTATTTCTGCACAGGAAAGCAGGGCGTTTAATCTTAGTCCTCTGCTCTGGAGAGAGAGAAGGTCAGATAGACTCATGACCGACTGCTCAGGTAGAAACTAGTAACCCGACGACGAACAAGACGCAAGCAAGACGACATACAACGTACCACAGTAACAACATGCGTTTAATGATGATCAAACGACAATAAGTAAGACTGACTACCCGCCCGTCCTACCCTACAATGGTTAGGACCTCCAAGACACATAAGCAATGCTCAAGCCCAGGTTCCCATCGATTTTAACCATTTAAGGTCTCAGGGCTAGCGACTATTCTGAGGAACATGGAGGTGTCTACATCCCGCCCAACACAAGCAGACCAAGCAATAAAATGCATGCATCCAAGTACAACAATAATCAAAGATCAACCACATCCTCGACGGGGGCGCAAGTCAATTAATTGCAAATCCTAATTATCACAAATCCAAATAAATGGAAGCTCCATTAATAAGGCTATTCAATTAATTGCATATCCCCCATTTCTAATTCATAATCACCTTTTGGACTTAATTTAGGACATTATATTTTATCTGCGATCGATGATAATTAATTTCATTAATACTACAAAACAACAACCATTTTCACTTTGTATTCCAATATCTACACAAAATGACCATCATATGATAGGATATCGATAACAATTACATTGACCTTCCATAAAGCTATAACGACATCAACATTAATAGTTCCATAATCATTAGTATTACCATAAAACGCTTCATTACATTATCATTACTGTAAAACAATTAACATTAATAATTACCATAAGCATTAAGCTTCACCTTACTTTACCCATTGCCATAAACAATAACATCCTTAGCATTAAACCATACTTAATTCATGTTAAAACCTTCTTCATCCTTTTTGAACAAAAACCGAGATGTATTAAAAACAAAACTCAACACACAAGGAGATTTTTCAAATTTAAAAGAGTCGCATCTGCTATACGAACCCAAGTGGATCTATAGGGGACTAAACATCCAAAATTTGACTGTCACAAATGCAACGAGTTGTAAAAACTGTTTGAAAGGAAAATCAGATTGGTTAAAAGGGTCAAGGAGAGTCATTCAAGGAAGAGATGGAAGACGATAAGGTTTAGAGGAATTTCCTTCTCTAATCCATGTACTGGAATGCGATTCAGCAAACTAACAAGTCAACAACATCAGAGCAAGAGAGGTGGCTGTAGCGTGGTAAGGGTGGTTGCGCCTGAGTAAAAAGGTAGGTAAATCTAGCGCTGGAAATTCTAAGAACTCGCAGGTTTACATGTAGTTATATATATATATATAATTTTTTTTTAAAATGAAATAAATAAAAACATGGAACGACTTTCCAGATAATAAAACATTAATTTAATAGGGTAAGTCTACAGGGAAACGCACAGGGCTGTCAAGCAATGCAAGGCTGTCAGCTATGGAAATTTTCAGGGATCATAAATTCAATATGGAAACTGACAAGGTCCTAGCACCATTATAGGGAAAATCTTCTCTCAGTCGGGCTTAACGCAACCTACCGAGGTAAGAGCCCAGGCAATTGTTTTTTTTTGTGTTTGGAACAGAATCGACTTAAACAATGTGCTTCTCTGCGCAGGTGGAAGCCAACACACCAGGAAGGCAGTTACGAAACAAATGAAAATGAATATTATCTAAAATGGTTGTCGGTGTTCTTAAGTGACCAGCTAAATGATAATTCCAACCAGAAACAGCTAAAACTCGGGCCCAGCTAAAACGCGTAGACATTCCTTGCGTTAATACTTGGATAGCCTACAGTAAGAGGGGCACCTTCGTATGAATGAAGTGTCAATAGAAGAAGAAAATTGCACGTACCCTTCTACGTGACATGGGTATCCCTCCATCGTTCACTGCGTGGATCTCGGTTTCTACTGTAAGGGATTCTATCGATGCGGAAAAGTCTACACAACAGTAGGGTTTCCTAAAATTTAAAAATTTATCAACGAAGGCTAGTGGCACTGCGTCTCAGTAAAACCTTTCCCAGCCGCTCACAGCTCGACAGGTATAGGTGAAGGCCTAGACCACCATTTAACAACACGAATTAACACCATTCCGGCAACTGGACAACTGTTTAACGGAGTAAGGGGTGAGTGGAACTGGCACGAACAGAGAGGGAAAAATGCTATCCCACCAAAAAATACATACACATAAATTGCAGTGAAATAGAGCGCAAGGAAATGATGATTAAGAGTTGGAATAAAATCAGAGTATACCCACCCGAGGTCATAAATTTGTTGGAATACTAGGTGTGGTGAAGGACAAACAAATTGTCTGAGATGGAAGAGAAATAAAAGACCCAAGAAAAAAAAGGAAACTTCCCGGCTTGCAATTTGCCCAACAAAAAAAAAATTCAACAATTGCCTAGGACTAGACTAAATAAACCAAGGGTGCGTTCGCCATTCAACATTAACGACAGGGCTCAATTATCAGTTTTCTGACTAAGCGTGGAGTAACTATGGATTTTACCCAGGTCGCCGAATTCCAAGGTTTTTTTTTTCTTTTTTCTTTTCTTAAGAAAAAGAAAACTGAAGGGAGAGGATTCTAAACTTCAAGGGAAGAAACAAAAAGTGCTGAAGCTACATAGTCAGAAAAAAACGCTGAAGATTGCATATGAAATCGTTATCCCTTAACCTTTAAAAAAAATCACAGAGATAGAGTGCAGAGAAATCATCTGAAAACGCAGAGTAATCCACTATTTTGCTAACCCGACAACAACACAAAAATTCTGTCTCCATGTTAAAGCTCAAGCATGAGGTCAATCACAGACAATTATAAAAATTTAAGGCCCGGTAGGAGAATGCATAGATCCAAGGAAGGTCACATAAATCAATCCACAATCATTCAGCCAGGCTATAAAAATTCAGTCATGAAACTAAAAATCAATTTACCAACTTAAACACATGCAGATCTAACCATATATCCAAATGCTTTCTACTTTACTAGAAATAAAAATCATACCGTTGCCTTTCGCCCGCTTCGGATGACGTCCCGCGCTCCGTGCCGCATCCCGCACTCCGTGTCGCTCCTGCTCGCCGACCGTCGAGACCTCACCGATACCTCCCAGCCAACGCTAGGGGTACTCTGCTTCCCCATTAGCCCCCCAATCCGCAAAGGGGCCACACAAAATCTAGATGGTAAGTCTAGCTTCCCAGCTTGCCTCGCAAGGCCGAGCTACCACTCCAATCCGAGCTGGAAAATCTCAACTCCTCACAAGTAATAAGTCAAGTCACAAATCCAGAAGCATAACGTTACGCTAACAACCCATCCCTTTCTTTCTCATCTTCCCTTTCTTTTATAGAATTTTGAGACCCACCAACTTTCCCTAAATCATATTTAAATTAAGTTTCATTAAAATATTCTAAATATTCTCCATCGCACAAGTGTCATCCATCCCCCTCTTTTCTCCAATAAATATTTTCTTTTAATTTATTAATTGTCTCAAATCCCTCACCCACCTAGAGTCGCTCCTAAATTCACTCCTAGGTGTTCCTAGATCCCCTTACATGTTTTAAATACTTTCCAAAAAAAAATATGTTACTAAATTAGCTCAAATTAACAGGTTCTTAATTGCAGATTCCTTACTATGTTGACCTTGCTTTTTACCATAAGTTTCCATCTTTCCTTTATTAAGTTTCCTCCATTATTTATTTTCCTAATTCTTATTATTCCCTTCTTTCCCCTTTTTATTAAAGCCCAAAATGACAGTTGCATTATTAAATCTTTCCCTTTTATTATTCATTTAATATCTTTGTACTTCCACAAGTTAATGAATAATTTCTTTGAAAATTTTAAATCCACTATTTTTAATTAAATTCTTACTCTCTTCATTTACCCCAAGAATTTTATGAAGACTAAACTATTACTTAAGTGGGTTTTTTTTTTAACTTTTTATTTTTATTCTAGAGTCTTTCTCTTAAGGTTAGACCAAATTTTTACCCTAGAAAAGTTTTTGACTTAGGACTCATATTCTGAACTGGGCGACACTTGGTTAGGGAAGTTGTTTAATGATTTATTAAGGCGTTAATGTCTTAGGGCCATCTAGGTTTGTTTCTTCATCATCATCAACGCGACATTCCCTTCAGGACGCACTATGTGCTCCAAGGGTGCCACTCGCCTCATTCATTTCTTTTGCACGACGTGCCCCTCAGGATGCACCATGTGATCCAAGGGTGGCACTCGCCAACTTGTGTTTCTTTTGCGTGACGTGCCCTTCAGGATGCACCACGTGCTCCAAGGGTGCCACTCGCCAACTTGACTGATTGGTAGACATCTATAACCCCTGGAGTCAACACTCCGCCAGGTGAACTTGTGGGAGACTAAGGGCTCTAAGGAATAAGGCCCCCACCTTATTGCACGCCCCTTATAATCATCGTGAGAAACTGTCGCAGTCTTCCCTCATGGCATCATGGATCATCTTGAACTAGGTAATCATTAACCTACAGTTCGAGCCATGACAGGAGTGCTAGTAGGTTGTGGCAGGGATGTTGTCCACACCTCTCCCTCAACCTCTCTGGAAATCATGTGTGGCCCCTTTACTCCACATGTGAGTCTGGTCGGAAAGCTATCATCAGCCTGCATCATCAACAATCGTGTCAGAACATGTCAACATCATATCATAAAATTAATGAAATATCACAGTAAATAAATCAACCCAAATAGCACACTCCTTGACTCAATCCAGAGTCCAAGGGGGTTCCACCGATGCCTCTGCATCCTCAAGGTCCAAAACCCTGCACACTCAATAAAACTAAGTCAAAGAACCTGTCTACGTCAAAGCAGTAAAACATCATGTCATCTATCATAATGCATCATAATCAAGGATAAATGTTTTAACATCATAAAATTCCATATCACTTGCGAGCAAGTGTCCTCAAAGAATAAGTTTTCTCAGTGCGCCAGAACGGGATGTTACAATAGAGGGGGAATATTCATAAGTGATCTTCAAATCTAAATTTTCAAAATGTGACATTGGATGTACTTCATGTTATGATCAGTTTATTATATGATCTTATGATTTTCTCTTTGTGTGGTTAGGCTTAGAAATCACAGACTTTGTGGCCACAATTCATTAGCATCTCTCATATTTATGTTCTTAGCAACTCTCGAATTGGTATCAACAAAAGTTGGCAGCAATTGTTTTCTTATAGCTGCATTCCACTCAATGTTAAGCAGTTTACATGAGGACATGAAAACTCTTGGGTTTGGGGGAGATCTCCAAATCTTCAGAGTCTCTTCAACATCTCCAACATCTTTAGTTCATCTCAACCAATTTTTTTTTCTGGATCTAGCAGATCAAATTCCATTCTCTTTAGCAGTTCTCAACCTTGCTCTACCTAATCTTCAACTTTCGGTGGTCCACATCATGTTTCGACATATCTTTCATCATGTTCTGCATAGTTTCCACTTCAACGTGCATCAATTAACTTGAGGTAAAACATGAATAAATCTCTTTAATTTACTAAGAATTTGGAAAACATGATGCATAACCACTATCACCTACTCCACACTCCACAACACATTATTACCACTTAGAAAGTACCATCACAACTACTCAGTCAACCTTCCATTTTTCACTCCACCATTCATAATGAAAATTATACTCTGATCATAAGACCAAACAATGAAAAGGAAATATGTGGTATACAAATACAAAAAAAAACAACATCTATAGTGTCTTCTCCTTGTACACCATAAATCATTCCTAAGTCATTTGAATGATTTTGAATAAGAGGATGAATTCATGGTCGCCTATTCAAGCAAAGAACCACATGTAAATCTTGGTCTTAGAATGAATATAAGATACATAGTATAAAGGTGTCCAAGTTCATACGACCACCATCCCCATCATTTCACATTCTCCACACTCATACCACCCTATGATAACCCATCCCTTGCTTATCCTCCATTTTCATGATAATTTTGTTTCTCTGTTTTAAATCAATCTGTGATAGTATAATCAATTTCTAGAGTGTCGCTCCACAAGAACCAACACCTACACAAAAAAATAATGTCACATAAATTCATAAGTAGACTATCATGAGTTCACCTTCTTTGCATGAGGACATGCAAATTCCCGGGTTTGGGGGTGTGTTGAGATTCACTTTTTCCATGTTTTCTGCTATATAGAAACCATTCATTATTACACCTTTTCCTACATTTCATTGTTAATACACACCATAAACCCTAATTAAACACCATCATTCGTCATTATATATAGTGTAGTTAATAGATCATCTTTTCTATGTTTTTAGTGGTTAAAAGATGATTATATCATGGTTTACTTATGATGGTTTGTGAAGTGTGATTCTTGTACTAGCATAATCATTATTCTTGTACCATAACAACAATTCAACATTTTTGCACCAATATTCTCATTCCGGTACATGTTGTTGTTTAGCATATTCATGCACTTTGA
Organism: Picea engelmannii; assembly: GCA_009831015.1. Taxonomy (NCBI): domain Eukaryota; kingdom Viridiplantae; phylum Streptophyta; class Pinopsida; order Pinales; family Pinaceae; genus Picea; species Picea engelmannii. The sequence continues at coordinate 258,642 of ML782676.1, forward strand.
GGAAAAAATAAGAAACATGTGTTTTCTCTGCAGTGATGTCGACATGTAGACACTAGTGTCAAAATCCACCCAGGTTGCATGTGTGGACCTCCAACTTAGGGGGAATAATTCATCCAAATTAATAAAAGTTCTAGACAATCCACTTCTCCCTTGATTTTCGTGCACAAAAAGACTAATTAGAAGAATCCAGAACATGGGTTTTGTTTCTAGCATGGAAATTTGGTCATCTTGTGCGAGGTTTTCCAAACAAAGGAATGATTGAGGAGTTATTGCTGGTTCCTTAACTGTCACTTGCACAAAGTTGGTGGTATGTCCAAATTTGAAAACACCATGCCCAAATTTGGTGATGTGGCCTTGAGTTTGACGTCAAATGGATATCAAATCAATTAAATTAGTATGAGAATCTTTAGTTGGTTGCAGCCATCACATCAAAGATATGGATCGAAACCAATTGTGCTAAGTTGATCTTGCAAAGCCAAGGATAGCTGATTCATTGCGCCATATCCATTTTTGGTATTTTGTCTCATGAAGATGTAGGGGATGTTCTCATCTCCCTGCTTGGGTTATAGAATTCTTCTATAAATTTTTGATGTAATGGAAGGGAAGGGTAAGAGATTCAAAGAAATTGTTATTATTTCATTGTATTCATATAGAGTTGAGCATCACTACCTTGTAATCTGGAGTTTGATTTTAATGAGCAAATGACTATTGATATGTTGAGAAACTTCATGCACTGAGTTCACTTTTCCAGGTGCACCATCCAGGTTGGGAAGGGCCCCTTGATCCGGTAATGCCCTGGCTTTTCAATTATCTAATAGTTTAGATTGCATTTTTATTTGATTTCAGTTTATATTTGCATTCAAATTCAGTTTGTGTAATTTCAATTTGCAGATTTAATTAAGAGATTTCCCCTCAGATCGAGAACACCCGCATTCATCTTTTCACTGTGTTGATTCCATCTTAACCTCCCTTCATTCTACAATTTAATTTTCTCTTCTTCTACGATTGAGTGTGTTATTTAATTCACTCCTGTTGCTTTATTTTCCACACTAATTTTCTGCCTAAAATCTCCCCAACCTTCCCATGCAATTCCTTCCATTCATTCTGCAGCCACGCGTACTCTGTCATTACGCTCCAATTTGGCTTTGCGTTATCTTTTCTGCAACTCCAGGATTCGATTTCATATTATATCCATCTCACTCACCTCTTTCCAACATTGTCTCTTCATTTAGTTAAACACTCGCTCCTCTCTTGTCTTCATTCTTTGCACCTAGTTTTCACATCCATCCATTCGGATTGTTCCCCTCACACCCACAACCATTCACTTCAACGCTGTCTTTAACACCATCTCCATTCACTTACTTCTTACTCCTTTGACGCTACAAGAGATGTATGTTTCTATCCATAGATTTTTAGGTTTTATTTTGTATTCTCGTGTTATATTGGTTTCATATATCTCGTGTCATGTTGTTTATCTAATATGTGAATCTTTTGATACATTGTCATATGATTACGTATTGAGTTCTTGTTTATTTAATTCTTATATGTTGTGTTGATTTGTAGGTTACATTATTGTGTTGCATATAAGTCTTCTTTTGATACATTGTCATATGATTACGTATTGAGTTCTTGTTTATTTAATTCTTATATGTTGTGTTGATTTGTAGGTTACATTATTGTGTTGCATATAAGTCTTCTTGTTGTTTGTTAATTGTTGTTTCAGTGTTTTGATGTGTATTGTTATAATGTTTATTTATTGTTGACACATATTTGTTGTAACTTTTTTGTGTTAATTGTTTATTTGTTGTATATTTACAACCCTTTGTTAATAGTCATAACTTTAGGTTATATGTTTATAATGTTTTGTTAATAGTTTATTTGTGATATGTTTGTTTTGTTTACATATTTGTTTGAATATTGTTTATTTTGTTTCATATTATGTTGTTTGTCGTGTTGTAATTATGTGTTTTTTTATTTTTCAAAGTATAGTAAAATATTGTTAAGTGTTATGTAGTGTTAGAAGGGTTATGCTTGTAGAGTGATTTCAAATTTATTTCGTACCCACACATTTATTCTTGTACATAAAAAAAAATTAATCCCGTACCTACACATTGACTTCGATTTCATTTTCGGATGTATCTTTTCGAGGACATTTCATTTTCATAGTTTAAATTCAGATTTCATTTCCTATTTGTTCAATTTTCCCTTTAGCTAATTTCCTTTAATTTGGTTTTTTCCATAGTTTAAATTTTCTTTTTTTCTGCACTTTGATTTTACTTCTAGTTCTTCTTTCATTCATTTTGAAGTGTGCTAGCCAACTTCATATTAGGATAGACTAGCTCCAATCCTGCACATATTGTGCCTGGACCTCGAAGCTTACGAGCCTTAGTTGACAATTTAATGTTGGAATTAACATTGCATATATTTAACCCCACACTCATCGAGACATGTGATTGTCTTGTTGTAACAGTCTAGGATATAATGATGTTTTTCCAACCAATCCATGCTAATTAGACAATCATATGAAAGCAATGGTATGATGTTTACATCTACCTTCATGTTGAGTCCATTCATATCTATTTGCAATCTTTAACCAACTCATTGATCTTTCTCTTATCCCCCATGGCTAACTGAACTAACCAAGATTTCTTATGCTTACTGGACCTTTTAAAGTGAAATATTTCAACAATGTTAGCATTTATGTAACTATGGATAGCTCCATAATCAATTAAAATTGATATGGGATGGTTATCAATCTTACCTTCCAGTTCGATCACCGGGGATTGATATTCTTCTTGCTTGTTGTCCAAGACTACATAAATCCTTGGCATACTTCCTCCCATGTCTCCCATTATTTTGGATTTATGAATGTTGTGAAAAGTCCTCATTCTTTCTCCTTTATGAGGGTAGTCCTTATATAAGTGATTCCCCCCACATCCCCAACATTGAACAAGCTGCTACCTTGGAATTTTCCCAAATGAATCTGCATTTTTTTGATCATTTTGGGCTGCCTGGCCTTACTGACTTGCTTGGGAGTTCTTTATGAAAAAGGGTGGCTTAAAAACTTTCTACCTTTGATCCATTTTCTCTTTCATCCTATCATTCCAAGTCTTTTGGAACATTGACCTTCCTTTTCTTTGCTCATAAAGGTTCCTTTCTCTCCTTATGGTTTCCTCCAAGGTCTTGGGGTTGTCATATTGAATATTTTCACTATAGAAGAAGGGTAACTTACTTAGAAACCTTTGGATTTTAACCTTCTCATCCTTGATGAAGTCAAAATACTTCAACAATTCAAAGAACAACTTCTCATATTCCTCCATTGTCATGGTTCCCAACTTGAGTTCAAAGAACTCTTTCATCTTTCTCTAATAGTAATGCTCGGAAAATATTTCTCTTGGAAATATCCTTTGAACTACCTCCATGAGATCCTCTTCTCATTGAGGTTCTTGGTGTGCTTAAGTTGATCCCACCACATGGTTTCCTTTCCTTGCCAGTGGTAGGTGGAAATCCTAGCTTCTACTTGGGATGGGTAGTCATGTAGTTGGAAATATTTCTTCATTTCCAATAGCTAAGCATACTCCTCTTCTCCTTTCCTGTGATCACCATTGAAAGTAGGTGGATTTATTTTCCCGACGTCACCTTGCAAGATGTCTGCCTCATGCCTTCTTCTTTACCTCTGAACATGAGACACACTCATGCTTCTTCCTGGTCCTGAAATTGCATGAGTTCTTCTAGTGGACTTCCTTGGAGAATGATGGAGCCTGATCATGCTTCTTGACTACCTATCATTTCCATGATCATCCCTTTTGCTGTGATATCTAGATGTTGATACTTATCTAGCACTAGCTGCTTGCTTGGTGCCAGAATATTTGTCAACTTGCTTATGAAACATGTTCAAGCTATGAAGTATCTCTTCCTGAGCCTTCATAATCCTTTTACTATCATCCCTGTATCTTTTCACTTCCATATGCAGACTTCTCATAGTGACATGCTCTTGCCTATCTCTTCTTCAAGTTGACTCTGTCTCAATATCCCCCGTGCTGATATGTAGACCTCTAATCTCTTCCCCATGGATGTAATATCCTTGAGCATCTTCCATGAATTTAGTCCTCATATAAGAACCAAGTTTCTTTCTATACCTCTAATTCTACAAGATTTGCGACCAACAAAATTTGTTAGGCTAAAATAATTAACATGATCCATGAAATTATATACAATTGTGTTCCCATACTATATCATAATTCTTTCTTTCATGAGTTTTCCTGAAAAGTTTCAACACTTAGATTATTTTTCCATCTATTCGGACTCACAGACTCACAGAATTGCAGACTTGAGGACTCATGAAAGCATAATTATCCCTTTCATAAGTCCGTTTGAAAAGTCTCAACACTTAGATTATTTTTCCGTCTATTCAGAAGCACAGACTCACAAACTCGCGGACTTACAGACTCACGAAAGCATAATTCTTCCTTTCATAAGTTCATCTAAAAAGTCTCAACACTTAGATTATATTTTCATCTATTCGGACTCTCGGATTTGTAGACTCACAAAAGCATAATTCTTCCTTTCATAAGTTTGTCTGAAAAGTCTCAATACTTAGCCGATTTTACCTTAGTGGACTCACAAACTCACAAACTCATAATAAGACCAACACTTAGCCATTTTTATCCTTGCGGACTCGTGGAATCACAGACTCATAATAAGTCCAACAGTTAACCGTTTCTACCTTTGCGGACTAACTGACTCACTGACTCATGAACTCATGAACTAATAATAAGTCCAACACTTATCCATTTTTACCTTTGCAGACTCGGGGAATTGCGAACTCACGAACTCATAATAAGTCCAAAAATTAGCCCCTTTTTTTAAAAACTTTGTGGACTTGTGGACTCACGGACTCACTGAATCATAATAAGTCTAACACTTAGCCATTTTTTTTAACTTTGCAGACTCATGGACTTGGAGACTCATAGACTCACAAACTCATAATAAGTCCCAAGACTTAGCCATTTTCTAATTCCCTGCCTCCATGTACCTTCCACCATGTAAGTTCATGTCAAATCCTTCCACGTCAGCTAACATGTGTCACCCCCCACATCATGCTGACATCGACGTACGAAAAAATACTATATTTTTTCCAATTTTGTCTATTTTCCAAAATTCCCAAAATTCTCAAATTCGCCCAAAAATGAAATTCCTTCTTGGGTTGTCAATAGAACTATGCGAATAAGATCAATACAACCAAATCAATCCTTATACACAAATTTGTTTGCTTCTTTTCAAATTCGACTCTTTCACTTCAAAATTGCCATTATTTAGCTGCAGGAACTTGGGGCTTTTTCTCAATTTCATCCAATTTCACCACGGAACACCGTAAACATTTTGTCAAATGATTTGTAAATGAACTCTCCCTTTGTTAGATAGTTCTCTTACCAACTCTATAATTTCACTTCTATGCTCTACTAAATGGCCCATGTAGGCTCAATGTTGAAAAACCGGGCTTTGATACCACTTTTTAACGTACCCAACCACCAAAGCTGGGTCACATCACACAAAACTCTCTCTTATCAGATATGATAACACTTTGTAATGTACCCAACGACTAAATTTGGGCCATGTCACACAAAAAAATTATCTTTATTAGCTATGATACCAATTTCTAATGTACCTAGCCTCCAACTAGGAAACAATACATGTGGAATACACATAACATGAAACTTCTTCTAATTAAAGACATTATTTTGCTGTTATCCATTTTCCCATATCCTACAACTATAATTTATAACAAATTTAGCTATAGCAATAACCATAAAACATATGCATATGAAGCCCACTAATAATCAACATGAGATACAACTAAATCATTCATTACAACAACATATAAGTAATTCTCATTCACGCAGAGTTCATGCAAAACAATAACATATGTAAATAACTTAGTACAAGATAAAGAAATTATCTTAAACAAGAATTGTGCAACGAGCTTCTTGGGACATATGTTCCACCCAACCGTGTTGTTACACATCCAAATCACTCAACTGGATAAGTGTCGCACATACCTCTCACTTGTCGCAAGTGTCGCAACTCCTATACAGCTTGTCGCAAATGTCGCAAGTTGGTCATAAGAGTGTCGTAGGTACTGTTGTATCATGTTACCTCAATGAAGACATTACAGAGGCACTTGAAACATCTCATTTACTCAGTTTGAAGGAAGGAAACTGGGCTACTGAAGTCAAACATCTCTTAATACCTTAGAAGGCTTCATAATCAAGGTTTTGGAAGGGGAACGCTCCTCCAACACTACCTGAGGAGCGCTGGCACCCCTTCACCATGGCTGAGGAGAATTATAGTGCTCTTCCACCCCTTTGCAGGAGCGTTGCCCAAATTTGGAGCGCTGGTGCTTCTCTGGACCTTTCTGGGAGCGTTATAGCACTCTGTGACCTTTCTGAAGGAGCGCTCTCTATTCTGGGTGAACTGTTAGCCCGGTAAGAAGAATAAGGGGAGAATCATTCGAGTTTAGGAGGTAGTTAAGCTCGAATTCTTGGTTCTGTCAAAAGATCTCTCAACCAAGGAAGAGGTTCCTAACTGGTTCTAAACATAACTCAAGTGGTTAGCCTCTTCCCAACCTATA
>ML782676.1:278501-373478 GCA_009831015.1 Picea engelmannii
CTAACTTCATACTTTGGGGGGCATTCTGTTACACATCCAAATCACTCAACTGGATAAGTGTCGCACATACCTCTCACTTGTCGCAAGTGTCGCAACTCCTGTACAACTTGTCGCAAATGTCGCAAGTTGGTCATAAGAGTGTCCTAGGTACTGTTGTATCATGTTACCTCAATGAAGACATTACAGAGGCACTTGAAACATCTCATTTACTCAGTTTGAAGGAAGGAAACTAAGCTACTGAAGTCAAACATCTCTTAATACCTTAGAAGGCTTCATAATCAAGGTTTTGGAAGGGGAACGCTCCTCTAACACTACCTGAGGAGCGCTGGTGCCCCTTAACCATGGCTGAGGAGCGTTATAGTGCTCTTCCACCCCTTTGCAGGAGCGTTGCCCAAATTTGGAGCGCTGGCGCTTCTCTGGACCTTTCTGGGAGCGTTATAGCACTCTGTGACCTTTCTGAAGGAGCGCTCTCTATTATGGGTGAACTGTTAGCCCGGTGAGAATAATAAGGGGAGAATCATTCGAGTTTAGGAGGCAGTTAAGATCGAATTCTTGGTTCTGTCAAAAGATCTCTCAACCAAGGAAGAGGTTCCTAACTGGTTCTAAACATAACTCAAGTGGTTAGCCTCTTCCCAACCTATATAAGCAAGCTCTATGGTGAGGAGAAGAGGAGGAATTACATATGTGAAACTTATGATCTTGGAGGAAATTTGCAGTCAGCTAGAGAAGAGCAATCAGTGCAGCTGCTGCCATCCAGGTTGTGGATCGTTTAGGCAAGGGTTAGACGAAGAGGACCTGACGAAGCTGTCGCATTCGCATCTACGATTGTAAGTACTGCTGTCGTTATTCTCATTAATATGACACGCTTGGCCTGTTTCTTTCTAGTTTGTGTCTGATGCTACATGAACTTATCATTCAGTGATAGATCTGTTTTCAAGCTAATGTCAATAGAGTAGGAAGCGGTCGTATCCTGTTTTGTCCACAGACCTCAGCGAGGAGCAAAGGATTGGAGCGCAACTCGGAGCGTGCAGGGACAAACATCGGTTAAGAGGTACTTCTGTTACTCTTCCTTCTCATGCATTAGGCTTAGATAGATTTGAAAGAAATTCAGTGTCCATGATAAGCACTTTTCTGTCTAGGGTTAAGGTCAAACCTTAGAGGTCGATCTACTTGTCTGCAGGCAGATTTTCCTACAACACGTGTATTGACTGTTCCAAATCTCAATAGCCAGTCACCCCTGAGCCGAGGCTAAAAATCCACAAAAGAGGGTGCTCTCTCACAATCCACTCATAACTCATAGATCTCTTAACCCAAATGATATTCTCCTACAACTATCTTGAATTTTCCACCATCTCTCTTTGTCTTGACCTGCCCACCCCAAGGAATGGACCATTCATTTATCAGGGATAACCCAAAGAATGTACCATCCATTTATCAGGGATAACCCAAGGGATGAACCATCCATTTATTAGGGTTAATCCAAGGGATGTACCCATCCATTTATCAAGCATAACCCAAGGAATGTGCCATTTGTTTATGGGGGTCTCTTTGGCACATGTATCTAGGAATTTCTTAGCTGGGAACTCAAGGGAAACCGTTGCTAGGAAAAATATCAACAAACCAACAAAAACACTTGTTATTTTAGTGCAACTCATGCATGAGTTTACTCTTCTGTCCTGAAAATTGGTCTCTTCATTTCTCTAGCTCCAATTCGCTTGAATTATTCTCTAGACTTTGCTCTCCTATGGCCGCACCAACTCCAAGCTCACTTTTCTTGCCTAAACTTGACTAACTACCCAAACTGATCGAATCGTTGTTATTTCTCTATCTCAACCATATGAAATTCCTCTCTTTTTATTTCCTTTTTTGACTCACACTCTTCCCCAAGCTGATTGTACTCAACCCCCATGTGCCCAATAACTTCAGGATGTGACCACTCACGCCCACCCTCTTACATGTATTCAATGATTCGCTTTGGAAACACTCAATCAGAAATGGGAAGATTCATATACAATAACAGATTTAGGAAAAAGGTTTAAATCCATAAACATAGGTAATCCCCCCCTTGGACCCCTCTTGGCCATTATCCTAGACACTCCCCTCTCTTGTAGATTAATTCATCCCTCATCTCTTCTCTGTGTCCCTCTTAACATCTAGAATCACATTTTATTATTAATGTTGGACAACTGAGGGGGGGGGGGGGTGAATCAATTGTCACTGTGGTTAAACAATTATGCTTATTTTAAACTCTTTACAAAGCACTCAATGACAGTCACAATAATGTAGGGAGGTAAGAAACAAAATATTCAACATCAATCACACACATGAAATAAACATAGATTCATGAGGAAACCCATAAAGGGAAAAACCTCTTCTTCTTGATATGATAAGTAATCTATATTTTCTGTACATTATCAGTCTTATGAGAATGAAATCATTGTGAGGCTACCACCTTTGGTTTGCAAGATGCAACTTGCTGAGTGAACCAACTCTCTGGTTTCTCTAGCACCCACTAGAAGGAAGCATCAACTCCCTGGTTTCTCTAGCACCTACTAGAAGGAAGCACCAACTTCCAGTCACACAGGCACCAACCTGTATAACAAATAACAATAGTTCTCCCTTGCACCACCCTGCCACCCTGGTTTTTCTGGCTACAACTAGATGGAAGCTACAACTCACTGTGTTCAATCACCCACTTGAAACTCTGAGGAAAACAACCCTCTCTAGCACCTCCCTACCACCTTGTTTATAAAAAATTCGTTACTGAGACTTATTACAGTGATACCGTGTTTATCAATAGCTTACTAGTCTCGTCACTATTCTACAACACTGCTATGCCCTGCCTGCATTAGTGTCTTCCTGCTCACATTCTTCTTTGAGATTTCTATTCTTCTTCTTTGTCTCTGCACACGCACCTCATATTCCTCTTTCTCTCTCATATATGCATCTCTGTTCTATGCGCTATGCCTCTTCTGTGCATTTTAGCTGCTACGAACAACTTGCTTTTCCTCGCATGAATATATCTCGTTAGAAGAAACCTTCTCTTCTTTGTTCTACATGTATTTATAATGCCAAGTCCTCTGACAGACCATACACCTAACTATTCATCCCCTTTGGCTATTACACTGAGTTTGTTCTTCATCCATGGCCATTATGCTGAGACTGTTCATCATTAGTGGTCGTTCCTAAGATTCTTTGCCTTTTATGGCAGTGCGACCCTTCATCTTCTCTGTCACAATTGAGCTTATCCTCTCTGTTACAGTTACAATCTTCGATGATTTTTTCATTTGTCAATCGTCTCTATGTTGAGTATTCATTCCATTGTCAGTTACCTCAAGAATCTTTAGCTTCTCCGGTGATCACCTTACAACCTCTTCGAATTCTCTGCTAGAAGCCATCAATGTTTTCTAGTAGTTACCCTGATAACCTCTGCGTGATCATGCCTTTGGCACCTTTTCACTTTATGATAAAACTACACAGTGGGTGTTATATTTTATGGCTAAGCCCCTTCCTTTCATATGACCACAGGCTGTAATCATATGCTTATTCAAAAGGCACTTCGCGATCCCAGTGATCTCTGATGTGAATCCTAGCGACGTGCTAGCTCCTCCCTTACCCTTCATCAATGTGACCACCAACTATGACCAAGGGCCAACCAAGAGGGGTGCTTTGCGATGTATCATATCGCAAACTCCTGCTATGAGTTTCCTCGAAACTCCCAACTCACAAAAATTCAAAATGATTCATATCAGATCAATGACCGAGATCTCAACCTCTGATCGATGACAACGATCAAATCACGACTTCGTGTGTTGGGCACTTGGACATGAGTCAACCATGACTATCCTGACTTTCGATATTCCAAAACTTGTTCCAGATGAATGACCCATGATTCTCGATGATCTGATGGCCCAAATCATATTGGGACTTCACATTTTGTGATGTCAGAGGTTATCTCACCTTCCTTCTTCCGATTCCTAATTTCCTGATATCCGCTTGTGTCAGATTGATGGTCCATGACTCTCCACGATCCAATGGTCCATATCAAATTGTGAACTCAGACCTCACGAGTTCCTGCCACTCTACCTTTGACTTTCCTTATTTTGAAGTCAGCGAAATGTTGATCTCTCGCCATGTGTCCTCTTGATCATATGGTTCAGATCTCATCGCAATTTCACATTTCACGGAGTTAGAGGATGGCGCTCGGCCATTATCCTCTTCACAATTATACTAGATCCGACGACTGTTGGTACTCGGTGCTCAGATCCAATGGATCAGATCTGTATTTCTCCTCTGTGCTTCCTCTGGTTTTTGGACTCTGATTTGATGGCCCAGATTAGGCACAATGTTCAATCCAACGGTCACTGTCACTCCTCCTCCTAAACTTTAGCTTTCTCAAATCTCTAAGTGTGAAAGGACACAACCTTTGATCCTTCTATGAACTTTGATGTATGTGATCTCATCTGCACGTCTCAGAACACTATCTCTCCTAAGATTTGGAAAAAGTTACCCTCAGCCTTGGCGCACACTTGCGCTCTGCATGGAACTCTGCACTTTCTCTTTTGATCTTCTCAAACTTTCTCATCTACGTCTTCCCAAAAGAATTCTGGTGCCCACCTGGCACATTCTTCCTTTCTCATCTTCTGGTCTCTTGAGATTTGGTTCACTGATGTTATTTCTTGTAAACATGCCATCTTCTTTGTTGTTCTTGCTATCAATTATAAGCACACTCTGCCTGTAAACATGCCAACAATCTCCCCCTTTGGCATTGATGGAAACCCTGAATGACTGCACTATTCTGCTTAGACCTCCAACTGTGGCATCCACACCTTTTCTCCCCCTTTGACATCAATGCCAAAGAAAACATGCTACCCTTGAGCTGTTCTAGTATTTTTTTGGAGGTATCAGATATTCAACCAACACATACTCCCCCTAACAAGATGGACTATTTTAACTTGATAACATGGTCACACCCAAATTTTGGCGTGGATACTCAAATTGAGATTTTGCGAGCGGTTTAGTGAAGATACCAACTATTTGATCTTTGGATGGAATATAATGCAAAGAAACAACATTGTTGGTCACTTGTTCCCTCAAGAAGTGATACTTGATGGGTATATGCTTGGTCTTGGAGTGAAACACATGGTTCTTTGATAGACTGATTGCATTGGTATTATCAAAACGATTTGGGATCGGTGCAATATATTTTACCTCCAAGTCTGCAAGTGTCTGAATCATCCACAATACTTGGGTACAACATGTGGTAGCTACAATGTATGCAACTTATATAGTTGATAGGGAAATGGAACCTTGATTCTTGCTCAACCATGATACAAGGGAATCTCCTAATAAGAATGCACCTCCACTCGTGCTTTTCCTTTAATCCACAAAGTTAGCCCAATCAACATTTGAATAGACTGATAGTTGAAAATTCTAATTCCTAGGATACCATAGGCCATAGGCCATTGTTCCTTTTAGGTATCTGAATATTATTTTGACATCTAACAAATGATTCTGTTTAGGTGCGGCCTGATACCTTCCTACCATTCCAACAACATGCATTATGTCTGGACGAGATGCTGTTATGTACAAAAGGCTTCCTATCATAGACCTATATGAACTCTAATCAACATCAGATGAGTCATCATCCTTTCTTAACTTACATCCAATGACCATAGGTGTGCTCATAGGTTTAGAATCTTTCATTTGAAACCTTTCCAACATTTCCCTTAGATATTTTTCTTGAGAAAGAAATATCCCTTCAAACCTCTGAGTAATTTGCAGACCAAGAAAAAATGATAGTTCCCCTATCATAGACATTTCAAATTCAGACTACATGGTAGAAGCAAACCATTGTACTAGTGAAGCATTATTACTATCGAAGATGATGTAATCTACATAGACCAACACAATGAGGAAATCATTACCCTCTGTTTTGATATATAGATTGCTGTCAACTTTTCCTCTCTTGAACCCTGTGTCTTGAAGATATGTATCTAGTCTGTGATACTAGGCATGAAGAGCTTATTTCAACCCATATAAGGATTTCTTCATCTTGCAGACAAAGTCAGGGTTGTCTAACAGTTGGAAACCCTCTGGTTGTTCCATATAGACTTCTTATTTTAGATCTCCATTTATAAAAGATGACTTGACATCCATATGATAGACTTTAAACTATTTATGACAAGCTTAGGCAAGAAACATTATAATAGCTTCTAATCTTGCTACGGGCGCAAATGTTTCATCAAAATCCAGTCCTTCTATTTGAGCATATCTTTTGCAGACCAATCTATCCTTATTTCTTACAATATTTCCTTTCTCATTCATCTTATATTTGTAGAGCCATTTTGATCCTATTACATTTTGATCTGCTGGCCTAGGAACGAGTTCCCAAGTGTCATTCTTTTCAATCTAGTCTAGTTCCTCATTCATTGATTTTAACCAATTTACATCTTTACTGGCCTCATTAAAGTTATTGGGTTCCACCATGGATATGAAGGCTATATGTGATTTCTCGGTGTCTTTGATTATCCTTCTCCTGGTTTGTACACCTTTGTCTTTCTCACCAATTATCTAACTTGCAGGATGATTCTTTCAAGTAATTTTGGAGGAAGGATTTGATGTTGTCTGCTGATTTGAGTCTGTCTGAGTGTTGGTGTCTTCATCTGACTCAAAGTCTTCTTTTCCTGATTCTTGGATCTGTTCATCTTCAGCTTCAGTTGTGTCTTCTGTAGCAGACTCAATATTGCTCACCTCTCTTTCTGAGACTCCTTCATCAACCTTTACATCAATACAATCAACTAATTTATGCAGCCTATTATTATAAAATCTATATCCTTTATTGTTTGTAGCATATCCTAAGAAGATTCCTTCATCAACCCTGTCATCAAACTTGCCAAGATTTTCATTGTTATTCTTTATGTAGCATTTACTCCCAAAGACTTTGAAGTGTTTGATTGAAGCAGGTCTTCCATACCACAATTCATAAGGTGTCTTGTCACTGTGAGGTATGATGTGGGATTTGTTAAGAACATGGACTACTGTGTGTATTGCTTCTACCCAGTAGGTTTGACCAATGTTCTTCTCATTCATTATTGACCTGGCCATTTGCTGAACTATTCTGTTTTGCCTCTTAACTACTCCATTTTTCTATGGAGTTCCTGGGATTGTGTATTCTCTCTTGATCCCATGTTTATCACAGAATTCCTTGAAATAATTTGACCTAAATTCTCCTCCTTTGTCAGATCTTACAACCTTTAATCTGTTGCCTATTTGATTCTCAGTTCAGGCCTTAAATATTTTAAATTTCTCAAATGATTCAACTTTTTCTTTGAGAAAAGAAACTCAGGTGAGTCTAGAGTAATCATCAATGATCATCATGAAGTAGTTTTCTTTCCCTGTGCCTTCCTGTCTTGATGGTCCACATAAATCCCTATGAACTAGTTTGAGTGGTTTCTCTATTGAAGTAGAGCTCTTGGATTTAAACTGTGTCCTGGTTAGCTTTCCTACTTGGTAGGGTATAAACACATAATCTTGTGGCTTTGATATTCTTGGAATATCTTTTACTGCCTCAATATATTTGAGCTTGATTAAGTGGTCAAAGTTTAGATGTCCAAGTCTCCTATGCCATAACCAACTCTCATCATGTTTTCTTAGATGAGACTCTTCTCTATCTTCTTTCAACACATATACATTATTTTCTATCCTTATGCCTTTAGCCACCACTTGTCTTGATTTTATAGACTTTATCTTACAATCATTGGAAGTGAACACCACTTCACATCCTTTGTCACATGTTTGACTTACACTGAAAAAATTATGTTTCATCCCATCTTGGGTTTTTCCTTTGCCATTACTTAAACTTACCATCCCTTTACCTTTGATTTTATCTGGTTCATCATTTCCAAAGGTCACATTTCTTGTTTTACTTTTACTTATAGACATAAACATATCCTTGTCTCTAGTCATGTTCTTGGAACATACACTATCTATATACCAGGGGTCCTTTTGTTTTTGAGCTGAAAGTACTAGATCACATTTTTCACTATATTTCTTTTTCCATGTGCTTTCATTTCTAGCTAAGGGTTTTGTCTTTGTATATGATTTGTAATTCTTCAGATGATAGTTTGTAGCTTTGTGGCCGAAGTTATGACAGTTATAGAATTCGAGCTCATTGTTCAATAGGTCAAAGTGATTTGTGCAACTTTGTCTACTCGTTGGCTGTTTAGTTCTATGTTGCAAATATTGTTTATTTCTTGATCTCCTCAGTTGCATGTCTCTAAACTTAATTTGACAATCAACAATCTTATGAACAAAATTAGAGCAGTAAAAACAATAACCATGGAAGAAATTTTGGTACCTGAAGGTTGGCCTTCTTCTTGGCATTTTTTGCTCCATATTCTAATATCTTTGTTTTTGATTAGGGATCATCTTATCTTTTTTAGCTTTTGGTGACATAGTACTCACATGGTCTGTTTGTCTTCTAACTTGGAACTTGATCATCTTTACTGGTTCTTTGTTTTCTGCCTATTTGCTGCTTGAACCACTTACATAACCTAAAATAGCCTTCAACAAGGGGGATCTCTGTTTGCTCAGAATGTCATTTAGTTATGTTGAGGCTTTAATGCTTGGAAGATTTTGGAGATACAATGATTTAAACTTCTCCATTTATTTTCTGATTTTTACTACCTCTTCTTCCAAGGCTTCACATCTTGCCTTCTTTCCTGATAACTGTTGTTTCAAAATGTCTTATATTTTCTTTGTCTCTTCTAATTCCACTTTTAGCAGGGCAAAGTCTTCATCAGTTTTTTTACTATCTTTCTCAAACTATATCAACAATTGTTTTTGCTTCTTCTTCTTAAGTCTGAGTCTATCAATTTCTTCTAGAGCACTGATCAATTCTTATTCCAAGTCAACCACAACTTCTTCATCATCAACATCACTTCCTGTGATTTTATTATCATAATCTTCTTTGGCCATTAGCATAAAGTCATTAATCTTATCTTCACAAGAAGAGTCACTATTTGTGTCTCCTGAAGAGTGATCATTGTTTACACATAAACTTTTCTTTTTACCAAATCTCTTGAATTTGTGCTTCTCTTCACCTTCAAAGTTCCGGTCCTTCTTCTTGTGTGGACACTTAGATGTAGAGTTACCTATCCTTCCATAGTTAAAACATTTGAAGGTAAAATTGCCTTGGTACTTGCCTGATCCTTTCTTTAGTCTTCTCACAAATTTTGCTTGAATTTCATTAGGCTCAGAATCCTCATTCTTGTCTGCTTTAAATGATGCTTCTCTATAGGTGGGTTTATCTTTAACTATCCTCATTTCATATGCAGTCAACATTCCTATAAGTTGATCAAAATAAAAAGCTTTTATATCTTTAATTTATTCTATGCAGAGACCTTCGGGTTGAACCTATCTGGCATAGATCTCAAAATTTTCTGAATTAAAGAGGTTTCCTCAAATTTTTCACCAAGTAATTTCATTGCATTTACTAGTTCTTCAACTCTTAGAAAGTACTTCCCAACAGTTCCATCCTCTTTCATCTTTACCTGTTCAAACTGTACTCTGTAGGTTTGAGGCTTGGTATCCTTTACCTTCTCATTACCTTCATAGTTACTAATGAGTTTGTCCCACATTTCTTTGGCAGTTTCTAAGTGAATAACTTTTACAAATTCTGCTTCTGCAAGCCCACTCAGAATATCATTCATAGCCTTAGAGTTAAAGCTGGATTCTAGCTTGTCATCCTTATTAGCTAGTACAACTGGCTTTACATAACCAGTCTCTACCACATCCCATACATCTTCACCTAAATCCATTATGTAGGTTCTCATCCTAACTTTCCAGAAGGCAAAGTTTGTTCCATTGAACATGGGGGCATTATTGGTTGAATTTCCTTCATGGATTGACAAGTTTAACATTACTGATCTAACTTTAGATAAAAGGAACCAACTCTGATACAAATTGTTGGACAATTGAGAGGTGGGGTGAATAAGTTGTCACTGTGATTAAACAATTATGCTTATTTTAAACTCTTTACAAAGCACTCAATGAAAATAACAATAATGTAGGGAGGTAAGAAATAGAATATTCAACATCAATCACACACATGAAATAAATAGAGATAGATATTTCCTGAGGAAACCCATAAAGGGAAAAATCTCTTCTTCCTGATATGATAAGTAATCTCTATTTTCTATACATTATCATTCTTATGAGCACCAACTCATTGTGAGGCTACCACCTCTGGTTTGCAAGCTGCAACTTGTTGAGAGGACCAACTCTCTAGTTTGTCTAGCACCCACTAGAAGGAAGAATCAACTCACTGGTTTCTCTAGCACCCACTAGAAGGAAGCACCAACTCCCAGTCACACATGCACTAAGTTGTATAACATAGAACAATAGTTCTCCCTTGCACCACCCTGCCACCTTGGTTTTTCTGGCTAGAACCAGATGGAAGCTACAACTCCCTGTGTTCAAGCACTGTTGGCACAGGGGTAGAACCAGAGTTCATCTCCAAGAGTGCACCAACAAGCCCTAACTACCAACCCTTTCAGAAACACCTGCGAGGTAGATGCAGTCTCACTCGAAGTATCTATGGGGGGGTTGCAGGACACAGATGTCTAAAACCAAGGGAAATGCAAGTGGAACCAAAGCAACATCTCACGGATATTTGATTATCCTTACCAAGCATAAACCTACTTCACACAGTTATATATCATATCTAACATGCTAATACATCAACAAAGTAACAAAAGCAAAGAACACAACATCAATCACACACAACACAAAATATACGTGGTTCACCCTCTCCCTAGGGCTACATCTACAGAACTGTGCTTTATAATATATTAAGATGAAAATATATAGTTCTTATCTGTGCTCTTAGCTAGAAGATCTTCTCTTTTTCTCTCTCTTTCTCTCCCCTCCCTGCGCACCCAGCTGCGGGGTTGATCTTCGCACCCAGCTAAAGATCTTACAATACAGACTATTCTTGCAATACAATAGTTCTCTCTCAATAGAAATCTCTTCTCATAACACAATTGAACCCATCCTAGGTCCTATTGACCTTTATTTATACATTACAATAGCTCATCAATAGCCTTAGGCTGAGACCTAAGTGTTAAAACCATAGATACCAAAAACCTAGGTCAACTTGACCCACGTTTTCAGGGCTTCGCCAAACTGTCTTTCCTTCCTTCTCGTGCGGTGCTCCAAAGCATCGAATGGTGGATTTTTCTTCTTGCCAAGTTTTCCATGATCCGTCTTCCTTGATGATCTATCGTTCCCAATCTCCTCATCCAATGAATTTCTTTCTCTCACTTCGCTCTGTCTTTTTTTCTCTTTTGCTCACTTTAACCTAGTATCTATCACTATGTCTTCCACGCAGTCCGCACTCCGTATTTTCTGCCTTAATCTTCACTTATTTTTCTACCCAAGGGCCAACAGGCCCCCAACACTCACCCGTGACTCGTCTTGAGGCACTTCATATCTGATCCTCTTGATTTTCTTTGACTTCAGACTGCGTAGGGAAACCTATGCTTTCTTTTCTCTCCCTCTCTTCCTTGTGAAGACTGTCTTTTCTGTATCTGGTACCCAGTTTCAACTGCACCTAGTACCTGGACCCTTTTCTTTATGTTGTTAGTGAGATCTGTGAGGCAACTGGTTGTCATA
The DNA here is from genome assembly GCA_009831015.1 of Picea engelmannii. Classification (NCBI taxonomy): domain Eukaryota; kingdom Viridiplantae; phylum Streptophyta; class Pinopsida; order Pinales; family Pinaceae; genus Picea; species Picea engelmannii. The sequence continues at coordinate 290,178 of ML782676.1, forward strand.
GTACAGTTTCAACCGGCTCCCATTCACCAAACCTTCCTTCCATTATCCATTCAAATTCTTCAACTGCACAACTCCTCCTTCTGTAACATAGGCAACCTCATATGGCCCAATCCAATGCATTCTGAACTTTCCTGGATGCTTCATGAACTTACTGTCATATACCAGAACCAAATCACCTTGCTTAAATTCCTTCTTCTTGATGTGTTTGTCATGGCAGGCCTTTTCTCTTTCCTTCTGGACCTGCTGATGAAATCCTGTAGTAAATCTATCTTCTTCTAGTTCGACCAACTATGGGAGCCTCTCTTGAACAACGCTAGTGTCATCCATATCTATATAGGCAACGATTCTTAAGCTTGGGACCAAATATTCCATCGGGATGACTGCTTTGAGACCATAGACCAACTTAAAAGGAGTCTACATGGTCAACTTCTTGCAAGTGGTTCTATAGGCCCATAATACTGCTGGTACTGTTAAATCCTAGTCATGCCTGTTCACATTGCAAATGTTCGTTAGCGCTGTCTCCAAGATATTTTTGAATGCTTCAACTGTCCCATTCTCTTATGGATGGTAAGGTGTGCTCTTCTGATGATGGACTACAAATTCCTCAGTCAAGGCTTCGATGGTCTTATTAATGAAATGTGTACCTTGATCACTCATAAGGATCTTTGGGCATCCAAACCTGGTTATGATGTCATTGAATATGAAGTGCACAAGTGTAGTTGCACTACAGTCCTTAATTGATCTTGCTTCAACCCATCTGGTCAAGTACTCTATCACAATGACTATGTACCTTGCTCCTGTGCACTTTCCTGGTGGGTTTATAGGTTGCACGAAATCAATGGCCCATTTCTCAAATGCTTGTAAGGTCAGCTACGGTGCTAAAGGAATTTCATCTCTTCTGGATGGTTTCCCAACCCTTTGGCACACATCACAGGCTCTGTAATAGTCCTTAGCATCTTTGTGTAAGGTAGGCCACCAAGGGCCAGCTCTAAGAACCTTTTGCGATGTTTCTTTCCCTGCGTAGTGTCCTCCTGCGATGCCTTCATGAGCTTCTATGAGGATCAATGGTCACTCTGCCTCCATAACAAACCTCCTCAATATCTCATCAGGTCCCATCTTGTATAGTTGTCCATCCATAAGTGAGAAGTCTACAATGCACACTACCAACTGTTTATAATGGTTGATTGCATATTCTCTAGGTGCCATTCATGTTGACATGATCTGGACTATCTCTGCAAAGTGATCATCAATTTTTCTAATGGCCAACAACTGTTCATTCGACAGTGTATCTTCCAAGCTAGTAGGATCTTCTCCATGTTCCAACCTTGACAAGTGGTTAGGACTATTTTTCATTCTCCTTGGCTTAACCATGATCTCAAAATCATATTCCTGGAATAACAGAAGCCATCTGTATATTATCCCCCCCAACACTGGCTTGTTGACTAGGTATTTTAGTGCAGAGTGATCAGTAAACATTTTAAAGTGTCCTCCCAACAAGTAGTGGTGAAACTTCTGCAACGCATACACCATGGCTAACCCTTCTCTCTCAGTGGTGGTGTAATTAATCTCAGCTATTGATAGCTTCCTGCTAGCAAAGGATAACGGGTGGTCAATGTATCTAGCTCTCACTTGTGCTAACACTGATCCTAATGCAATAGAGGATGCATCGATATGCACATGAAATTCCTTGCTCCAATCTAGAAAAACCAGAATAGGTGCAATAACTATTTTCTGTTTCAGTGTGTCGAAGCTCTACTGACATTCTTTTGTCCAGTGAAACTTACAGTCCTTCTTTAAAAGTTTCTCCATGGGTGCTATGATCTGTGCATATCCTTTAATTAACTTCTTGTAGTATCCAGTGTGTCCCAGCGCAGTGTGCGCAACTATTTGACTGAAGTAGGAGGGGACATATAAACTATAATGACAATCTTAGATGGATCTACCAACAATCCCTGCTTACATACAATATGACCTAACAACACTGCAAAGGGTGAAAATAAGATACACTTCTTCAGGTTTGAGGAAATCTAACACTGCCTCCACTTATCCAACATTAGTCTGAAACATTCAATATCATTTTTTAATAAACTAAAAACAGTGCAATCATCAAAGTATGCTTTCATAAATTTATGTAAAAACTCCTTGAATGCTTCGACCACCACCTTGGAAAATATGGCTGGGGAATTATTTAATCCAAACAGAATCACTGTATACTGGTAGGATCCCCATTCTGTGGAAAATGTGGTCTTATAGAGATCTTCCTTGGCAATTTGTATCTGATGGTATCCTGAAAATCCATTTGTAAAAGAATATACCTCATGTCCTCCTACATTGTCTAACACTTCATCAATGAATGGCGTAGGGAATGGGTCATGAAAAAATGCATCATTCAACTTCCAAAGATCTACGCAGATCCTAATCTCTCCTGTCTTCTTGTCTTGTACCACCATAGGGCTAATCCAGTCCGACTCTTCAACAAGTTCTATGATTCCTTCTTCCAACATTCTGTTAAGCTCAATATTCACTTTCTCCTTATATTTAGGTTTCAATCTGTAGGGTCTCTGTTTGAATGGCCTTGCATTTGGTTTCAAAGGGATCCTCATCTCTCCCATAGGCCCTTTAATTCCCTTCATATAAGTGAACTTGGTTGGAAACAAGTCCTGATATTCATGTAGTAACTCTGTGATCTTTTAAATAGTAGCAACATCCTAATAATATCCAACATTTGAAAGCTTCGGTGTTTGCTCTGTTCCAATATTGAATTTTTTTATTTTAATGGGTTTTCCAATGAAAGGTAGCTCAATTCCTGGTCCTTCTATGTCTCTTTGGCCTTCTGTCTTGGCAATGTTCACCTTCCTAGGATCATCGTCTTCGTCAGCATTGATATTGTAACAACCTTGCAGTTTCTGGAGAGGCACAGTCCATTCGTCCTCTTCTTGTTCCAAAGGGAGGCTAGGGGCCTCCTCAAATACTTTCTATCTTACAATCTGTAATGCTTGATCCACTATAGGATATTGGATTTCAAACAAAAAGGTAGTTACAAAGTTCTGGGTCATACCTTCCCAATCTGTCGTGATGAGGCACAGTTATGCTTGAAGATACCAGTTGATAGGGGTTGTTTCCAGTGTGTTGATGAATTTTTGCAGCCACTACTCTTGAGGAATGCTGCTTGAGGCTTCCTTGCAACTTCGCACATGGTCCTTTGGACAAATTTGACCTCTGTATATAACTTCACAACCTTCTACTTTCTCTGAAAACTGCGTTGTCATCAAAGTGTGACATTGTACCCAGTTTGTAATGTTGTTTTTGTGTGTCCCCCACCATCTTGCTGGGGTTTCTTTCAAGGCCTCATCCATTTCCAACAATCTTTGTTGTGTTGGTACAATTTTTTCAAAGTTCAACAAGAATGATTCTAAATGATTTAGACCATCAAAGGTGGGCAAGTTACTTACTGTTGTGCCGATCCAATGAACTTCTCTGGTTAATCTAGCACATCTTCTTGTAGAGACTTCATACATTTTGTTCTGCTAGTTCTCCAGTGCTTCTTCTGAATTTGATGAGCATGCGCTGTCACTTCGCCAGCTTAGGTTCCCATCCACCGTAGGATTAATGTAATCCTACTGTCTAGTTGTTAATTTGTATATTTTTTCTAATTCATATGCATGGTCTTCTTCTCTAATGGGTTATGTGTATCTCTGACCTTCATTGGGATCTAAAGGTGAAATGAATCTAAGGGAATCTCCTTCAAATGTCATTTTTATTTTCTTTAAATCAACCACAATGGAATTATTGAAAGCCCAATCAATTCCTAACAGCGCAGGGTAAGGACAATTGTCATCAACTATCTTAATCACCTCGAAGTCTGCAAACGTCCTTACTCCGTCGATATCCACAGGGACATGTTACAATATTCCAAAGGGGATGACAACTTGCTAATTAGCCATCCTAAGCCTGATAGGGGAATAGGTCAACTTAGGTTTTCCCATCAGTGCCCAGGTCTTCTTCGTCATGACATTGACCTCTGACCCTAAGTCGAGGAACACATAGTCTATATCATACTCTCCAATTTGAGCATTCAAGTGTAATTCCTTATTTTTCCTTCTCTTTTTAGAGACTTGGTTCACTTCTCTATTCAATGAGGGATATATCTTTCCTATCTTTTACTGTCTGATTAAATTTTGCAGCTCTTGTACAATGCTTTCATCCTAAATCAGCTTAATACAAGTATATAATAATTCCATGAGCTTGCTTACCTTTTCTCCTTTTCCTGGTAGAGAAGACTAATCGAATGCCATAGGCATTCTGCATTCTCTTAGTTCTGGTCATGTCTTCGATGAAGAACCTTAGTCTCTCCTGAATTCTTTTCTTGCTTCCTCAAATATTTGTTTTTCTTTCTTTGCATCCAAACTTGTGTCTTCTCTGCAGCTTTCCTGACCTCTGATTCTTCTATAGTATTTCCTTGGGTCACTCTGTCTTCTCCTATAACAACACCTCCTCTAGTGATAACAATGACTCTAGGGTCCTCTCTGTGAGGTTCAATGGATATCAGTTGCACTTGTGGGTTCTGCTGAGGTCCTCGTCTCTCCTGAAGATTGGTTAGTAGTACAGGACAATCTTCAATAACATGTTCAAATGAGTTGCAATAGCTGCAAGTGGTACAAGGGTTCTGACAATCCCTTGCTAAGTGTCCTGGATGTGCGCAGTTGTAACAGATGATCTGTCCTCGACCTCGACCCTTACCTCCTCCTCTTCCTCTTCCTCTGAATCCACCGCGAGGGTTGAAGTTTCCTCTACCTGGGGAATTGTACTGCACAATGCTTCCTTCTTGCTATACTTCACCTTGAATTTTGTAAATATCCCTCGACCTTTCATGCATGAAGTCTTAAGCTCTACAATCCTTGTCATCATGTCCTATCGACTTATAGAACATGCAATACAGATTTGTGGGTGTCTGGACATATTTTTGCAGATAGTAACATTCACTAGGGTGATGTCGATTTCTACATACCTTGCACCAGGGTAGGGTAACTTTCTTCAAAGGGCTCAGAGCTCCAGAGGCCAAGTATTCATGAAATAGGGGACAATGTTCCTTGTCACGGCCTTCTGATTTGCATATGATACACCAGATGGCTTCTCTTTTATATTTTCCCTTATCTTTCTTCATATCTTCGACCTATAGAGATAAGGTAGTCAACTGACTCAAAATTTGACTCATACCTGAGCTGGATTCTCCCATAGGGGCTGATTCTAACTTCATGGCGATCTCAAGTGATTCAGCCTGCGAAGAAATTTTTTGTTGCATCAAAGGAACTCTGATGTGTGGTAAGAGGGAAGCAACGAACCATTTCTTATTCTTCTCATTTGGAATCTGAAAACTCAAATGGCCTGTCAAGGTCTTAAATCTATGATCAAACTCCCACATAGGTTCAACTATTCTCTGCTTGATTTCTTTTAGTTATGTAATGCACTGCGACTTTGAATTAGGTTTCTTGAATTCAACAATTAGTGCAGTCTTAATGACATTCAATAGTTTAGGTGAAACTCCTTGGAAAAATTTCATGTACCAACTCAGTGCACAATCTCTTAGGGCAATACTAAACTGAGCTCATTTAACAGCTTCATCGATGATATTCTTAATACTCCACACAACTTCACATAGAAACCAGTGCTGATCAGGATCTTTAGATCTATCTCCTTTAAAGGTGGGTAACCTCATCTCATCTTCCATAGATCTTCCTAGGTTTCCTGACTGAGTATGTGGTGGGCTGCTAGTGACAGTGCTCTAAGCACTCTGGTGACTCTGATTACTCTGATTTCTTAATGTTGCTGAAACAATAGGAGGGATAATAGTACTTACTTCAACAGTCGACGTGGTTCCTAAAGTTTCTGGCTCTTCTCAATGAGGTTCTTCATCTTTCCCTTCCTCTTCCCTAGAGGATTTTGAATGCTCTTCATCTGTCAAATCTACCTCTTCTCCACTGTATAAACCCTCATCCCCGTAGTTCTTCTTAAACAAGTTTGCAAGAGGGACTTCTCTGAATGCTCTCCCACTACGTGTATGTCCAGCCTCTGTGTCACTGTCGCTATCCAAGTTCTTGAACATTATCCTTTTCCAATCCGACCAACTACTATATCTTCAAGATGTTCTTCTCATGCAATAACATCTCGATCTTCAACTTCAAAAAGTGTAAAAATTTTCCTCTGGGTCCCTTAAAGAAATACGTCTCGGCTTGGCTATATGACTCTACTCTGTCAATAGAAAACTCAGTGATATACCCTCCAACAGTGCTATCAAACCGATGATCTATGGCTCTTGACATGGTTTTATCAACTCTCTTGATCTTCTTGATCAATTCCGATGTCCAAACCACAGGTGGTCTAGATCTGATCTCAAATTGGGTGTCTGCTAACCTAGCTAGACACTCGTATAATTCCTGATGAATTTCTACAAAGAAAACCTTGTGTATATCAGTAAAGATATATCTTCCCAACCAATCCTCTGTACTAAGATTAGGGTTCTTGTTCTGGGCTTCAACAAAGTCCTGTTCTTGATCTTCTATCCACTTCTGAATCTCTGTCTTTGATGGAAACCACCTTGACATTCCCTCAAGAAGATTCCTGTCCTGGCAATGGAACCATTTATTGGCATAGGGGAAGACCCAGGGTTCATGTCCAAGAGAGCACCAACAAGCCCTAACTACCAGCCCTTTCGACAACACCTGTGAGGTAGATGCAGTCTCACCCGAAGTAGCTATGGGGGGTTGTAGGACACATATGTCTACAACCAAGGGAAATGCAAGTGGAACCAAAGAAAAAACTCACGGAGATATGATTACCCTTACCAAGCATAAACCTACTTCGCATAGTTATATATCATATCTAACATACTAATACATCAACATAGTAATAGAAGCAAAGAACACAACATCAATCACACACAACACAAGATATATGTGGTTCACCCTCTCCCTAGGGCTACATCCACATAACTGTGCTTTATAATATATTAAGATGAAAGAATACAGTTTTTATCTGTGCTTTTAGCTAGTAGATATTCTCTTTTTTCTCTCTCTTTCTCTCCCCTCCCTGCACACCGAGCTATGGGTTTGATCTTCGCACCTAACTGAATATCTTACAATACAGGCTATTCTTGCAATACAATAGTTCTCTCTCAATAGAAATATTTTCTCATAACATAATCGAACCCATCCCAGGTCCTCTTGACCTTTATTTATACATTACAATAGCTCACCAATAGCCTTAAGCTGAGACCTAAGTGTTAAAACCATAGATACCAAAACCCTAGGTGTCTAAAACCCTAGGTCAACTTGACCCGTGTTTTCAGGGCTTCACCAGTCTGTCTTTCCTTCCTTCTCACATGATGCTCCAAAGCATTGAACTGTGGATTTTTCTGCTTGTTGAGTTTTCCATGATCCATCTTCCTTGCTGATCTATTGTCCTCGATATTCTCATCCAATGGATTTATTTCTCTCACTTCACTTTGTATTTTCTCCTCTTTTGCTCACTTCGACCTAGTATGCTCTGTCTATGCCTATGCACCTTGAGTTCCTCTTTCTCTCTCATATATGCATCTCTATTCTATTTTCTACACCTCTTCTGTGCATTTCAGCTGCTACACACAACCTTCTTTTCCCCACATGAATAACTCTCGACAGAAGCAACCTTCTCTTCTTTGTTCTACATGTATTTATAATTCCAAGTCCTTTGACAGATCATACACCTAACTCTTCATCCCCTTTGGTGATTACACTGAGTCTGTTCTTCATCCATGGCCGTTATGCCGAGAATGTTCATCATTAGTGGTCGTTCCTGAGATTCTTTTCCTTTTCTAGCAGTGAGACCCTTCGTATTATCTATCACAATTGAGCTTATCCTCTTTGTTACAGTTACAGTCTTCGATGATTTTTCCATCTGTCAATCATCTCTATGTTGAGTCTTCATTCCATTGGTAGTTACCTCAAGACTCTTTAGATTCTCTGGAGATCACCTTGCAGCCTCTTCAAATTATTTGGTAGAAGCCATCAATGGTTTCTGGCAGTTACCTTGATAACCTCTGTGCGCTCATGCCTTTGGCGCCTTTTCACTTTTTGAGAAAACTACATAGTGGGCATTAGATTTTCTAGCTAAGCCCATTCCTTTCATATGACCACGGGCTATGATGAGACACCTATCCAAAAGGTGCTTCACGATCCCGGTGATCTCCGATGTGAAGCCTAGTGACGTGCTAGCTCCTCCTTTACCCTTCATCAATGTGACCACTAGTGATGACTAGGGGCCAACCAAGAGGGGTACTTCACGATGTCGCATATCGCGAACTCCTGCTATGATTTCCCTCAAAACTCCCAACTCGCGAAACTCTAAAATTCTTCATATCAGATCAATGGTCGAGATCTCTCCCTCTGATTGACGATGGAGATCAAATAACGACTTCATGTGTCAGGCACTTGGATGCAAGTCAACCCTGACTCTACCAAATTTCAATATTCCAAAACTTGTTCCATATACATGGCCCATGATCCTAGGTGATCTGATGACCCAGATCATATTGGGACTTCGCATTTCGCGATGTTAGAGGTTAGCTCACCTTCCCTCTTCCGATTCTCAATTTTCCAATATCCACTTGCGTCAGATCGACTCTCCATGACTCTCCATGATCCAACGGTCCAGATAAAATAGCGAACTTAGACCTCACAAGTTCCTGCCACTATGCCTTTGACTTTCCTGATTTTCAAGTCAGCAAAATGATGATCTCCCGCCACATGTCCTCTGGATCCTACGGTTCAGATCTCATCGCGATTTCACATTTCGTGGATTTGGAGGATGGCTCTCGACCATTATCCTCTTCACAGTTATATTGGATCCGACGACTGTTGGTCCTCGATGCTCAGATCTAATGTATCATATCTGTACTTTTCCTCTGCGCTTCCTTTGGTTACTGGACTCTGATATGACAACTCAGATTAGGCACAGTGTTCGATCCAATGGTCACTGTCACTCTTCCTCCTGAACTTTGGATTTCTCAAATATCTAAGTGTCAAAGGCCATGACCTTTGATCCTTCTATGAGCCTTGATGTATGTGATCTCGTCTGTGCATCTCAGAACACTATCTCTCCTAAGCTTTGGAAAAATTTACCCTTGGCCCTGATGCACACTTGCGCTCTGCATGAAACTCTGCACTTTTGCTTCTAATATTCTCAAACTTTCTCATTTGCATCTTCCCAAAAGACTTCTGGTGCCCACCTAGCACATTCTGCCTTTCTCATCTTCTGGTCTCTTGAGATTTGGTTCACTGATGTTATTTCTTGTAAACATGCCATCATTGGTTTTGTTCTTGTGATCAATGACACGCACACTCTTCCTGTAAACATGCCAACAATTAAAACATTGAAATACAATTCACATATTACATTGCTTGACCATAGCCACACATTATATCTACATAAACATTAATCAAGCTGGGGATTATAATGGGGATGTTACAACATTAACACCACGTGTCTAGTCAGATGAACGCCACATCATAGGAAGTCCACGTCAGTGAGGCCACGTGTAGTTCCATGTATCAATGCCATGTCATCTAGTGTATAAAAGGATACATCCACATGGTAACCACCTTATTTGCTACATCAACAAAAGAGATATGAAAAAATGACTAACTAAAAAACATAGTGGAAACAATGAGAACGACGAAGAATTGGGAATATGAGGGCGTGAACCTGCAGATTTGTGGTGAGATCTTGGAAAAATGACTAAGTACCAAGAATCAGTTGATGTCTTGAAAAATGGATAAGTATGAATATTGAATTAGTTGGACGGACAAAGTCAACAAGAAAAGAACGATTGAAGATGCCTCGCGGACCCGCGGTGAGAAGGTAACAAATTGAACAAGTATGGGAGACTCATGGACCTACTACGAGATATTGGAAAATTGACTAAGTTTGGGAGAACCATAGAGGAGCTCGAAAAATCGACTAAGTGTCGAGAATTGATTTGACGAAAGAGGTCACAAATAGAGTCAAAGAAATGTTGTAGAGCCATGGACTCATAGTGAGATCTATGAAAATTAACTAAGTATGAGGATACAATGAATAAATGACTAAGTTCCAAAGATATCACAGAGCACGGTGAAATCGACTAAGTGTCAAGAATCGATCAGATGGATGAAGCCACAAGAATCAGGGAAATGTTGTAGACTTGTGAACCCGTGGTGATGATTTTGAAAGTCAACTAAGTATGGAGAGCTAGTCGGATGCGGTGAGACTTTGAAAAATGAATAAGTATGGTGGATCAGTTGGATGGATGAGGTCATGAATAAGAGAAGAATGGAGATACCATGAACCCATGGTGAGAGTTTGAAAAAATGGCTAAGTATGGAGAATATATCAGATGGCCTAGAAGGTGAGAGATCTAACAACTCAAGAGGTTTCAAAGTGTCACAAATCAGACTGCCCTGAGGGTGAGAGATCCAACAACCCATGATATCTTACAAACTCATAGTGAAATACTTAGAAAAGTTTCTAAGAATGGGTGCAAAGTGAGAGTGGAGGAACACAAAGGTGCATTGTGGAGGCCGCAAAAGTATGGAAAGATATGTATTAGACTCACATAGAAAGGATTAGAAATACATCTAAGTATAGGTGCTAAATGCATGCAACAAAACTTGAGGGTGCAATTTGGAGGTCGTTGAGGTATGAAGAGATATGCATTAGACCTATGAACCTGCTATGAGACTTCGAGAAATTGTCTAAGCATGAGTAGTGAGTAGATCGATGGTGGAGATTTAATCAGGGACCAGATCAGACGACGACTATGCGTCAAGGATGTGTTATGTGTTGAAATGGAAAAGTAATCAGATTGACGATTGTGATAGAATCAAGGATGATTGAATGATTGATGAACGTTGAAGCTGTGCTGCATGTGCCAATGAAAATGAATGAAATAAACAACTGGTATTTAATTAAGAAGACAATCCAATGGTTGTTGTGCATTGTGGTTGCATGGTCTATTCTTGAGGAAATTTAAGTAGATGAATGTCTGTGATTGAACAGAGATCCATATCGGATAGAGGCTATGCCGTGTGGTTACATGTGGTTTCGATATTCTAAAAGGAGATCAATGGTTGAGATCAAATCAAGGATAGATTGGACAACTGCTACGCGTTGAGGGCATATTGTGTGTTTTGGAGGACAATGAAATAGATAAATGATTGAGATTTAATTTAAACAAAGCTAGGTGAATGTATGTATATTTTACATTGAAGTAAACATGGAGACAAAAGTGAAAGGAAGAACCAAGTCATGAAAACACATGTATGATATAGAACAATAATATTATTTTATTTCATTCTGAGATACACAACTCTATTTCTCTTTTACAAACCCCTGCGAGGGTATGGACCAAAGTCAGATTTACAAGTCTCCGATGGGAACCATACAAAAAGAACCTGCCAGTGAAATAAAACTGAAACTAATGATCTGGATCATCTTTCCACAAAATGCTGCCACTTAACTCTGCAAGATATTCTTTATCGACCATGAAAATTAATTCATAAACAAACAAGAATATGTAGAATATCAAGGATAAATCAAACACCTTTAAAACAAGTTGCTGAAATGTATGATTTAGTTTTGAACCCTGTTGCCTTCATTAAGACCTTACTATCATCAAGAGGATTAGGCTTTCAAGTAAACTCATAAATGAATGAAAACTGAAGCTATCTCACTAACTAGAGAGCAAACCTTAGTGTTGTAGTTCCCCTTCTATTCTCCCTTCGTCTCTTTCTCTCATTGAACCTTTATTTTTTCTCAATAAGTTGAGGTGGTTCAACTAATTTATTTAGTTAACTCAAATTCACATAACTAATTAGTTTGGGAAGAAATAATTAATAGTAATATACAAATAAGGGTCTAATTAGTAATAACTAAATAGATGGGACCCCTTGTGACTCCCATCATTCTCTTTTCCAATCATCAAATATAAAATACAAAATTAATCATTTGGATCATATAACACCTTTGTATCTCCCATGGATATCATTTAAGTCAAATATTTAAATATCAACAAAATTTAAGATCAAATCCCCCAAAAATAATATATCCATCTTATCCAAAAAAATATCCAAAATAAAGCTTGTTGTCCATAATATGTTAAAAATCATTAAACACTGTCTTCATCACTGAATATCATAAAAAAAACATTTAAAATCCATATTTTCCACTGTGTGAGGCATATTTCCTCTTCTCACTGTTGTCTCCTCTTGACTTTTTTGGCGTAGCCCTTGGTTGGTTAGACCCTTGGGGATGTATTTTGTTGATCACATGGGATCAATAATTGTTTAGGTGGAGACCTGAAGACATAGATTTAGAAGACTTTGTGGATGGACTGGAGGTGGAAATCACTGCTTTTCCGTTATCTAGCACAGTTTGTGGGACATCAATTTTTAGTCTCTTGCTGGCATGCAAAGACTGCACTGGTGAAACAACATGGGAAATTTGTGCATTAGGATTAATTGGAGGTGGTGGTGGTGGTAATGGAAATGAGATAGTAGGCCAACAATGGCCGTGAGAAGCCTGATGATTGACAATTTCTTGCCAACCATCATTTGCGGGAGGTTTGGGTCACATCGACACATGTGGGGGAACAAGAATGCTGAGAAAATTCCAAGGCTATTGAAAAGGGGGCCTTTTAGGCCAAGGATGCAATATCCCATGGCCAACCAAATTAAAGAACCCAACTTGAAACATCTGGTTCAACTCTTGCGGATCAACATCAAAGTAAATAGAAAATTGAGGCCTCCTATGGATTGAATTCCAGTTACCTCTGCCTCTATTATTCCAACCGTTACTGCCCCTGCTGAAAAAAAAATCATCCTGTAGAAATATTTAATCAGTCATGAAAAGTTATTAATAATCCATACATGAAACCACACTTAAATAAATTAAGAGTTGGCTCTATTATTTATCACAAAACCCATGCAATTCATCCATAAAAATTTCATTAATTTATTTCCATATGAACATGGGATTGATAGGGTCAATGGGAGTATGGGGGGTTTGTATTGTGTGTAAAATGATATCACGGAGGGGGAAATATTCATGAATATTGTTCAAGTAATCAGTAAAACAATTAAACTATGTATACAACCAACTCCTAGAATACCAATCATCAATTAACTTCCACCTCGTTTCTATTATTTCCATATAGACTTTTCCTTAAAAATGAGTAACAACATAACATGGAGTAAAAAAAATGTAATTAGGATAATGGGGGGAGTGTATTTTGTGTAAAATCATATAATGGAAGGGAATCCCATGGATATTGTTCTGTCATATATCAAACAATGCCATTCTCAACATTAAAATTTAAACCTCTTTACTGTTTCAGAATTGAAATTCAATATTCTATTTCCAAAAATCCCGAACTGGTGTTTCACTTCAAGGCTCTTCATTTGCATTTAGAAATTGCAATGCACAGTGATCATTTTATAAACTTTTGTGCAAGAAACATTCAAAAGTAATAACACAACTTGTGCACAACAAAGTCGATGAGACACAACATCACAATAATCACACTAATCACAACCAACAATCGAGGAAAGAATAGAATGTGGTCGACAATATTAACACGAGTACATTTTAAATCACTATAGGGTTCCACGAAATGGCCACAAAAGGGATCCCTATGTATAACACTATTTCAACTCAAACTTCAAATAACCATGCTTCCAAATTTCCCTTTCATTATGGTTTGCAAGAGTCATTCAATGTGTATATAATTCATCCACATAGGTATTTTTTCACATATGGAAACAACACACAACAAGTCATATCCTTCAAATAATGGATTTGCAATGCTGTCATCACCCAAATATTTCCACAGGACATACCCTATCTCCTTTTAACATTTAAAAATAAATAAATCTTGGCATTCTTTCCATCACTGCATAGTAACAAATGGACAAAACCCATGACTAAAAAGAGCATGACAACATCTCTATTAAATTCTGTGTATGCCACCTTCATGACATTTTCCAAATACAAGGTTCGATATAAATCATCAACATGAACATGGTATAAGAGGAAAATCTAACCAATGGTTTGAGGGTTTGGCCAAAGGGGTACCTTCAAAAATATAGCACCACCATGAATTCCCATAGTCACATTTACAGAGCTTATACAAGGGCGCGAACATGATAGCCATGAAAGACACACAATTAAATGACAGGAAGAGTCTTAAAAAAAACCCACAGGCCATGAGCAATGATAATGTTTTTAATCATACATAGAGAAATCACTAAAAGAATCGAGAGGGAAGGCAGGCCTGAGAGCTTCCCAAATAATATCCCGTTTTTTATATGTAAAGCATGAAGCAACTACAAACAATAAGATACATGCACACACCATTTTAACTGTGAGTAATTCACATACAAATTCCACAGAGGCCAATTTTCAACAACCATCCATATATAGTTGGAAATATATAAATCGTAAACTTAGAAATGCACAGACAGTGAGAAAACTCAAGAGCCAACTTTTGACTTAATTAAAGAGCAAAGCGAAAAATTCATGGATGGAGCAACAAGAAACCTCATACATGTGTGTAAAATTTGCTAAGGAGAATCGACCACATCTTTATACCTCTTCCACAATTGAACAAAGCGGAGTAATAACAACCAACAAAAGACCAAATGCGAAATGGATAGGGTGGCAGGCTTGAGGTAGGTTAGAGCGACGCATTTACTGCACATCGTATCTACACTTACACATTCATCCATATCCAGTACACGCAAGTTAACCATACATTGCACAACCCACTAACAATTTACTCCAAGATTGATACACCACCATATCCCAAGTCTCAAACTTTGACAAATGCGCCAACCTTTGTTTAAAACTCCAATGTGACATATATCAAAAACTTTCTAGGGATACCATGTCTTAACCCTTAGACTTCCAATTCAAACAATGCGCACAATCCTTGTAGCATGAAATCAATATATCACACATATAACTTGAACATGGAGTTTAGATCCTTCATCAAACTAAATGCAACACAATAATACTTGTGAGAGCTATATAAAGACAACAACATTCCCATTTTAATCATATTTCCCATAGAATCATTTGGTCACTTATTTTGATAACAAATTAAAGCAAATACTGTAGAGCTCATATCACAACCAAGTCATAAGCACATAAAACATAAGTGTCACTTTTCCGTCATAGTCACACACGTTACACAAGGGGTCCCACCTATTAGCATATTATTAAATATAATTAACTAATAGGGAATTGCAACCATTTGCGAGCATGTACCCTATGTTGCGCTTTTGGGTGTCAACAAATTGGCGAATCCTCAGGGAAATCTGTTTCCAACATATTGTGAACTCAGAATGTCCGGTTTCGTAGATTGGTGAACATAGATCAAAGAATTATTGACTAGAATGATTATGCAACAGAGGGAAAAATATGGTTTAAGAGAAATAATGAGACGAGATTTTGGGAATAACTCATGAAAAGTGGTACGTATGAGGGGGTTTGGTCCTGTATGCATAACATTCGATCAATCATAGTAAAAATTGTTTCTTCATGTTAAGGATAAATTTTCTGATATTCTTCTTTGAATCTCAGGATGGAGGGAAGAAAGGGATAGCAAGATATAGGGAAGAAGACCAAATCATCTATCTAACAACAATACTGAAAGAAAAAAGCATTTTCAATGACGTCTAAAAGGAGGACATCGTGACAATTGTGTAAGCTTTATTGTTATTGATCAACAATAATTATAGAATGGCATTGTTGTGGCAAACTGATCCAAAATTTATTTTTGATAAACATAAAATAAAACAACAGAAAATTAAACAACAAAAAATAAAAATTAAATTGGACAAGCAAAATAAAACAATAAAAAAAAGCTATATACAACATTGATTTCCACATGGAATTTATCAATCAAGCTAGTTCCACATAATGTTTCAAGTGGGAACCATTGGTACTATAAGAAAACAATCGCTCTTTTGAATCCTTTAAAAGGTAAGAGTTTGTGCCTAGGACAAAATCAATTTTGAAAGGATTAGCCATAATTTATGAAACTTCAAATGTCTTCCTCTGTCAGCATAAGCTAAGTCCCAAAGTAAGACTTTCTCACCTACCTTAAATTGATAGATTTTGCGAGCTTGTTAAAATATTTCTTTACAATTTGTTGTCTTCTCTTTATGTTTTCCAAGGTAAACATTATTTTTTCTTCTAAGGATAATAGGGAATTTATTCTTTGAGGGACATTGGAAGAATTTAATACTTCAATCTGTAGCATCAACCATAGAGAATAAATTTCTAGCTCGGTAGGTAGGATGGATTCTTGACCATAAACAAGATAAAAGGGGGTGCAACCTGTGCTTACTTTGGTGGTAGTGCGATCTTCCCAAAGGGTGTAAGTGAGGAGGGTGTTCCATTGATGAGGCTTATCTTCGATGAGTCTTTTTATGATCCTAACCGGATTTTTGTTAGTAGACTCGGCTTGCCCATTTCCTTGAGGGTAATAAGCTGATGAGGTGAAACGTTTGATTCTTAATTTGACTAGGAATTGAGTCAATTTTGTGGAAATGAAAGCAGGACCATTGTCTATAATAATCTCTAAAGGAATGCCAAATCTGGAGAGGATATTAGCTTCCAGGAAAGAAATTACTTGTTCATCTTGTGCATGTCTCAGAGGGACAAATTCAATCCACTTAGTGAAATAATCAGTGGTTGTCAAAATGAAAATCTTCCCTACGGAAGATAGAGGATTAATAAGACCAATAAAGTCTAGGCCCCATTTAGAAAAAGGAAAATATGGGAGGACAAGTTGTAAAGATATGGAAGAAAGACATTCTTTCCCAACGATTTTTTGGCACTTGCTACAAGATTTCGTGAATTTATAAGAATCTCAAAAAATTGAAGGCCAATTGTAACCATTTCTTATGATTTTAAAAGAAGTAGCTTTAGCAGAATAGTGGCCACCAACGTGAATAAAAAAATCTTAAGATCCATGAGTTTCATGTAACAGTTTCTATGCATCCTCATCATTCACACATCGAAGTAATATACCATCAACATACCTTCTAAACAAAAAGTATCCTAAAACAATATACCTAGAAGATTCAAGGCGGAGTCTTCTCCTCTAATGAGGATCTAAGTCATCTGGGCATTTCTGATATTGCAAGTAATACACCATATTTTTATACCCGGGGTGTTCAACAATATAAGTGGTTTGATTCTCAATATAAAATAGTGCTGAAAGAGGATTATCCTATTTGTCAATTTCTTCACTTGCTTCAGTATGTTGAGCGAAGTGAAGGGCTAAGTCTCGTCCCTTAATTGTTTTCAAAGTCATGATAGTTAAATCATGCTCTTGAATTTTGGCAAGCCAATGTGAAATCTTCCCTAAAAGGTAATTTTGTGAAATCAGAAACTTGACATCAGGAAAAGGGACTTTTATGAGCGTATATTTTCCTAGAATAAAGTGGAAAAATTTCTCTATAGCCTTAACAAGAGAAAAAGCATGTTTCTTAATATAAGAGTACTTGAATTCATTGTTTGAAAAACTTTGGCTCATGTAATCTACATGATTTTCATTGTTTTGGTCATCACTTTGTATGAGAATAGCATAAATTGCTTCCTCAGTGGCATTAGTGTATATGATAAAATCTTTCTTAAAATCCGGTTTCGCCAGAACTGGTGTTGAGATGATTTCTTTCTAAATCCTAACGAAGGCATTTTCAACATCATCTGTCCAATAAAAAGAGCGATATTTATTTAGAATATTATGAATTGGTTTAACCGTTAAGGAAAAATCAGGAACAAACCTACGAACGAAGTTGATAATGCCCATAAAGGCTTGAAACTCCCTTTTGGAAGTGGGGGCATAAAGGTTCAAAATAGTAGCAATCCTTTTAGGATCTATGCTTATTCCTGAATTAGAATTCATATGTCCAAGGAGCTTTCCCTTGGTGACGCCAATAATAGATTTAGAAGGATTTAAAGAAATGCCAAATTTTCTGCATCGCATGAGAACTTTTCCGAGATGACTAAAGTGATCCAATTGATTCTTTGAATAGAAAAGCAAATAATCAAGATAAAACTAGATAATATTACTGATTAGATCATCAAAATCTATTTACATAGCTCTCTGGAAAGTGGCACCTGCATTAGACAAACCAAAAGGCATGAGTTCATAAGAAAATGTGGCCCAGTGTGTAGTAAAGGTGGCTTTGTATCTATCTGTCCTTTTTACCTTGATTTGATTATATCCAGAAAAACCATCAAGTAATGACATCATTTGTGACCCTGCAACCTGTTACAAAATCATTTCCATATTAGGGAGAGGAAAATGATCTTTAACACTTTCTATATTCAATGCACGAAAATCAATGCATAATCGAATCTGACTAGTTTTCTTCCTAACAAGAATTAAATTTGAAACCCACCTGGAATATTTAACTGGGAAGATTATACCAACCTTCAAATTTTTTTCCATCTCTTTTTTAATAGTAGCTTCTAGTGCAGGGTTAATGGGTCTTTGTTTTTTCCTAACTGGTTTTACCCCTTCCTTGATAGGAATGGTATGCTGTATGAGAGCAAGATCAAAACCACGAAGATCCTCATATGACCATGCAAAAAAATCTTGAAATTCATGTAGTAGTTTTGTGAATTTTGCCTTTTCTTCGTCGGAACATTGGGCACCTAGTTTAACCATCTTTGGAAATTCATATGTCCCAAGGTTCAAGGAAATGGTATCACCCACTTTCCTTTTCGACTCCTCTTCCTTTTTTATCTTTTTATTGCCTACATCACTCAAAAAAAATGAACTCTCGAGAGGATTCAAGCCTTTTGGAAATTTGTTATCTTCCATAGACATGATTTCCTTGGGTTTAAATGATTCATTTTGTATTAAAGCACACATGCCTTCATTATTACGGAAAGCCTGCCATGATTCTACATTATCAGGAATGTGAGGGTGATATAAATATTGAAATGTACAATTAGGCCTTTGAGGTAGAAGTTACCGAGTAGGAGATGCTGCAAATACAACTAACCTATCAGCCATTGAATTAAGTTCCCTCTTAACATGAGGGATGTTAAAATATAACGGGTTTGAGATGAGCATACAAAAAAATCGGGTATGGCGTTTCATAAACTTATTGCTAGGAGAATAGATTTTATGCACAAGGTTCACAACAAGTTCAGAATCACCAAAAAATGTAAGGTGGTCACAACCAAGGTTATAAGAATTTTCAATGCCTAGCAGTAAGGCTTCAAACTCAATGACAATGTTCATGCAAGAAAAATCTAACCTATAAGAAAAATTGTGAATTTTACCTATAGGTGAGTATAATATAATGCCAACTCTGTTACCTTCATTTGAACATGAGCCATCGAAATTCATGTGCCACATACCATCTTCCAAATCAATTTGTTCCTGAGTAGTGTCACCCTCATCAGTAGAGATAGAGTACACCCATAAGTCTTCCTCAAGATAGTTTACATTCGGTTGAGGAATGATCTCTATGTATGGTGAAATTCTTCCTTCTCTTAGGACTATAATGTTCTTTCCATTTTGGGGAACGGATAAGTGTGTTCCATCAAGTGAAAGATATCCACCTGTTAGGGATTTCCAGTCTCTTCCTAAGATAATAGAATAGTTTCTTACTGGCATGTCGATTA
This sequence comes from Picea engelmannii, assembly GCA_009831015.1. Classification (NCBI taxonomy): domain Eukaryota; kingdom Viridiplantae; phylum Streptophyta; class Pinopsida; order Pinales; family Pinaceae; genus Picea; species Picea engelmannii. The sequence goes on from ML782676.1 coordinate 309,900, forward strand.
CTTGGATGTTGAGGGTTGTCTTTATTTTGGGATGTGCACACAAAACTAAAGTTACGTCTTTGATTTCACCTATAGTTGATTGCTGCAGACTATTATAGGAGAGCATGCTTCTATAATTTTCGTTAGTACATGATAATCCTAGCTCTTCCATGATGACTTTTTACATTATGCTTGGACCCGAACCACCATCGATTCAGAAAAATGGGATATCTTATCTATAATTTTTACAGAAATAAAATAGGAGGGTTCTTTACAGGGTGTCTAAAATTATTTACACCTATCTTATTTACAGTGGGATCCTCTTCTTTTGCCTCTTCAAAGAGATTGGCTATGTTGGAATCTTTTTCTTCCATAAAATTCTTGAGATGCTTTTGTTGTTCAGGGACGACAATCATGTCCAAAAGAGTAGCATTGACCTTGATATTAGCCAATTGGTTAAGGATTTTATACTTAGAAGAGGGAAGAGGGAAGAGGGGAAGGTACTCCTTGAATTTTAGGAATTTTGACAGTTTGTACATTAGTACCTTGTGAAGATGAGGTTCGAGTGGAAGAAGTATGAGGAGGATCATATTTCCCTTTAGGAGCACAAGATTGTTCCTAGTATTTATTATCATAACATCTTCTGGTTCTGCCCAATCTAGAACAATGATAGTGGTTTTGGGCTTCTTTCCAAATATTTTATCTCTAACATTATTCTTAACTTCACAAGTACTTTCTTCATGATTTTCTTTGCAAAAGTTACACCAACTGCGAGAGATAATGGATTTGGGCTGAAAAGTGTTCTCATTTGTATTCCTAAAAGGCGCCAAGTAAGAAGAAGATTCCCTAGGAGTAAGTGAGGGAACATTCCCCTTTAGTTCATAGGATATCATTTGATTGTTCATACCTTGCACAAGTTGTAGGAGGGAAGACATATATGTTTTTTTGACCGAGTCTCCTTTAGGGAAACCTGTTCTTTCAAGTTTCTCTTCGTACTCCAGAAAAGTGTGGAGAGTGGAGACAAGATTGTCATTGAGCCTACGACGATAAGGAGAGGGAAGCCCATTATAATAATGCATGAAAGCAACTTGATTATGGGGGAAGATTAGTTCAGGGATTTGATTGTACACTTTGGTGAAGCGAAGGTTAAAGGACTTAATAGTCTCACCATCTTTGTAAGAAATATTTTTATACTCCCTTAACTGTTTGAACAGGATATTTGATTGTCCATACATGGACTTGAACCAATAAACCAACTCTTCCCAAGTGGAAAGGATTTTTGGAGGGAGATAAAAAAAACCAGTTGCCGTTTTTCCTTCAAGGGAGTTGAAAAATAAGCGCATGCATGTATTGTTATCGTTAGCCCCAATGTTATGAAAAGAATTAGAGAATTCCATTAGGTGATCATTTGTAGAAACAATATTATTCCCTAATAACTTAGGAAGATTATTTTTAAACTTGAATAACAGACGAGTAGCAGGTGCTAGATTCAAGGGAGAAGATACATGCCATGGGGTGGTCGTAGCATCTTCCTCAAACTGAAAAAGCCCGTATTTCTTTATAACTTTAGCCAGGTTGGTAGCATATTGGATAGGAACTTGATGACTATATAGACTACCAATTACCGATGAGGATGAATGTTGGGATGATGAAGCACCTCCAAAACCACTAGCACCACCCGCATATGTCATTTTGAAAGTGACAGATAAGGGTGAAAAAGGTGAGATGGCATAATCAGACAAAGTCCTCCTTAGAGTTCTTTCTTGGATCAAAAAAATGGATTTCCTCCTTCCTATTTCAATGATAGTATTAACTTCAGGGAACAATCCTTTTCTTCTTCTAGAAATGTGATGATTTGAGGATATGAAAAATAATACCAAAGAATTAGGAAAAAGGAGGTTACTGCTGATTTCTAGTCTGCCTTTTCCTGGCTTCCCAACATTCAAAGATACTTATATCTTGTTCAAATAATTCCCAAGAGCGTTCAAGCTCTGCTCGGGTACTAGCCATTTATAGGATAGTATTGAATAAGGTCAAGGCAATGTTGGTCTGGTCTTTAAGACCGCGTTCAATATTAGGCTGCCTTGTAGAAGGTACTGTCATGAGAAAAATTAGTCAAAGAGTATTCGAAAAAAAACAGAAAGATTAAAAAATAACCGTGAATACAATCAACCAGAAAGATATGGAAGATCTCCCCAGTATGGTCACCAAATAAATGTTGAGGAAAAGGTATGGAATACCTTACTAAATCATTTTCAGATCTTGCCTGGCTAGGACAATATAGTTGAGAATGTCACTCGGGGTTTATAGCCTCAAAAATTTCACTCAATCCACAAGTATCGATTACAAAGGATCAAGGTTGATTTTATGATTTATATTTGTAACAATGTAAAAATAAAAATTCAAACAAAGCTAGGTGAATGTATACATATTTAACATTAAAGTAAACATGGAGACAAAAGTGAAAAGGAAGAACCAAGTCATGAAACACATGTAGGAGACAAAATAATAATCTGATTTTATTTCATTCTGAGATACAAAACTGTATTTATATTTTACAAACCCTTGCGAGGGTATGGGCCAAAGTCATATTTATAATTCTTCAATGGGTACCATACAAAAAGACCATGACAGTGAAATAAAATTGAAACTAATGATCTGGATCAACTTGCCACAAAATGCTGCCACTTGACTTCGCAATATATTCTTTATCAGCCATGAAAATTAATTCATAAACCAAAAAGAATACACAGGCTATCAAAGATAAATCAAACACCTTGAAAACAAGATGCTAAAATGTATGATTCTGTTTTGAATCTTGATTCCTTCAATAAGACCCTGTTGTCATCAAGAGGATTAAGCTTTCAAGTAAACTCATAAATGAATGAGCTAAAGCTATCTCACTAACTAGAGAGCAAACCTTAGTGTTGTAGTTCCCCTTCTATTCTCCCTTTATCTCTTCCTCTCATTGAACCTTTATTCTTTCTCAATAAGTTGAGGTGGTTCAACTACTTTCTTTAGTTAAGTCAAATTCACTTAACTAATTAGTTTGGGAAGAAATAATTAATAATAATATATAAATAAGGGTCTAATTAATAATAACTAAATAGATGAGACCCCTTGTGACTCCCATCATTCTCTTTGCCAATCATCAAATATAAAATATAAAATACAAAAATACAAAATTAATGATTTGGATCATATAACACCTTTGTAGCTCCCATGGATATCATTTAAGTCAAATATTTAAATATCATCAAAACTTAAGATCAAATCCCCAAAAAATAATATATCCATCTTATCCACAAAAATATCCAAAATAAAGATTGATGTCCAAAATATGTTGAAAATCATTAAACACCGTCTTCATCACTAAATATCATAAAAAAAATTTAAAATCCATATTTTCCGCTGTGTGAGGCATATTTCCTCTTCTCACTGCTGTCTCCTCTTGACTTTTCCGGGGTAGCCCTTGGTTGGTTAGATCCTTGGGGTTGTATTTCATTGATCACATGGGAGCAGTCATCTTTTAGGTGGATACATGAAGACATAGATTTAGAAGACTCTGTGGATGGATTGGAGGGGGAAATCACTGCTTTTTCATTTTTTAGCACAAGTTGCAGGACACCAATTTTTAGCCTCTTGCTGGCATGCAGAGATTGCACTGGTGAAAAAACATGGGAAATTTGTGCATTAGGATTAATTGGAGGTGGTGGTGGTGGTAATGGAAATGAGAAAGTATGTCAACCATGAAGGTGAGAAGCAGGCCGATTGACAATTTCTTGCCAACTGTCATTTGCGGGAGGTTCGGGTCACATTGAAACATGTGGGGGAACATGAATGTCGAGAAAATTCTAAGGCTATTGAAAAGGGGGCCTTTCAGGTCGAGGATGAAATATCCCATGGAAAACCAAATTAAAGAACCCAACTTGAAACAACTCGTTCAACTCTTGTGGATAAACATCAAAGTGAATATAAAATCGAGGCCTCCTATGGCTTCGATTCTAGTTACCTTTGCCTATATTATTCCGACCATTACTTCCTTGCTGAAAAAACTCATCCTATAGCAATATTTAATTAGTCATGAAAATTTCTTAATAACCCATACATGAAACCCCACTTAAATAAATCAAGAATTGACTCTATTATTTACCACAAAACCCATGCAATTCATCCATAAAACTTTCATTAATTCATTGCCATATGAACAGGGGATTGATAGGGTCAATGGGAGTATGGGGGGTTTGTATTGTGCATAAAATGATATCACGGAGGGGGAAATATTCTTGAATAATGTTCAAGAAATAAAGAAAACAATCAAACTATGTATACAACCAACTCCCAAAATACCAATCTTCAATTAACTTCCACCTCGTTTCTTTTATTTCCATACAAAATTTTCCTTAAAAATGAGTAACAACAGAACATGGAGTGAAAAAACTGTAATTGGAATAATGGGTGGAGTGTATTTTTTGTAAAATGATATAATGGAAGGGACTACCATGGATACTGTTATGTCATATATCAAACAATGCCATTCTCAACATTAAAATTTAAACCTCTTTACTGTTTCAAAATTGAAATTCAATATTATGTTTCCAAAAATACAGAATTGATGTTTCACTTCAAGGCTGTTCATTTGCATTTAGAAATTGCAATGCACATAGATCATTTTATAATTTTTTTCCCAAGAAACATTCAACAATAATAACACAACTTGTGCATAACTGAGACGAGGAGACACAACATCACAATAATTACACTAATCCCAACCAATAGTCGAGGAAAGGACAGACTGTGGTCCACAATATTAACACCAGTACATTTTAAATCACTACAGGGTTCCACGAAGTGGCCACAAAAGGGATCCTTGTGTATAACACTATTTCAACCAAAACTTCAAATAACCATGCTTCCAAATTTCCCTTTCATTCTGGTTTGCAAGACTCATCCAATGTGTATATAATTCATCCACAGAGTTATTTTTTTGCATATGGAAACAACACACAACAGATCGTATCCTTCAAACAATGGCTTTGCAACGCTGTCATCACCCAAATATTTCCACAGGATAGACCCTATATCCTCTTAACATTTAAAAAAATAAATAATCTTGGCATTCTTTCTATCATTGCACAGTAAAAAATGTACAAAAACCATGACTAAAAAGAGCACGACAATGTCTCTATTCAATTTTGTGTTTTTCACCTTCACGACATTTTTCAAATACAAGGTTCGATATAAAATCATCAACATGGACGTGGTATAAGAGGATGATCTAACCAATGGTTTGAGGGTTTGGCCAAAGGGGTACGTTCAACAATATAGCACCACCATGAATTCTCACAGTCACATTTACAAAGCTTATACAAGGGCACATGCATGATAGCCATGAAAGATACACAATTAAATGACAGACATAGTCTTAAAAAAAAACCCACAGGTCGTGAGCAGTGATAACATTTTTAATCAGACAAAGAGAAATCACTAAAAGAAACCAGAGGCAAGACAGTCCCAAGAGCTTCACAAACTATATCCCCTTTTTTATATGTAAAGAACGAAGAAACTACAGACAATAAGATACACTCACACACCATTTTAATTGTGAGTAATTCACATACAAATTCCACAGAGGGCAATTTTCAACAACCATCCATATATAGTTGGAAATCCATAAATTATAAACTTAGAAATGCACAAACAATGAGCAAACTCAAGAGCCAACTTTTGACTTAATTAAAGAGCGGAGCGGAAAATTCATGGATGGAGCAACAAGAAACCTCATACATGTGTGTAAAATTTTCCAAGGAGAATCGACCAAGTTTGTATACCTCTTCCACAACCAAACAAAGCGGAGTAACAACAACCAAAAAAATACCAAATGTGAAATGGCTAGGGTGGCCGGTTCGAGTTAGGTTAGAGCGACATGCATTTACTACACATCGTATCTACACTTACACATTCATCCATAGCCATTATGAGAAAGCTAACCATACATCGCACAACCCACTAACAATTTACTCCAAGCTTGATACACCACCATATCCCAAGTCTCAAACTTTAACAAATGCGTCGACCTTTGTTTAAAACTCCAATGTGACACATATCAAAAAATTGCTAGGGATACCATGTCTCAACCCTTAGACTTCCAATTCAAACAATGCGCACAATCCTTGTAGCATGAAATCACCATATCACACATATAACTTGAACATGGACTTTAGATCCTTCATCAAACTAAATGCAGCATAATAATACTTGTGAGAGATATATAAAGACAACACCATTCCCCTTTTAATCATATTGCCCATAGCATCACTTGGTCACTTATTCGACAAGAACTTAAAAGCAAATATTGTAGAGCTCATATCACAACCAAGTCATAAGCACATAAAACATAAGTGTCACTTTTCCATCATAGTCACACAAGTTACACAAGGGGTCCCACCCATTAGTATATTATTAAATATAATTAAATAATAAGGCGTTGCAACCATTTGCAAGCAGGTACCCTATGTTTCAATTTTGGGCATCAACAACCATCACATCTCTTCTCAGAGATAAGCTGCCACCATTCCAACGAGTCTTTCACTATGTATTTCTACAGTTTTGTACATTTCGCTCGTTAATAGAAATTGTGTATTACTGTATCTCCGTGTTTATGGTTGCATATCTGATATATTTCTGTTATATTATTGGATATATGAGATATCTCTGTACATTTCTTGATTATATCTTTGCTCTCATTTCGGGCCAAAAATAACCTGGATTAGTGGTATCAGAGAAGACTTCTCTTGATCATTTTTTTCAGTACATGTCCCCGACGAGGTCCAAGTATAGCAAGTTGGGTCTCAAGCTTGTCTCTCTTGAGTAAAATCACTCTCGCATGCCCAGGAAACCCTCCATGGTGGAAGAAAATGAAAACGATAGAGCAAATGATTTTATTAATCTGTTGCTTGAGAAAGCTCTCATGTGACAGAGGGACAAAATGATGGAGATTTTTTTCCACATCCTTGAATGCATGCCAATAAAAACTGACGCATATTTATCAAGTGACCAATTTGGAGGCACCTTGCCTTTCAAGGTACAAGTTAAATTTGATATTCTCGTATTTGAAGGACAGATAGATGGAGATGCCCTAGAAAAATGGTTAAATTTGCTTGAAGGTTATTTCTCTATCCACAATTTTTTTCGATAGGGAAAATATCACCTTCGCACACCTTAAAGATCTCCCCCATGTTAAACATTAGAAAAGTTCCATAGAGGAGTCTATAATATATGGGGCCGAGCTCACTTGGTATTTTTTTGTGGATGCGTTCAAGGAACAATATTACTCTATTGGTAACTATGATGACCAGTACATGAGATGGACCACGTTGCTTCAAGATAGGGGCCAAGCAGTGCCATAGTTCACCAATACCTTCCATACCTTGTGCACCAAGCTGGGTATCAAATATTCTGAGCAACATTTGGTTCTAAAATACCGTGGTGCTCTACACAGATACATCTAAACTGAAATGGAGTTTTTGGACATCACATCGCTTGGAGTTTCCTATTGATATGTTGTCAAAATCGAGAAGAAATTTAGGCACCAGAACAAACGAGAGTTTAGGTCTGCAAATTTGCAAAAACCAAAGTATGATAAAGATGGCCCCAACAAACAACTTCCCGAAAACTAGTCCAATCCACATGAAAAGAAGGGTCACGAGAAGACAAAGAAGGACACTGGAAAATGGTGTGATTTCCAAAAAATACCCTGGCACAACAATTGATCCAGGTGGATATCGGTGGCCACCCACCTTCTCCAACTGGCCCAAAACATGTTTCTGGCAATTTTGGTAATTTACTATTTTTAGCAGTTTTTTTCGGGTCCTGAACTTCCGGGGCCATTTTGAGGCCCTAAACGATGTTTTTTTGGGTATGTTGCTCTCGCAAAATAGCATCTAACAATGCTATTTTATCTTGAGCGTTGTAGTTCTCGGATAGATCTTTCCAACGAGCTATCAAGCGCCCCAAACAGAGATCGTATGCAAAAGTTACGACCCCGGGAAGTTGATGTACTAACTTACCCAAACGGGGCCCACATGACTTTTGGCGCTTCATCTCCTAGGGTTAGGTTTTTGGATGTCTAGGACTTTTGGCATTCCCGTCTATTGTAAAAAGGCCTTCCAAGCCTCATTGTAATCATCTTCTTGCGAATGTGAGTAGCCGTCACATCTCTTCTCAGAGATAAGCTGCCACCATTCTAACGAGTCTTTCACTCTGTATTTTATAGTCTCTGTACATTTCTTTCATTAATAGAAATCATGTATTATTGTATATCTGTGTTTATGGTTGCATATCTGATACATTTCTGTTATATTATTGAATATCTGCGATATCTCTGTGCATTTCTTTATTATATCTCCGCTCTCATTTCGTGCCGAAAATAATCCATATAAAAAATGATGAATGTTGCTCAAAAAAATCATTGGTGGCCGAGATCAAAGACAATGAGCCGAACCTTGATTCAGAATCTGATTCATAAAATAATGGAAAAAGACAGATCATCGACGCATACCCCACTGCTACTGTCACGACCACAATAATTCAACCAGAAGAACCAACAGATCCTGAAGAGGGGGAGTGCCTTTTTCATTCACATATGTGGGTGAAGGGGACCCTATTGCATTTTATTTTTGATAGCGGAAGCCAGGAGAACCTCATCTCAACAGAGGTCGTCAAACAGTTGTGATTGTTGACAACACCACACCCGTAACCATATAACATTGGGTGGCTTCGCCATGGAAAATACCTACATGTCAACCAACAATTTCAATTGTCATACAACATCCAACCCTTCAATGATGAGATATTATGTGATGTTTCTCCACTGGATGTATGTGATGTTCTGTTGGGTCAACCATATATGTGGAAGCGCCATGCTGTTTATGAGTCTCAACCTTGTAGTGTCATTGTTACTTTGGGGGGTCATCTCTATAGGATACCAGAGGTATTTCCAACTATTGTCCCACCTGAACCGTGCCGTAAGGTAGTATCTCATACTGCAAAATTCAGCTTCTTCACAGTCCATTCAAAAGGTGAACAAAAGAACACCGCAACCACTGCAACCTTAGTCTAAGCACTTTCTATCCATCAGAAACAGGTCGATAAGGTTGAAGTGAAGCACACAGATTCCTTCCGCACATAGTCATCTCATGTAGCCAGATTGATTCAAAAGGTCCAACCCTACCAGCCACAGGTTCGTGACATCCTTCAACAAACTAAGCAACACAACTTCTCCAACAAGGCAAGCAACTCATCAAGATGCAGATTCAACAAATGATTTTCCCTATCCCCTGGGAACTCAACGCAATGGATACTATTGTTTCCTAATGAGGGAGGATTTATCCAGGTGGATATAGGTGGCCACCCACCTATTCCAACTGGATCGAGACAATCTTATGACAATTTACTATTTTTAGCAGTTTTTCGGTTCCTAAACTTCCGGGGCCACTTTGAGGGCCATGAAGGTTTTTCAGGATAGATAACCTCAATGATAGCCAAAGGATATTATTGAGCCCCCAAAATGAATCTCCTCAACGATACCTTTCCAACGAGCTATCGTGCACCACAAAAAGAGATCGTATGCCAAAGTTATGCCCCTGAGAAGTTGATACACCAAACTACCCAAAACGGGGTCCAAAAAACTGTTGGATTTTCATCTTTCAGGGTTAGGGTTTTGTATTTTATTTATGTTAAAAATTTCTTTAGAGCCTCATTGTAACAATCATCTTCTTGAAAATATGAGTATCCATCACATCTCTTCTCAGAGATAAGTTGCCACCATTCTAGCAAGTCTTTCACTCTATATTTCTATAGTTTTGTACATTTCTCTCATTAATAGAAATGATGTATTACTGCATCTCTGTGTTTATGGCTACATCTCTGATATATTTCTATTATATTATTGGATATCTGAGATATCTTTATAAATTTCTTTATTATATCTCTGCTCTCATTTTGTGCCGAAAATAATCCAGATCAATTGTTGCCTACAAGATCTTATAAATATTTTTTTGTGGTTTTCTCCCATTTGGGTTTCCAAGTTAATTTTTTGTGAAACATGGATAATATGTTTGTATGTACATTTCTCATTAACTACTTTTGACTGATGAAGTGATAAATTAATAAATATTGTAAGAAAAGTAAAAATAGTCCTATACTAATTCATCCCCCTCTTAGTATAAGCAAGTGTGCCAACAATTGATACCAGAGCAGGTTCCTTCAGGAATAGTCTAACCATTGGAATGTGATTTGTTGTAGCACAGAAAGATTATATCTTAGTTCATTCGTTCGATGGAACATACTATGCAATGTGGAGTATAAGAATGGAGACATACCTAAAGGTGTTGGGGTATGATGTCTGGCAATTTGTTTTCACTGGTTACATACCCTCAAAAACTCCACCAATATATGCAACTGGAAAGGAGGCGTGTGAAAGAAATAAAATGGCCATGAATTCCATTTTAAGTGGCTTAGTGGATTCTGAAAAATCCAAAGTGGGATAATGCACATCAACCAAAGAGCTTTGGGACAAGCTACACAATCTTTACACAAAAAAATGAGCCTTAGACATGTTAAAATGGAAAAGGATAGAAGAAAACAAAACAAGTGACAATTCAGATAGTGAATCAGATGATGAAGAAGCCAACATTCCTAGGAATCCCAAGAAAGGATCAAGAAAATACAGAGGTGAGTATTTTTTCTTTTATTGTGAAGAAGTAGAACACATTTTTGTTGACTGTCCTTATTTAAATATTCAAAAGAGCAATGAAAAGGATGATTCCAAAGTTATAAATGATGAAACCGAGAAGAAAGAAAAGTATTATAGAAAAAGGAAGAATATTCATATCAATGAGGACACCAATTTTTCTAATGACAGTGACAAAGAAACATAAGACAAGCCTGAGATTGAAGAGGAAGACGATCTAGAAGTAGAACTCATTTGTGCCTTAGAAGAAATAGACTGACTAAAAAAAAAGAATAGAAAGCTGAAAAATGAATCGCAGAAGTGTGAATATGAGATAAATGAACATAAATTATAACCTATTTGTGATCAAGATGAAATCACAAATCTCAAAAGAGAGAATATGTTACTAAAGGAACAACTCTCACAAAGCCTTGAAGAAAAAGAAAAAATAATTAAAGTTCAAATTGAAGAGGCATAAGTAACACATGAATTGATAAAAAGACAACTAAAAGAAAATGATCAACAATATGAGAAACTTGAGGCACAAAATACCTATATGAGAAAAGAATTAGAAGAGTAAAAATGATAGAATAAGTAGTGATAAGTCAACTGAAATAAAAAGAAGAAAACAATGAGAAACTAAAGGCTGAAATTGATTCCTTAAGAAATGAAATAGAGAAGGCAACTGATAATCTAAATAGAAGTTTGAAGTTTTAAAATAGTATAGAAATATTAGATAACATTATTAGTCATCAAAGGTCACCATCTATCAAGACAGATCTTGGTTATAATTGTAGTCAGAAAACCGCTGAAAAAGATACAAGCTCTAACTCACCAGAAAAAAATATTGAGAAGAAGCTTGAAAGATATGAAAATGTTCTTAAAGACTTCAACAACAAAGAAATAAATCACAACCAGAAAGTGACTGATATTTCACTCAAGGAATATAAGAACAAGTTCATAAGAGATGCTCCATTAAGAAGACCCTTCACATCCAGGTACCAATTTTTTTTTCTTGCAAAAATTTTGGTCATAAAACAATAGATTGCAGATTTTATGGAGGAAATAATTATATGAGAAAGAAAAGTATAAGCTCTCACAAGAATTGCAAGTATATCAGGACTAGAGGTTGTCATGGGCCTATTGGTAGAAACTACAATCAATTTTCTCCCCTACATTACAATTTTGAATGTTACAAATGCAATAATTATGGACACATAACACACGATTGTAGAAGAAGTATGACATATTTTTCTAGACAAGGATACAAAAAGGTATGGAAGAGAAAGCAAGAAAAAGAAGAGAATGAAGAATGTGAAATAACTTTGTATTCAAAAAACAAAGAACAAGATACCACCACCAAACAAAATACAGGCACTACAAAGGTTTGGAAGAGGAAACAACAACAAGAATAAAGTGCATCCATGCTAGTGCAGACTGCACTCCTAGCAAAAAATGAAAGATCAAGTCACATAATCAGCGGACCAAAGTTTGTAAAATGTATAACTGGGGAAATGGAGTCATGCAACAATGGGGTTGTTTCTTTTAATGCCAATCAAACCAAGGAGGAAAATCAACATCCTGAAGATATACTTGAAAATAACTTGATGAGAGAGACATAAGAAACTGATAGTTTTGAAGATAATGGGACTCTTTTGAACAAGATGAGACATGTAGGAGAAGATTAAGAAGTTGTTGAAAGAGAAAATGAACTAATCTTGAGTGATTGGAGAAGAATGCTGATAAGAGAAAGAAGGAAACGATTGCATCCAGTACAAGAAATCACAAGAGTAGTTGTCAAAGAGAGCCTTCAAGCATCCAAGTAAAGAAGCCATCGATATTGAAGCAATCCATTAAAGTATTATAAAGTAAGTTTCATAATATATTCCAATTGTAATATGGTATATAATAAATAGAGAAAATAAGAAGGATCCCAAGACACAAGTATGTGAAAAGAAAATGATGAAGTATGAAGGTGAAACACTCAAAGAGGAAGCGATTGGAACAAGTTCAACAACATCACAATTGCAAGTAGATTATAATAAGTTCTTTCTCTAAACCCTAGACTCAGTCTCTACAAAGATGATAAAAACAAACTACTAAAAGGAAGCTGAAATGTTCACAAGTATGATGTCACCGTAGAAGATAATGTTGAGCAAGCACATAGACTGACAACTTCTGTGGTAATGATGAAGTAAGTTTATGATCAACATTATGTCATCTCTGTAGTACATGTTACAACCTTCAAAATATGATTATCATGACAACAAGCTTCACATTACAGGTTCAAAGAGCATGTGTACTGTTACACATAGGAGAAGGATAAACCACTAAGATCAATAGACTTGAAAAAATTAAGAAGAGGAAGCTCCATGTTCTCAAAGAAAGAAAAGAAGATGAAAAACTTGATAAATTTACTATGAGTTTTTGGAAAGATAAGAGCCTGAAGGAATACTGGAGTTGCTTTCAAGAATACATTAGCATGATGAAAATCAGAAGTTGAAAGATCCCTTTAGAAAATGTGAAGACATGTAGCAACTTGAAGAATCAAAGCACATGGAGATGTTATAAGTTGCAGATGGAGAACAAAGACAAAATGGAAGGAAATATCCAAAATTATAAATAATTGATTGCAACAAGTTGATATACGACTCATGTGGTTATGTGCCTCAATCAATTGGAAGAAAAATACAATTAATAAATAAAGATGTAATGAGTATGTTTATATAAACCTTTGCGGTTGGGTGTATGAAGTGACTCATTATGTCAAAAGAATATTGATGATGATAGTTTTTACCAAAAGGAGCCTGCAGACAAAGAACAAGGATGTAATGAAAGTTTTCATGGAGAAGCACAAGCTCAGGTGGAGCTGCAAAAAAACAAGAAGGTGTTGGTTGCAGAACAAATAATAAAGAGTACAATGTGAAGGGGAGAGAATCCCTTTGCCATTAATGTCAAAGGGGGAGAGTACATAGACATGAGAATGTTTGCAGTGTCGAGACAAGGGGATATTTGCAGAAAGATAGATGGGTTTCCATCAATGACAAAGGGGGAGTTTGTTGAAAATTGTGTTGTCATTGATGTCAAAGGATGTCATTCATATCACAGGTAGGGGGAGGTTGATTGTTTTCAATGATAGGGAGAAGGGTAGATCGAGGAAGCATCCAAACTACTGCATCCAAAGAGGAGATCAAGAAGTGTCCATATTGAAAATCAAACCAAACATATAAAGTTGAGTACCATGTATAGATCTGTGTGGATGAAGGAAAGAGGAACAAAACAATCAAGGAACAATTTCTGACAAGTCCAAGGATCAAACCAGACAGAGGATGAAGAGAATGTGTTTTGCGCATTGATAATATTCCATGAGGAAATGAAGTTTTGTATGAAGACAGGACGATTGAGAACAATCAACCCCAAAGAAATTGTTTCATGCAACTATGGTGAAATTGGAAGCTGAATGAATATAAATCTGTGGTGAGAAGACTGTAGAAGAGGAGTAGGTTGGATGAGACAACCCTTTGGAAGAGTTTTGTTGCAAAGTAGTCACGATTTACGGAAGACTGAAGAAATGGAGAAATCAATGTATCACACATTCATTGGGAAATCATGATCAAAAGGGTTTATAATGAAATGAAAATATCACTTAGTTTGAATGAAAGCGTGCAAAAGAGATACGAAACCTTATGCAAAGGATTAATTTTTGAGCGATTAGATCCCGACCATTCATCTCTAAAGATCATTGGTTAGATCAATTATTGGGGTTCGAGACTTGGTGGGTGAGCTAAACCATGTCAGCATCATGATAACGACCACATCAACGACACATGTCCAGTTAGATGAATGCCACATCAAAGGAAGTCCACGTGAGTTATGTCACATGTAGTACCTTGTACCGATGCCACATCTAGTGTATAGAAGGAGATGCCCACATGGAATCCACCTCATCCTCTACATCAACAAAAGAGATATAGAAAAATTACTTAGTATCAAACATCACAGAAATAGTGAGCATGATGACGAATCGAGAATATGAGAGCGTGAACCTGCAGACCCGCGATGAGATATTGGAAAAATGACTAAGTACCAAGAATTGGTTGATGTCTCGAAAAATGGCTAAGTATGAAGATTGGATTGGTCGGATGGATGGAGTCGACAATAAAATCATGGATGAGGATGCTCTGTGAACCAATGATAAGAAGGTAAAACATTGACTAAGTATGGGAGACCCGTCGACCCACTGTGAGATATTGGAAAATCAACTAAGTTTGGGAGACCCATGGAGGAGTTCGAAAAATTGACTAAGTGTCGAGAATAGATCAGATGGACGAGGTCACAAATAGAGTCTGAGAAATGTTGTAGACCCATGGACCCATGGTGCGATCTATGAAAATTGGCTAGGTATGAGGAAACAATGAAGAAATGACCAAGTACTAAAGATATTGTTGAGCATGATGAAATTGACTAAGTATCAAGAATTGGTAAGACAAACAAATCCACAAGAATTGGGGAAATGTTGTAACCTGTGAACCCATGGTGATCATCTTGAAAATCGATTAAGCATGGAGAGCCAGTCGGATGCGGTGAGACCTTGAAAATTGACTAAGTATGGTGGATCAATCGGATGGATGAGGTCATAAATAAGAAAAGAACAAAGATACTGCAAACCCATGGTGAGAGTTTGAAAAAATGGCTAAGTATGGAGAACAAATCATATGACCCAAAAGGTGAGAGATCCAACAACTCAAGAGGTTTCCACGTGTCATAGATCAGATTTCCCTGAGGGTGAGAGATTCAATGACTCATGATGTCTCACAGGCTCACAATGAAATACTTAGAAACATTTCTAAGTATGGGTACACAGTGAGTGCGGCGAAACACAAAGTTGAATTCTGGAGGTCGCAAAAGTATGAAAACATATGTCTTAGACTCGTGGAGAAATGATTGGAAATACGTCTAAGTATAGGTGTTAAATGAGTGCGATGGAACTTGAGGGTGAAATCTGGAGGTCACAAAGGTATGAAGAGATATGCCTTGGATTCATGAACCCGCCGTGAGACTTCAAGAAAATTTATAAGCATGAGTAGTGAGTAGATTGACCGTGGAGATTCAATTAAGGACCAGATTGGACGATGACCATGCGTCAAAGATGTGTTACGTGTTGAAATGGACAGGGAATCATATTGGAGGTTGTGTTGTAATCAAGGATGATCAAACAATTGATGAACATTGAATCTTTTCTATGTGTATTGATGACAATGAATGAGATCAATGACTAAGATTTAATTGAGAAGACAATCCAACGACTATTGTGCATTGTGGTTGCATGGTGTATTCTTGAGGATAGATAAGTATATCAATAGCTGTGATTGAACGAAGATCTGGATAAGATGGTGGCTATGTCGTGTGGTTACATGTGGTTTCGATATGCTAAAAGGAGATCAACGATTGAGATCAAATCAAGGATAGATTGGATGACTACTGAGCGTTGAGGGAATATTGTGTGTTTTGGAGGACAATGAAATAGATCAACGACTGAGATTTAATTTGAGAAGACAATCAGACGACAATTGTGCATTGTAGTTTGCACGTGGTCCCGATATGCTAAGAATAAATCAATGGACGAGATCAAAACATGGAAAGATCAGATGAATACTGAGCATTGAGGTTGTGGTGTATGTTTTGATGAGTAAAGAACATATTGATGGTTGTGACTTGTTCCAAGGGACGATCCGACATTAGCTATGCATTAACACCTATACACAGGGACCAACAAGTAGATCACACATGAAACCAAAAGGGGTCTATGCCAGTTTCTAAGGAATGCCACAACCCAATTTTGAGGAGATCTAGAGTTGACTTGATGGACGTACTTTTGAATGTGGAAAAATCCATGGAAGCATGGAATGCATAAATACTGATGCTTGAGTCCATTTTAGGTGTGCAAGTGTAGAATTGAAAAAGAATGGGAGAAAGTGGAGTTCTAAAATTGCAGAACCAATCATGAAAGATGTAATTGTTGTAGCAGTAAGCCACTAATAAGGAAGAGGAGCTCTGAGGTTCTCAAGATAGAGAAAATGATAGAAAGAAAAATGTACTTGTCTAAGGGTGGTTGGGACGTGTAAGGACAAAGGAACTTATGAAATTATGTAGATTGAGAACTATGACAGTAGAGACAAAGAAACATACTTATGAAAGTGAAGGATTGAAGGAAAGAAATAATATGGTTTTGTTAACAACTCGAGGAGATAGATGTTTCCGGTAAAGATTGGTATATTCAGGAAGTGTTGAGTTGGTGCTCAACCAAGGGGATTGGTGTCTCCTGCAGGTTGGTGTATGCAAACATTGTTGTTGAGTTGGTGCTCATCTAAGAGGATTGGTGTCTCCTGCATGTGGGTGCTTGCAAATATAGTAGCTATAGGTTGGTGCCTACATAGAGAACCGAGTTGGTGCTCATTCAAGGGGATTGGTGTCTCTTGCAGGTTGGTGTTTGTAAACATTATTTATGAGTTGGTGCTTAGGAGAGGAGATCAATGTCTTCTACAAGTTGGTGGCAAGCATTGTAAAAGTAGGTTGGTGCCTACAAGATATTATACAAAAAGTTTTGTGGTTTTCTCCCATTTAGGTTCCCACGTTAAATATTCGTGCACTATGGATAATATGTTTGTATGTACATTGATCATTAAATGCTTATGACTGATGAAGTAATAAATTATTAAAGATTGGAAGAAAAGTAAAAATAGTCCTATATTGATTCACCCCCCCTCTCAGTATAAACAAGTGTGCCAACAATGATTGTCTAAAATATGCCCCCTTGGCCATACAAATTTCCTCTCTTTTCTTTCTTGCATGACTTGACTTACACTCTTCCTCAAGATGATTGTACTCATGCCCATGCTCTCCAATAACTATGGGATGTGACTCCTCACACCCACCCTCTTATATGAATTTAATGATTGGCTTTAGGAACACTCAAAGAAAAATAGAAGGTTTATACACAATGATGAATATAAATCAAGAATGTGGGTTTGGATTAATACCCATGAGTAATTCCCCCCTTGGACCCCCCCTCTCTTGTGGAATCATAACCCCCCGTTGTTCTTCATCCCTTTCATATCGAAGCCAACGATTACTATTTTTATTAATTATTTCAATGCACATAATATATAGTTCGACCTTCGGCCACATTTAACCAATAGAGGCTCCTCATCCTAATACATTGACTCACCAACCTAAATCACATTTGTACAATTACATTATAATTCATGGAGATGGGATTAAAACTGGGGATATTACAGGGTGGCGCCCCCTCATGCAATGGCCACCATTGATGAGTTCAGAGATAAAATTGATGAGTTTAGAGATAAAATTGGAGTTCAAAATTAGACCTACATTATAGTTGTAACAAAAAAAAATGACAACATCAACAAAACAGTGGGAAAAGTTTAATCAACCCTACATACTTATTAACACTATAATGAAAGTAGTTATTAATAGTTGTTATTCATAAATACACATTGATTTCAATAATTTTTTAGATTGTTCAAATCAATTTTTAATATAAAAATTGATTCAACCCTCTCTAATATCCTTATTACAATTTAAATTTTACAAAGTTAACAATTAATATATACAATGCTTATTGAGATATTTGGATATAAACTCTTTATATAATTTCTATCCATAAATCTCAAACTGTGAAAATCTGCATAATTATGTAGAATTTCATCCATCTAAACTAATTCTTACTAAATTTAATATTATATATATATATATATATATATATATATATATATATATTTCTTTCCATTATTTTAAATTATCAAAAATACCAAATTCACCACATATTTAAACTAGACTAACATGACAGCTATACAATCTTACAATGATCCATATACAATATAAAACCCCACAAAAACATTTAAAACATAGGGTGCACCAAATATTTAAAAAAAAAACGTAGCCGTACAGTTACGATGTAGCGTGCACTAAATATTAGAAAAAAAGCGTAGCCATACAGTTACGATGAAACCCTAGCTTTGGGAAGACATTATGGGAACCCCAGAGATATAAAACTCTAATGCTAGGAATGTAGACCTACACAAACATCATATAAATGTTTTATGTTTAGGTAGTTTTGGTATTTTTTAGTGGAATTGGGAGATACAACTAAATATAAGATTAAACTAAATATAAGATTAATTGTAAAATTAGAATGAATATCAAAGATTAAGTAAACAATAGATTATAAATACAATTTATATTTATTTTTAAATCTTGATTTATCAAGTTTAGAAAAGATCAAATCTTTTGAAATATAAATTTTTCTTCAAATTTTACATTCTAAAAACATTTAATTTTTAGAGATTTGATCTCTCAATACTTAATAAATTCTAACTTAAAATAATTTTTATAATAAATTTACTAAAATAAAATAAAATTATTTACTAATCTTATTAATATTAATAACTTGAAGGATCCTGAACCTATTAACTCTATGCAAAAAAAAATAATACATAATAGTCATTAAATCAGGTCATCATTGAAGATCATTAAATCATCATTGAACAAAAAGGTCTTTAAATCTGGTTATCACTGAAACAAAGGTCATTAAATCTTCACTGAGTAATAGCCATAAAACCCCTTCATTATAAAAGTGCCATTTCAGTAATTACAATTTATTAATTTATTGTAAAATTGCAATCTCCGTAATTATAAATTTTCATTGTAAAACTGAGATTTCAATAATTCCAATTTATTTCAAAACTGCAATTTCAGTAATTATAAATTGTAACTTTCAGCAATTTCAGCGAGCGATTTAAGTACCCGGTATCAAACGCCGGAATACAGAATACATTCATTACCTCATATGCAATACAAAACCCTATTGATTATTATATTCATATGTACATTCATATGAATATGATAATCAATAAATATATAACAAAACAAGTATTTCCAGGTGAAAAAATAATTAATTTGACTACACTAAACAAATAAAAATAAAATTCTCTGATAAAAATAAAATTCCCTATGGCTCGCATTCGCAAGAAGATGATTTTACAAGTCAACAATTTTGTAGACCTCGTTTTGGGTAGTTTGGTGTATCAACTTTTCGGGGGCATAACTTTGGCATACGATCTTCGTTTGGGGCGCACGATAGCTCATTGGAAAGGTATCATCGAGGAGATTCATTTTGGGGGCTCAATTAGAGCTTTGGTTATCATTTGGAACCTCGACCCAGAAAAACATTCATTAAGGCCCTCAAAATGGCCTCAGAAGTTAAAAACTACTAAAAATAGTAAATTACCAAAATTGCGAGAAAACTGTTTTGAGCCAGTTGGAAAAGGTGAGTGGCCACCGATATCCACCTGGATCAATCCCCCCTCCTTAGGAAGAAATGGTCTCCATTGCGTTGAGTGCCCGAGGGAGAGGAAAAAACGTTTGTTAAATCTGCATCTTGATGAGTTGCTTGCCTTGTTGGAGAAGTTGCGTTGCTTAGCTTGTTGAAGGTTGTCACAAACCTATGGTTGGAAGGGTTGGACCTTTTTAACCAGTCTGGGTACATGATATGCCTGTGTGCAGAAGGAATCTTTACACTTTTCTGCAATCTTGTTGACCTGCTTCTGTTGGATAGAAGGTGCTTGGACTGAGGCTGTAGTGGTGTTCTTCTGTTCACGCTTTGAATAGATTGTGAAGAAGATGAATTTTGTAGTATGAGATACTACCTTGCAACGCTGTTTAGGTGGGACAATAGTCGGAATTACCTATGGTATTATGTAGAGATGACCCTCCAAAGTAACAATGACACTACATGGTCGAGTGATCCACGTGGATATTGGTGGCCACCCGCCTATTCCACTTGGACCCCCACCATTGTTTCTTTTAGTTTTTCAATTTCCTTATTTGTTGCACAATTTACTATTTTTGGCAGTTTTTCGGGTCCTGAACTTCCGGATCCGTTTTGAAGCCCTAAACAATGTTTTCTAGGCATTAAATCTCCGACGAATACAAGTTTGTTTTGGACTTGATATTTGCTGTCAGCAATGTAGTCCTTGGATTGATCTTTCTAATGATGTATCATGTGCATCAAACATGGATAGTATGCCAAAGTTAAGACCCTGGGAAATTAATGTACCAATTTACCTCGACGTGGCCCATATTCTGGCGTTTCATCTCCTAGAGTTAGGTTTTTGGATGTTTAGGGTTTACATTGTTTCTCAATAATATATAGGCCTTCGAGCCTCATTGTAACACAGAGTTCAGAGGCCTGTAGCTGCCACATCTCTTCTCAGAGATAAGCTACCAGCACCTTAGCTAGTTTATTTCCATTTTGTCTGTAAACAAATTTCAGTTATTTGATATTAATGAAATGAAGTGTTATTTCTGCTGCATCTTTGTATTCATGGTGATTTGTGTATTCTGTTGCGTTCCTACATAAATTCAAATCAGTGGTATCAGGGCGGTCTGCTCTTTGTCGATCCTTCTTTGCATGTCCCCAATGAGGTCGGGGTATAAGGAGTTAGGGCTCGATCTGGTTGAACCTTTGCAAGATTAGCCTCACAAACCCTGATGACCACCCATGGGGGATGAAAAGAAAGACGAGGGAGCACGAGATCCTATCAAAATATTTCTCAAGGAGGCCCTTGAAAAATAAAGGAACATGATGATGGATAACTTCGCCCAGAACCTTCAACGATTGCCCACTGGCGGCACATCTGCATCCAACAACCACTCTAGAGGCGCAACCCCTTTTAAGGTACAAGTAAACTTTGGCATTCCCATATTTGATGGCCAAATAGATGCAGACGCTGTAGATAGATGGTTGAATCTATTAGAAGGATATTTATCAGTTCATGACTTTTTCGACCGGGAGAAGATTATTTTTTTCACTGCTCAAAGCCGCCCCCCATGTCAAGGATTGGTGGGAAACCTACTGTGAGAAAAAGGATGAGGAGGAACCCTCTCTGTTCTCGGCCGTACCCACTTGGAATTCTTTCTGAGACGCCATCAAGGAACAATATTATCCTGTGGGGAGCTATGAGGACAAGTACATACAATGGACTACACTACGGCAACAAAGGGATCAAGTTGTGCACGAGTTGACGAACCTGTTCCATACCCTGCACACAAAGTTGGGTATCAAAGATTCAGAGAAACATTTGGTGATGAAGTACCACAGTTGTCTGCACAGATACATTCAGGAGGAAATGGAGTTCCTCGACATCTCCTCGCTTGGTACGACATACCGGTATGCTGCCAAGATTGAGAAAAAAATCAAATAGAAGAAGCGAGACTTTGGATCTGCGAATCAAAAGCAAGCGAAAGGTGCCCCCAAACCGCAGAACAAAGGAAAAATCCAAGGCATGGTGGCTCAAGACAACCTACCAAAGATGCAAGAAAAGAACAACACCACAAAGCCAAAGAATGACACATGTAAGTGGTGTGAGTTCCATAAGAGCTCCACTCACAACACAAGTGAGTGTCGGGCCAAACAATCACTAGTAGCTGAGATGAGGGCTTCTGAATCAGATGGATGTTCTGACATTGAATCAGAACCCGAGAAGGGGAATGACGGAGGGAAGAAGATTATTAATGCGGATCCCCATGCCACCATTGCCACCACGAAGATCCAAAAGGAAGAAACAAAATATCTAGAGGAGGAGGAGCGTCTCTTCCACTCCCAGATGTGGGTAAAGGGTTCCCCGCTACAGTTCATTTTCGATAGTGGTAGCCAAAAGAACCTCATTTCAGCAGAGGTCATGAAGCGGCTGGGCTTGTCGACGACAACACATCCACATCCGTACACCATCGGGTGGTTTCACCAAGGATGGGATCTTCATGTCAGCTAGCACCGATGAGGTATTATGTGACATTGATCCTCTTGATGTTTGTGATGTATTATTAGGCCAGTCGTACTTGTGGAAGTGACATACTATGTATGAGTCTCTCCCCCACACTATTATTGTTACCTTGGGAAATAAGTTGTATAGGATAACAGAGGTACCACCGCCTGCCATTATCTCTTTGGTTACTGCAAAACAATGCAGTAAGCTCATTTCCAAAACCGGGAAATTTGTTTTCCTGATGATCCGCCTTCAGGGCAAGAAGAATATTGTGGCCACGACCTCCAGATAGGGCTTGTCCACACGACAAAAAAAAATGGACAAGGTCGTGGAGGAGTACTGGGACATCTTCACCTCGCCCGTAGGGGTGCCTCTGCATTGTCAGGTCAAACACCCCATCGATATGACCCCAGGTGCACCGCTACCCAATGGACCGATCTATCGATGCTCTGTTCTGGAGAATAATGAAATCAAGAGGCAGATCCAGGAGTTGCTATAGAAAGGTCACATCTGGCCAAGTTCATCACCCTGTGGGAGACCGATCGTGTTGGTGCAGAAGAAGGATGGGACTTGGAGACTCTGTATTGACTATCGGGCGCTGGACAAGATCACTGTTCGAAATAGGTACCCAATCCCACGGATTGATGACCTTCTGGATCAACTCAAAGGGGAAAACTATTTCAGCAAGATCGACTTGAAGTCTGGGTATCACCAGGTACTAATTGAACCATATGATGTGTGGAAGACTACCTTCAAAGCCAAGGAGGGCCTTTTTGAATGGTTGGTCATGCCTTTCAGGTTGATGAATGCTCCCACAACCTTCATGAGGCTGATGGATGACATCTTGTGGCCATTCATCAACTAATTTTTGGTAGTGTACTTGGATGACATCCTGATCTTTAGCTAGACTTGGGAAGAGCACCTCCACCACATCCGACAAGTCCTCTAAACACTGCGGAAACACAAGTTGTGTGCCAATTTGGAGAAGTGCACTTTTGGCATGAGCCAAGTTCAATATCTGGGATACATTATTGATGAACGTGGGGTGCATGTGGATCCAACCAAGATCCAAGTCATCCGGGATTGGCTAGCCCTGACCACTTTAATAGAGCTTCACATCTTTCTGGGTCTTGCTAATTTCTACCGCAGGTTCATGTTGGGATTCTCTCATATCACTTGGCCCTTGAGTCAAGTCACTAAGGGAGGAGCGAAAGAAAAATTATTTTGGTCGAAATATCAACATAAGGCGTTCATAGAATTGGAACATCACCTCTGCTGTGCCCCAGTGCTCACATCACCATACTTGCAACAATCATTTGAGATCGATACAGATGCCTATGACTATGCTATTGGGGAAGTTCTTACTCAACAAAGGCATCCAGAGGCATCCAGTGGCATATGACTGTGCAAAATTGTCCAACACAGTCCGAAATTATCCCACTTATAACAAAGAAATGTATTCCATTGTGGAGGCTTGCCGACATTAGAAGCATTACATTTTGGGGAAGGAAATGATCATCCACATAGACCACTGACCCCTACAATTCATACAGACACAAGGAAAGTTGCAGAACGATCGCCATAAGAAGTGGTCCACATATCTGCAAAAATTTCATTTGAGCATCAAGTACAAGAAGGGAAGCACCAATAATGTTGCAAATTGCCTCAGTCGGCCACTGATCGTGGTGATAACCACTATGCTCAACTCTTGTGGGAATGAGACTTCTGATTGGCCACTTCTCTACAAGAGTGATCCATAATTCAGCCACACATACACGATGCCCTTGGAGGGTAACCGAGTTCCAAATTTTCACCTCCAAGATGCACTACTATGTCACCTGGGACACCTTTGTGTTCCTTCAAGAGAGCGTGCCAAGATGATTTGGGAAGCGCACTACAGTCGGGTCACTGGGCGTTTTGGGGTCGAGAAAATAGTGGCAGTACTGTAGAAGTAATTCTATTGGCCAAACCTTCGACGAGATGTCGGGAAGTACATCAGATCCTGCACTGCCTGCACCACTGCCAAACCGACCATCAAGAAGCAAGGCCTCTATACTCCGCTGCCTACCCCTAGTCAACCTTGGGAACCCATCTCCATGGATTACATGTCAGGCCTTCCTTATACTAAGCATGGAAATGACTGTGTTTTCATGGTCGTTGACATATTCTCGAAGATGGCCATTATGGCGGCCTGGAAGAAGAATATCACAACAGAATCCACTGCTAAACTCTTTTTTGAATGAGTGTGGGTACACTTTGGGATCCCACAGTCTATCATCTCAGATCGGGATAGTAGGTTCCTCAGTACATTTTGGTCCAGACTCTGGTCAATGTTGGACAGCAAGCTCACCAAGTCCACAACTTTCCATCCACCAACTGATGGCCAGACATAGGTCGTCAACAGGATGATCATACACATTTTGCACATGTACAAGTCAAAGAATCCGTGCACATAGAACCTCGCCTATGTACAACATAGCTATAACCGGGCCCTCCACAACTCAACCGAACACAACCCCTTTCAGGTGGGCTTGGGATTCCAACCATTATGTCCCATTGATGTATCCATGCCCTTTGCATCTACTCAGGCTGATTCGGCTCATGTACAATCTGAAGCTGCCAAGGCAAACAACTTCATTGAGCGCATTCAACACATGGTCGAGATGACCCTCCAAAGTAACAATGACACTACATGGTCGAGTGATCTAGGTGGATATTGGTGGCCACCCACCTATTCCACTTGGACCCCCACCATTGTTTCTTTCAGTTTTTCAGTTTCCTTAATTGTTGCACAATTTACTATTTTTGGCATTTTTTCGGGTCCTGAACTTCCAGAGCCGTTTTGAGGCCCTAAACGACGGTTTTTGGGCATTAAACCTCCAAAAAATACGATTCTGTTCAAAACTTGATATTCACTATCAACAATGTAGTCCTTAGATAAATATTTTTAATGATGTATCATGTGCGTCAAAAGAATATAGTATGCCAAAGTTATGACCCCGAGAAATTGATGTACCAATTTACCCCGACGGGGCCCATATTCTGGCATTTCATCTCCTAGGGTTAGGTTTTTGGATGTTTAGGGTTTCCATTGTTTCTCAATAATATATAAGCCTTCGAGCCTCATTATAACACAGAGTTCAGAGGCCTGTAGCCGCCACATCTCTTCTCAGAGATAAGCTACCAACGCCCTAGCTAGTTTATTTCCATTCTTTCTGTAAACAAATTTCAGTTCTTTGATATTAATGAAATGAAGTGTTATTTCCACTACATCTTTGTATTCATGGTGATTTGTGTATTCTGTTGCATTCCTGCATAAATTCAGATCATCGAGACTCATAAACAACATGGTACTTCCACATATATGGATGGCCCAAGAGAACATCACAAACATCCAGTGGGGAAACATCACATAATACCTCATCCTTGAAGGGATGGATTCCGTATGACAATAGACACTACTGGCTGACATGAAGATCTCGTCCCTCACGAAGCCACCCGATGTTGTATGGCTGCGGGTGTGGTGTTGTTGATAATCCCAACTATTTGATGACCTTTGCTGAGATGAGGTTCTTCTGGATTGCGCTATCAACAATAAAATGCAGGGGGGTCCCTTTCACCCACATCTGTGAATGAAAAAGGAGCTCCCCCTCTTCAAGATCTGTTGGTTCTTCTGGTTGAATTTTTGTGGTTGCGACAATAGCGGTGGGGTCTGCGTCGATGATCTGTCTTTTACCAGTATTTTCAGTATCAGATTCTGAACCAGGGTTCAACTCCTTGTCTTTGATCTCGACCACCAATTACTGTTTTGAGAGACATTCATCGGTGTTGTGCCAGGGACGTTTGTGGAAATCACACCATTTTTTGGTGTCCTTCTTTGTCTTCCTGTGACCCTTATTTTCTTGTGGCTTAGACTAGTTTTCAGGAAGCAGTTTGTTAGGACCATCTTTATCATACTTTGGTTGTTGTGGATTTGCATACCCAAACTCCCGTTTGTTTTGGTTCTTAAATTTCTTTTCGATTTTAACAACATATTGATAAACAACACCAAGTGATGAGATATCCAGAAAATCCATTTAAGCTTGGATGTACATCTGTGTAGAGCCCCATGGTATTTCAGAACCAAATGTTGTTCAGAGTCTTTGATACCCAAATTGGTGCACAAGTTATGGAAGTTATTGGTGAACTCCGAAACTTCTTGGCCCCTCTCTTGCCACAGTTTGGTCCATCTCATATACTGTTCCTTTACTGCGTCCACAAAAAAATACCAAGTGGGATCAGCCCCATATATTCTAGAATATTCTGTGGAACTTTTCTCCTAGTAAGTTTCCCACCAATGTTTGACACTGGGGAGAGCTTTAAGGAGTGAAAAGGTGATATTTTCCTTGTCTGAAAAATGGTGAACAAAGAAATAACCTTCTAACAGATTTAACCATTTGTCTAGGAAATCTGCATCTATTTGACCTTCAAATACGGGAATATCAAAATTAACTTGTACCTTGAAAGGAGAGGCTCTTCCAAAGTGGTTGTTTGATGAATATGCACATGTTTCTATCGACAGGCGTTGAAGGATGTGAGAAAAATTCTCCATCATTTCATCCCTCTGTCGCGTGAGAGCTTGCTCAAGCAACATATTGATAGAATCATTTGCTCCATCTTTTTTATTTTCTTCTTACATGGAGGGTTTCTTTGGCATGAGAGAGTGATTTTATTCAAGAGAGACAAGCTCGAGACCCAAATTTCTATACTCGGACCTCGTCGGGGACATGCACTAATAAAAATATCGATTAAGAGCAACATGCCCTGATACCATTGATCCAGATTATTTTTGGCATAAAATGAGAGTGGAGATATAATAAATAAATGTATAGAGATATCTCAGATATCCAATAATATAACATAAATGTATCAGAGATGTAACCATAAACACAAAGATACAATAATACACAATTTTCTATTAATGAGTGAAAATGTACAAAGACTGTAAAAATATAGAGTGAAAGACTCGCTAGAATGGTGGCAACTTATCTCTGAGAAGAGATGTGATGGCTACTCACATTCGTAAGAATATGATTTTACAATGATGCTCCAAAGGAATTTTTATCATAAAGAAAATCCAAAACCCTAACCCCAGAAGATGAAAAGCCAATAGTTTTGTTGACCCCGTTTTGGGTAGTTTAGTGTATAAACTTCCCAAGGGCGTAACTTTTGCATACAATCTCCGTTTTGGGCGCACGATAGCTCGTTGGAAAGGTATCGTCATGAATATTCATTTGTGGGGCTCAATCAAACCCTTTGTATATCATTGAGAACCTCTATCCAGAAAAAACCTTCATTTAGGCCCTCAAAATGGCCTCGAAAGTTAAAAACTGCTAAAAATAGTAAATTACCAAAATTGCGAGAAAACTGTTTTGAGCCAGTTGGAAAAGGTGGGTGGCCACTGATATCCACTTGGAACACCAACTACCCAAATCATACATATTTAACCATTTTTTATACCATTGACTAACTGCATATACAACATTCTAAAATAAACATGAATACGATTAATAAACTCAAATACAACAACATAATCATTCTCAACAAAGAGTGAACCCACAACAATTAAACTCGTAATATAAATCAGATTCATGATAAAAATACTTATCTTTTAAAGAAATTGTGCAACTTGCTGCTTGGGATGAACGTTCCACCCAACCATAGACTTGATGTTCCAGATCTCAAAAGCAAGTCACCCGAGGGTTGGGGTTAGGGATCCAAAAATGAAGGAGTCTCTCACTTTCCGCTCACAACTTAGATAATCCCACAACTTCTCCTACAACTATCCCAATTTCCACCAACTCTCTTCCTCTCGACCCACCCAACCCAATGAATGTATCCTTCACTTCTCTCAGTCTTTCAAACATCCCATTCATTTATCAAGGTCTCTTTGGCACATGTAACTAGGAATCTCACTACTAGGAACTCAAGGGAAAATCACTGTTAGGAGAACTATTAATAAATCATGATCCATGTGGATCTTGGTGGCCATCCACCTTTTCCATTGAATCAATTTTTTTGAGCATGTGGTTTTGATAAACCATGATATTCACCCTTTTGATGGGGAATGCAATGTAATTCCATCTCCATTTTTTAATTATAAACATCATGTAATGATTTCCTAGTGGTCTTATGTACATGCCTAAAGCATAACATTAATGCATTGGATCCCATTAAAACTATGCAGTTAAACGTGCTTCGGTTAGAGTAGTACTAGGATGGGTGATAGCCCTATAAGTTCTAGTGTTTTACATGCTTGTGGAATTTTGTAAACTTGGACCAATTTATCCCACATGCATCATAGGAATTATTCTCTTATCACTCTCTCATATATAATTGAGGTGAAGAAGGTCCTTTAAGAATGCAATGGAGTGTGATGTAAATCTTGTTGCAAATGAAGCGTAGCCAAGCATTTATTTCTCTTCAGAGATAAGCTACCACCATTCTAGCTAGTTTGTGTTCTATAGTATTTTTATATTATATTCATTAATAGAAGTTGGGTTTCACTGTATTTCTGTGTTCTTTGCTATATTTTCATTTGTATCTCATTTCATTCTCAACATAATCCAGATCAATGGTATCAGAGAACTCTTTTCCTTGTCATTTCTAAGTGCATGTCCCCAACGAGGTCATGGTATAAAGAGTTGTGTCTCGAGCTATATTTTCTTGAGGAAAACCTCTCTCGCCATCCTAAGAGACCTCCCATTACGAGAGAGAAGAGAGATGATAGAGTAGGAAATCCTTTCAACACGTTGCTCGAGGAATCCCTCGCACGACAGATGAACAAGATGATGGAAAACTTCTCTCAGATCCTGCAATGAATATCAATGGAAGCCGAGTCATCTTCGACAAGAAACCATTTCAGAGGTACAATGCCCTTCAATGTACAAGTCAATTTTGATATCCCCTTATTTGAAGGCCAGATAAATGTAGATTCTTGAGAAAAATGGTTGAATCTTCTAGAAGGTTATTGCTTTGTCAATTTTTTTTAGAGAGTAAAAATATCACCTTCGCGCTCCTTAAATCCCTTCCTATGTTAGAGCTTGGTGGGAAGGTTACTCGGAGAGGTACATTGCATATGAATCTATGCCATTTGGGAGAGAACCCACTTGGGAAACCTTTGTAGATTCTCTCAAGGAGGGTTTCTACCCTGTTAGAAACTATGATGACTAGTACATGAGATGGACGACTCTACATAAGAAAAGAGGCCAGACAGTGCCGAAGTAAAATAACATATTTCATAGCCTTGGTTATCATTGAGAACCTTGATCTCAAAAAACATTCATTTAGGCCCTCAAAATGGCTCCGGAAGTTAAAAACTGCTAAAAATAGTAAATTACCAAAATTGCGAGAAAACTGTTTTGAGCCAGTTGGAAAAGGTGGGTGGCCATAGATATCCACCTGGATCAATCCTCCCTCCTTAGGAAGAAATGGTCTCCATTGTGTTGAGTGCCTGAGGGAGAGGAAAAATGTTTGTTGAATCTGCATCTTGATGAGCTACTTGCCTTGTTGGAGAAGTTGCACTACTTAGCTTGTTGAAGGTTGTCACAAACCTATGGCTAGAAGGGTTGGACCTTTTTAACTAGTCTGGATACATGAGATGCCTGTGTGTAGAAGAAATATTTACACTTTCTTGCAATCTTTTCGACCTGCTTCTATTGGATAGAAGGTGCTTGGACTAAGGCTGTAGTGGTGTTCTTCTATTCACGCTTTGAACAGACTGTGAAGAAGCTAATTTTTGTAGTATGAGATACTACCTTGCATCACTGTTTAGGTGGGACAATAATGAGAATTACCTATGACATTCTGTAGAGATGACCCCCCAAAGTAACAATGACACTACAGGGTCGAGACTCATAAACAACATGGCACTTCCACATATATGGATGGCCCAAGAGAACATCACAAACATCCAGTGGGGAAACATCACATAATACCTCATCCTTGAAGGGATGGATTTCATATGACAATCGAAACTACTGGCTGACATGAAGATCTCATCCCTCATGAAGCCACCTGATGTTGTAGGCTACGAGTGTGGTGTTGTCAACGATCCCAACTATTTGAAGACCTCTGTTGAGATGAGGTTCTTCTAGCTTCCGCCATCAACAATAAAATGTAGCATGGTCCTTTTCACCCACATCTGTGAATGAAAAATGCACTCTCCGTCTTCAGGATTTGTTGGTTCTTCTGGTTGAATTGTTGCGGTCACGACAATAGAAGTGGGGTCTGCATCGATGATCGGTTTTTTACCAGTATTTTCAGTATCAGATTTTGAACCAGGGTTCGACTCTTTGTCTTTGATCTTGGCCACCAATGACTGTTTTGAGATACATTCATCAGTGTTGTGCCAGAGTCTTTTATGGAAATCACACCATTTTTTGGTGCCCTTCTTCGTCTTCTTGTGACCCTTCTTTTCCTATGGCTGAGACTGGTTTTCAAGAAGTTGTTTGTTAGGGCCGTATTTATTATACTTTGGTTGTTGCGGATTTGCAGACCCGAACTCCTGTTTGTTTTGGTGCTTAAATTTCTGCTTGATTTTAACAACATATCGATAAGCAACACCGAGTGATGAGATGGCCAAAAAATCCATTTTAGTTTGGATGTACATCTTTGTAGAGCCCTACAGTATTTTAGAACCAAATTTCATTCAGAGTCTTTGATACTCAACTTGGTGCACAAGGTATGGAAGGTATTGGTGAACTCCAAAACTGCTTGGCCCTTCTCTTGTCGTAGTGTGATCCATCTCATATACTGCTCCTCATAGTTGCCAATAGGATAATATTGTTTCTTTACTGCGTCCACAAAAAAATCCCAAGTGGGATTGGCCCCATATATTATAGACTCTTCTGTGGAACTTTGCTTCCAGTAATTTTCCCACCAATGTTTGACATGGGGGAGAGCTTTAAGGAGTGAAAAGGTGATCTTTTCCTTGTTTAAAAAATGGTGAACAAAGAAATAACCTTCTAACATATTTAACCATTTGTCTAGGGCATTCACATCTATTTGACCTTCAAATACAGGAATGTCAAAATTAACTTGTACCTTGAAAGGAGAGGTGATTCCAAAGTGGTTGTTTGATGAATATGTGCCTGTTTCTATTGACAAACATTGAAGATGTGGGAAAAATTCTCCATCATTTCGTCCCTTTGTCGCGTGAGAGCTTGCTCAAGCAACATATTGATAGAATTGTTTACTCCGTAGTTTTTATTTTTTTCCTCCTTGGAGGGTTTCTTGGGTGTGCGAGAGTGATTGTATTAAATAGAGACAATATCGAGACCCAACTTTCTATACTCGGACCTCGTTAGAGACATGCACTGAAAACAAAAATCGATCAAGAGCAGCATACTCTGATACCATTGATCCAGATTATTTTTGGCATGAAATGAGAGTGGAGATATAATAATTAAATGTACAAAGATATCTCGTATATCCAATAATATAACAAAAATGTATCAGAGATGCAACCATAAACAAAAAGATATAGAAATACACAATTTTCTATTAATGAGTGAAAATGTACAAAGACTATAAAAATACAGAGTGAAAGACTCGCTAGAATGGTGGCAACTTATCTCTGAGAAGAGATGTGACGACTACTCTCATTCACAAGAATATGATTTTACAATGATGCTCCAAAGGAATTTTTATCATAAAGAAAATCCAAAACCCTAACCCCAGAAGATGAAAAGCCAATAGTTTTGTGGACCCTGTTTTGGGTAGTTTGGTGTATCAACTTCCCGAGGGCGTAACTTTGGCATACGATCTCCGTTTTGGGTGCACAATAGCTCGTTGGAAAGGTATCATCGAGGAGATTAATTTTTGGGGCTCAATCAAATCCTTTGGATATAATTGAGAACCTATATCCAAAAAAACCTTCATTTAGGCCCTCAAAATGGCCCTAGAAGTTAAAAACTGCTAAAAATAGTAAATTACCAAAATTGCGAGAAAATTGTTTTGAGCTAGTTGGAAAAGGTGGGTGGCCACCAATATCCACCTGGATCACCAAATAATCAAGGCATATAGATTTAACCATTTTTTATACCATTAACTAAATGAATATACAACATTCTAAAATAAACATGAATATGATTAATAAACTCAAATACAACCAACAACATAATCATTCTCAAACAAAGAGTGAATGCACAACAATTAAACTCGTAATATAACTCAGATTCATGATAAAAACACTTATATTTTAAAACAATTGTGCAACTTTCTGTTTGGGGCGAACGTTCCACCCAACCTTAGACTTGTTGTCCCGGATCTCAAAAGCAAGTCACCCGAGGGTTGGGGTTAGGGATCCAAAAATGAAGGAGTCTCTCACTTTCCACTCACAACTTAGATAATCCCACAACCCATTGGAATTCTCCTACAACTATCCCAATTTCCACCAACTCTCTTCCTCTCGACCCACCCAACCCAATGAATGTACCCTTCACTTCTCTTAGTCTTTTAGACATACCATTCATTTATCAAGGTCTCTTTGGCACATGTAACTAGGAATCTCACTACTGGGAACTCAAGGGAAAATCACTGTTAGGAGAGTTATTAATAAAGCATGATCCATGTGGATCTTGGTGGCCATCCACCTTTTCCATTGAGTCAATGTTTTCGAGCATGTGGTTTTGATAAACCATGATATTCACCCTTTTGATGGGGAATGTAATGTAATTCCATCTCCATTTTTTAATTATAAACATCATGTAATGATTTCCTAGTGGTATTATGTACATTCCTAAAGCATAACATTAATGCATTGGATCCCATTAGAACTATGCAGTTAAGCACGCTTCGGTTAGAGTAGTACTAGGATGGCTGATAGCTCGAGAAGTTCTAGTGTTTTACATGCTTGTGGAATTTTGTAAACTTGGACCAATTTATCCCACATGCATCATAGGAATTATTCTCTTCTCACTCTCTCATATATAATTGAGGTGAAGGAGGTCCTTTAAGAATGAAATGGAGTGTGATGTAAAGCTTGTTGCAAATGAAGTGTAGCCAAGCATTTCTTTCTCTTCAGAGATAAGCTACCACCATTCTAGCTAGTTTGTGTTCTATAGTGTTTTTCTATTATATTCATTAATATAAGTTGGGTTTCATTGTATTTCTGTGTTCTCTGCTATATTTTCATTTGTATCTCATTTCATTCTCAACATAATCCATATCAGTGGTATCAGAGCACTCTTCTCCTTGTCGTTTCTCAGTGCATGTCCCCAACAAGGTCATGGTATAAACAATTGTGTCTCAAGCTAGTTTTTCTTGAGGAAAACTGCTCTCGCCATCCCAAGAGACCTCACATTGCAGGAGAGAAGAGAGATGATAGAGTAGGATATCATTTCAGCATGTTTCTCGAGGAAGCCCTCACACGAAAAAGGAACAAGATGATGGAAAACTTCGCTCATATCTTGCAATGACTATCAATGGAAGTTGAGGCATCTTCAACAAGCAACCATTTCAGAGGTACGATGCCCTTTAATGTACAAGTCAATTTTGATATCCCCTTATTTGAAGGCCAGATAAATGTAGATGATTGAGAAAAATGGTTGAATCTTCTAGAAGGTTATTGCTTTGTCAAATTTTTTTTAGAGAGCGAAAATATCACCTTCACGTTCCTTAAATCCCTTCCCCATGTTAGAGCTTGGTGGGAAGGTTACTGGGAGAGGTACATCATAGATGAATCTATGCCATTTGGGAGAGAACCCACTTGGAAAGCCTTTGTAGATTCCCTTAAGGAGGATTTCTACCCTGTTAGAAACTATGATGACTAGTACATGAGATGGACGACTCTACGTAAGAAAAGAGGTGAGACGGTGCCGAAGTACACTAACATCTTTCATACCTTTCGATCAAATATGGGTATGAAGACTCTGAGTGACACCTAGTTTTGAAGTACCGTAGTGGTCTACACAGGTACATCCAAACATAAATGAATTTCTTGGACATCTCCTCATTGGGAGATGCTTATCAATGTGTAGTCAAAATTGAGCAAAAATTCAAGCAACGAAGTAAGCGAGAGTTTAGGTTTGCAAATATGCCATAAAAAAAGCATGAAAAATGAAACCCTAACTTACATAATGAAGGATAGAGCATGAAATACTGACCTCAAGAGATCCAGTCCAAGCCATAGGCAAAGGAGGGTAATGAGAATTCTAAGAAAGACACCGAAAAGTGGCGTGAGTTCCACAAAATACCCTGGCACAACACTAATGAATGTTGCTCAAAACAATCATTAGTTGTTGAGATCAAAGAAAAAGAATCAGAACCTAACTCAGAATTTGATTCAGAGAACAATAAAGGGAAATAGATCATCAATGTAGAACCCACTACTACCATTGCGACAACAACAATAGAACTAAAAGAACCAGAGGAGCCCGAGGAGGGGGAGTGCCTATTCCACTCGTAGATGTGGGTAAGGGGGACCCCACTACATTTCATTGTTGACAGTAGGATTCAGAAGAACCTGATCTCAGCCAAGGTTTTCAAGAGATTGAAGATTCGAACGATGCCACACCTGCAACAATACACCATCGAATGGTTGAGACGGTGACGAGACATCTGCGCCAACCAACAATGTTGCCTGTCCTACGAAATCAAGCCCTTCAAGGATAAAGTACTATGTGATGTTTCCCCACTTGAAGTTTGTGATGTTCTTTTAGGACAATGATATATGTGGAAATGTCACGCTCTTTGTGAGTCTCGACCACATAGTTGTAATACCCCTGTTTCCCCCATCTTGTAATTAATCATTAATTATGATTACCATGCTAAGGCACATGAACAATGTAAATGTATTATTCTTTATATTTCCAATGACTGACTGTGGGGGGTGAAGCCTTGAAGTACTGGCTATGATATTACTAGAGGAAAGGGAGAGGAAACTATAGAGCGGGTTCATTATGTCAAATGACCCAAATGCTCTTTGTTGAAACAGTAAGCCTCATCCGGATTTCAAGGGAGAATCAGTTAATGAAATATGTACCAGTGGTTGAACAATCAACCACCCCAATGAGTGGAAGCATGGGGGGTCTGGTTGGGGAGACATAAAACTGTCAACCCAAAGTACCACAGAGGGCAGTTTTTCTTGTAGGCCAAGACTGACCCGAGTTTCCTTCTGACAGAAGGAACATGATAGGGCCAGAACCTTCTTGAGAAGGAAAAAGGGCGTGCAAGGAATACATGTGTGGAGAGAGAAAAATAAAGATATTCACCTGAGGAAGAATACACAACAAAGGATACACATAAGACATGACCTGAGAAGAAGATCGCAAGCTTGATGCTGAGGGAGCATGTGATAAACCTCGTAGAGGCTGTGACAGAGAGAGAGAGCCTTTGAGAGGCTGGAAAGGTTCCCTAGTGATATCATGGCTTGGCATGGGGTTGGCCAGAGTGATAAGAATGAATGACTCTAAGCCTATGGTTGGGTGGAAAGGAAAACACCCACAGTTGGTTGGTTGTCTGCAACTTGTAATAGATAAGTACTTCATATACCCTGTGCACTTAAATTGTATTGTATAATTTGAATGTTTGTGATTGTGATACATTGTGCCGCTCATGAAATTAAGGTGTACTGTTCTTCTGTAAACTTTTTCATTAGAATGGTTGTAAGATGGAAAGTTTGGCCTCTAGGTTGGTTGGAAAATATTCAAGTTGTTTTCTCAAGGAACAACCTCACATTTCTAGAGTCGGGGTAGAATCTACGAGACTACTACAACCCTGTTGATCCTTCAGAAATACCTCTTCCCCAAATTAGAGCTTAAGCTCTATGAAAGGAAGGCGTTTCCTTCAACCTAATCGTCCAAGAGACCATAAGATCATGCCCATGGCCTTAAAAAATTCACAGATAATAGGTTAGCGCATATCCCATGAGAGTTTTCAAAGGACCCATGTGACCAAGGTTTGGGAACCTTGTGCTAGGCCCAAAAGGAGCTGAGCCTTTCTGGCTTTAGAACTCCAAAAATTCAGAGCTCCAGGGTGTTTCGACCTTACCATTTGTAAACAGGTCGAAGGAAACTAGTAGTTACGATTACCCATGAGGTTGATCGACGCCTGGTGGTCTCCCTAACCATGGATGATAGACTTTCCCCACCATTAAACCTTTATCCATTTACCCATCACGAATTAACGTGAACTGTTGATCCGAGGATGCTTCGAGATCTCCCCTGATAGTTAGATATAAACCAAGGTCAACTCGACGCTGAACACATTGGGAGCAAGGAGTAAGTCACACTGTGGATTCCCTGAATGCCGAAGTTACGAAGTAACGGAGGCTGTAGATCTAGGGATTACATGGACACACCTTGACCATGAGAACTAAGGGCATAGGAAGGCCATAAGTCTAGAGTGACATGGCATAGTGACATCATCCAAGGTGACGTGGACCCATGATTGACGTGCCACATGTCACCTTGATTTGTATGTTTTTGTAGGCCCTATGTTCTCATTAGAACATGACACATGCTACTCCATGATAAGGACACGTGTCACCCCTAGCCTTTACAATGTGTCATTCCCCTGGAGCATGAATGCTCGACCAAATATTGGTGGAGTACCCGAGACTTCAAGAGTTCAGGACTTCGGGGGTTTGGGATGCAACATTGTGGTTAAGTCGAAAGGCCCAAAGGCTGGAGCCACGTGGAGAGATTCTGAGACTTCAGGACTACAGAGGTTTGGAGTGTAGTGTTGAGGATAATTCAAAATACCCGAAGGATGAAGCTATGTGGTAGCACTTTGTGAGTTCGGAACTTCGAAAGTTCAAAACTCTGAGAGACTTGGGATGTTAGAATGTATGCTCCCAAAAGGGCTGAAAGCTGGAGCTACGTGGAAAAACCTCAGGAGTTTGGGAATTCAAGACTCTGGAGGACAAGAGCACATGAAAGAAAGGGGACATTCAGCGCCGAATGCTAAATTCCCTTCTAGCCTATATGTTAGATGAGGATTAATCCCGATCGTTGGATTGGTTGATGGATGGAGCTTCCCGGCAGGAGGTAGGAACCTAGAGATGGTACAAACGAGATGAATCCATGTGGGTTCCATGTGGCCCTCAACCAATGAACGCTTGAAGAACTTCGGGAAGCCATAAGTGGTAAACCAGAGGTCAGTTTAGAGCCTGGTAATAGTCGTTAGAGAGCTACGAGCAAGTAGAAGAGAATGAATCATCTTAGAGAGATAATTGGAGATTATTTGAGTGAGAAAAAAATTGTTTCCCCATCCTTAAAAGGGTACTTAGGGGCTGGGTGTGTTATAAATTGGTATCAGAGCATGGAAACAACACTTTTCCTTCTTGGGCTCATGAAAGAATCAAGTAATTATTATTTCTTAGAAAACTTTAAGGGAGAGGGAATACTACCCTACCCTATCTGGTAGAGCACGAGTCAGACACAATCCTGGATGGACCGAAGAACAGTCATAAGACTAGTTTACCAAGGCTAAAATGAGCCTGTTGAGAGTATCATTGTCGTATGAAAATTGTCTGCATAAGTTCATTAAGGAGAAGGATGCATGTTGAAATTTAGTTGGGATTTTACCCAATGAGATTGAATCATGCTAGTTTATGGTAGAGGAAGCCCATCATTTCTTTGGGAAATGATAACCAATCCTACATTAGTGGGATTATACTTGTGGGAACTAATAGCAAAACTTGGATGTGAATGGATTGAAAGGATCTGTAGCAGTAATAATTACTTCTCTACCGAAGGATTAAAAATTGTACATGTTTATGATTCTTGACGATTGAAGTATTAATGAAATGTTGATAATGTTGCGGTCTATTACCTTAATAAGATAGAACTATAAGGATTAATGAGAGACCAATGCAAGGTCTGATTTAAGAAGGTCTCAAAACACCTTTGGATGACTAGTGGATTGTGTAGACATCCGGGGGTGGATGATATCCATATGGATATAGCTTGGTATACTCAGATAATCTATAAGAGGGAGTTTCGGAAAATATTCCCTTGTAGAGATCTGTTGGCCAATAATGAATTGAGGCATGAAGAAGAGACTAGAAGTGGTTATCTTACTACCTTGAGTGATACGATAACTATCTATCTAAATTATGAATTATGGAAGGTAGTTACAATAGAAAGGGAAAGCGTGACCCTTGTTGATTATTTCCATGTAGAGAGGGAAACACCAATATGAATTATGTCTGTGAGACTAGCCATATGATTGACTGTAATCCCTCACTAAAAAACACTAATAATAAAAAATGAAATATCAATGTGAATGGACGAGGTAAAAAGGTGCAAGAGATGCACCTACATATATACAAATATGTGTATACATGCTTAAAAGGGTAATATGATTGCAAGATCTCAATTGAGAGGGAAGCTCAGTGTTGAGTGTCCCTATGAGGCTTGTCATAAGGATGTCAACAATATTCTTGGAAGGAGGATCTGGAAGTATGATATGTCCATGTGTATGTGTGATGATGCAGGAGAATTGCTCCACCTCAACAACACGCCAACTATTTGGCACTTCAAAGCGCATTCAAGGAAGGGAGAGGCTCAACCCTCCCATTTTTAAATCTTAAAATGTAAATTTAATGCAATTACATGTTGTAAGACTTGAGCAGAGCCGAGTCATGCCTTTGTACATGTAGTATATAGAAAGGCCTTTAATGTAGTCTAAGTTGTACAGATCTTGAGCATTGACTCATATCTGAAGTGTTCATGGTGTTGATCACTCAACACACCCTAAAAAGACTTATCAAAATTTTTGTCAATTTTTGGGTACCACTTTTTTTCTACACTGTCTGACTAGATTTCATTTTGTGAAATGTTTTGTCTTTGTTTATTTTCATGACTCTCATCACCTATTCATGTTTGTTTGAACTTATGAAACCCCATGAATAAAATACCTTAACACCTAAATTAAGAATCATCATCCAAACACTACACCTAATGCGCTCAGGTTCGACGTCGGAAAGAATTCAAGAAAGTAAAGGAATCACATGAAAAACAAATTCGCCAATCACCATTCCTCATTGGCATCAACAAAAGGAGGTTTGGGTTTACATAGTTTATTCACATAAAAGTTCAAAGAGATAGCTGATCCCCTTCAATATCAGTAAAATATGAGGAGGACAGACATTAACAAAAGACGAAAAGAAATCGTTGATAGTCGATGCCCGACGCACTTTATCGGGATTAGGGAAAATCCAGAAGGATCACAACAAACATTTTGACCACAATAAAGTTATCCCCAATCACCGATCCCTGATGCTTTTTCAACATCAGGACTTTTTCGAGGAAGCCGATCCAAAAGCACTTGGGTAGGTTTATCGCCGATCGTCGATCCTTAACACTTTTCGACATCAACAATCTAGGTTTTGGTTTTAGAAACATATGACTTAAAATAAAGTGCCGACTCCGACTGACATGAGAGAATGAAGCCACTAGTCTTTAATTCCACGTGTCTTTACCGGGTAAGAGGGTCATATGGTCTAGTTCTATCCAAAGTCATTCTTGGTTCCCTAGGACCTAGTCACACCTCTGAGTCAGCTTTTCCACGTCAGCAATGTACAGTAAGAACAATTGGAATTGAAGATTTTGTAGGAGGGTATCAATGAAAAGGTTCATAGCACAATCCCGACCCTCGATCGACCCACTGAAAGAGAAACATGACGAGACAATTTCAGCGTTAGATACGATTGGATTTTGGACATTTAAGGAACTAATTAATACCCGATCCCACATTAGTTGCTACCTCATGCACCAATTAAAAAAACATTTTTAAAATCGTCGATAGACCACATCACCACCCGCGCCTCTGCCATCAACCCACGATGAATTTGAGTTCCAACTCCTCTAAATATTCGGTGACAGATTTATTGAATTTTCACTCATAACTCGAATTGAATGGATGATGTGACACAGTAAGATATTCCATGTTTAAATCCCTTGAACTGTTGTGAACGAATTCATTCTGTGCGTAAGAGAATTCCAGAGCATTCGAAGGAGAAAAATGAGAAACTCGAAGACTGTACTGACCCTTGTGATTATCAAAAACAAGGTTTAACAAGCTTCAGAGGTATGTATCCAAGTCTATCAATTCACTAGCTATTATTTATATGTGTTCATTCGGTTTTATACACAGTCTCTAAACTCTATGAAAGTTGCAGGAACAATGCCACCAAGAAATCCAACCACCAGATGATCGACAAGAGCACCAAAGCTAAAAGAACCATAGACAGAAAAAGGTTATTCTCCAGGGATCATGAGGAAATTGGAGTATGC
Organism: Picea engelmannii; assembly: GCA_009831015.1. NCBI lineage: Eukaryota > Viridiplantae > Streptophyta > Pinopsida > Pinales > Pinaceae > Picea > Picea engelmannii. The sequence goes on from ML782676.1 coordinate 350,738, forward strand.
CCCTAGGGTGAATCCTGTCGTCAAAACAACAAAAAATAAAGTTTTCATCTAGCCTCTGGCCTTTGGGGATACAGAGGCAAGGTCTGGGTCCAAGGTAGTGCTCCCAAAGTGGGGGGATCTCTTCAACATGATTAGCAGAGAAGAATGCCCAAAGTATATCCAACACAATGACCTAGACACAAGGGCACTTGATGAACATATGTTCCCAAATGTTCGACGGTCGTATTTACACATGGTGGCAAGAAAAACCCCCATTTTCCCCTGCATAGAGGTTCTAAAGTGGCTCATCAACCACATGGATGGGCATAATTTTTTTATCAACGATGAGAATGGCGGGCGTGTAGGATTTTTCCTCTCGACAGAGGTCCAAAAATACTACAAGCTCAAGGAGCCAGAGGAGCGGCTCAACACAAAATTCATGGTGAAGTTCTACAAATTCCATGACACCAGCCGATTAATGGATTCATGGTGGAGGGAAGACAAGAAATTTACCAATCAGAGTAATGGATGATACGGGATAATCAACCTGAGGGATCCATACATCTATTTGATGGCTCTCATCTGCCAGCTATACAAAGAAAAGGATTTCTCTAAGTTTTCAAAAGCATGGATGCCTTTGGCATACACAATTGCAATCGCCAGGAGCAGTTTCAACTGGGGAGAAATAATCTCCAAACAATTAACCATCTGTGTGCAATAGGCTCAGACGCTAAAGGAAGGAGAGGCACAAACTTTCTACATGGCCTCGTACCTACTCAATGTCATGTGCGCTAATAACATCTTTGTTGGCATGAATCTGAGCTAGCATGTTGCAGAGATCCCGTTCCACGTCTACTTCAACGTGCTATGGGAAAACAAGTACAAGAAATATTACTCCCTCATCTATGATGAATTCATCACCCACATCTATTTTATTATTTTTAAGAAGGAATTCCCTAGGCTATCAACAACAACCAAGAAAATTATAGGCAAGGTATGCCATTGATACCTGGATTAGTGCACAACCTACATCAGGGTGCTAGGGGCCACCGGAGCACCACATCTCCTACTAGCCCATGTCCCAGACTGACTCGTTGTGGGAGAATTTTTTTATCAGACCATCCTCTAGGGATACAATGCCACACTGGTCAAAGACAAGAAATGAGATTTCATACCCTATGGTTTCCATATAGGGTTCTATTTTGATCTAGGTGGATATCGATGGACACCCACCTTTTCCAACTGGCTCAAAACAATTTTCTGGCAATTTTGGTAATTTACTATTTTTAGCAGTTTTTTCAGGTCCCAAACTTCCAGGGCCGTTTTGAGGCCCTAAATGACATTTTTTGGGAAAACGGGGAGCAACATCATTCTTCATTTGATGTTGCTGACATAAAAATTTCTAGTCATTGGATAGATATTTCTAATGGTGTATTGAGTGCGCCAAACGAAGATCGTATGCAAAAGTTATGCCCCCGGGAAGTTGACGTATCAACTACCTCCATCGGGGCCCGCAAACCTTTTGGATTTTCATCTTTTCGGGGTTAGGGTTTTGGATTTTCCTTATGTTAAAAAGGACCTTTAGAGCCTCATTGTAATAATCATCTTCTTGCGAATGTGAGTAGCCGTCACATCTCTTCTCAAAGATAAGCTGCCACCATTCTAGCGAGTCTTTCACGCTGTATTTTTACAGTCTCTGTACATTTATTTCATTAATAGAAATCATGTGTTACTGTATATCTGTGACTCTTGTTATATTTATGATATATCTCTGTTATATTTTCGATATATCTCTGTTATATTTTCATTTTATATCTTCACTCTCATTTCGTGCAGAAAATAATCTGGATCAATGGTATTAGAGTAGGTTGCTCTTGATCATTTTTTAAGTGCAAGTCCCTGACGAGGTTCGAGTATCTAAAGTTGGGTCTCGAGCTTGTCTCTCTTGAAGACAATCGCCCTCGCATGCCCAAGAAACCCTCCACATCAGAAGAAAATAAAAATGATGGAGTAGACGATCCTATAAATCTGTTACTCGAGCAAGCTCTCACGCGACAGAGGGATGAAATGATGGAGAGTTTTTCCCACATCCTTCAACACCTACCGATAGAAACATGCACATCTTCATCAAACAACCACTTTGGAAGCACCTCTCCTTTTAAGGTACAGGTCAATTTTTATATTCCTATATTTGAAGGTCAGATAGATGCAGATTCCCTAGATAAATGGTTAAATCTGTTAGAAGGTTATTTCTCTGTTCACAATTTTTTTGACACAGAAAAGATCATCTTCACACTTCTTAAGGCTCTCACCCATGTCAAACATTGGTGGGAAACTTACTGGGAGAAAATTTCCACAGAGGAGTTTGGAATATATGGGGCTGAGCCCACTTGGGATTTGTTTGTGGATGCGGTAAAGGAACAATATTACCCCGTTGGTAACTATGAGGAACAATACATGAGATGGACCACACTATGACAAGAGAGGGGCCAAGAAGTTCTAGAGTTCACCAATACCTTCCATACCTTGCACACCAAGCTGGCTATCAAAGACTCTGAGTGACATCTGGTTCTGAAATACCACGAGGCTCTACACAGATACATCCAAATTGAAATGGATATTTTGGACATCTCATCACTCGGGGCTGCTTATCGATATGCTATTAAAACCGAGAAAAAATTTAGGCACCAGAACAAATGGGAGTTCGGGTCTACAAATCCACAACAACTGAAGTATGATAAAGATGGCCCTAACAAACAACCTCCCGAAAACCAATCCAAGCCATAGGAAAAGAAGGGTCACGGGAAGACGAAGAAGAACACCAAAAAATGGTGTGATTCCCACAAAATCCCCTAGCACAACACCGATGAATGTATCTCAAAAAAATCATTGGTGCCTGAGATCAAAGAGAAGGAGTCGAACCCTGATTCATAATCTGATTTTGAAAATACTGTTAAAAGACAGATCATCAATGTAGACCCCACTACTATTGTTGCAACTGCATCAATTCAACCAAAAGAACCAACATATCCAGAAGAGGGGGAGTGCCTTTTTTATTCAATAATGTGGGTGAAGGAGACCTCGCTACATTTTATTGTTAATAGTGGAAGCCAAAAGAACCTCATCTCAGCAGAGGTCATCAAACAATTGGGATTATCGACAACACCACACCCGCATCCATACAACATCGGGTGGCTTCACCAGGGACGAGATCTTTGTGTCATCCAACATTTTTGATTTTCATACGAAATCCAGCCCTTCAAGGATGAGGTATTATGTGATTTTTTCCCACTGGATGTATGTGATGTTATATTGGGCCAACCATATATGTGGAAACACCATGCCGTTTATGAGTCTCGACCCCGCAGTGTCATTGTTTCTCTGGGGGGTAATCTCTACAAAATACCAGAAGTAGTTTCAACTATTGTTCCACTTAAATAGTGCCACAAGGTATTATCTCATACTACAAAATTCAGCTTCTTCACAATCTGTTCAAAAGGTGAATAGGAGGATACTGCAACCACTACAACCTTGACCCAAGCACCTTCTATCCAATAGAAGCAGGTCGAAAAGATTGCAATAAAGTGTAAATATTCCTTCTGCACAGAAGCATCTGATCATTCATCCAGACTGGTTAAAAAGGTCCAACCCTTCCAGCCACATGTTCATGACAACCTTCAACAAGATAAGCAACACAACTTCTCCAACAAGACAAGCATCTCATCAAGATGTAGATTCAACAAATGCTCTTCCCTCTCCCCCAAGAACTCAACAAAATGGATGCCATTTATTCCTAAGGAGGGAGGATTGATCCAGGTGGATATCGGTGGCCACCCACCTTTTCCAACTGGCTCAAAACCATTTTCTGACAATTTTGGTAATTTACTATTTTTAGCAGTTTTTTGGGTCCCAAACTTCTGGGGCCATTTTGAGGCCCTAAACGATGTTCTTTTGGAAAATGGGGAGCAACATATCTCTTCCTTCGATGTTTCTCATATCAAAATTTGTAGTCCTCGAATAGATATTTCTAAAGTCTTATCGAGCTCCCCAAATGAAGATCGTATGCAAAAGTTACACCCCCGAGAAGTTGACGTATCAACTAACTCCATCGGGGCTGGAAAAACTTTTGGCTTTTCATCTTCCGGGGTTAGGGTTTTGGATTTTATTTATGTTTAAAAGGCCATTTAGAGCCTCATTTTAATAATCTTGTTCTTTTGAATGCGAGTAGCCATCACATCTCTTCTCAGAGATAAGCTGCCACCATTCTAGTGAGTCTTTCACGCTATATTTTTACAGTCTCTGTACATTTATTTCATTAATAGAAATCATGTATTACTGTATATCTGTGACTCTTGTTATATTTCTGATATATCTCTGTTATATTTCTGTGTTATATCTCTGCTCATATTTCGTGCCGAAAATAATCTGGATCATATTTGGTAAAGGATACTGCTCAAGCCAAACAAGAAGGAATGAGCCAACTCAAATTCAGGTTCCTGACATACCGATTCCATAAGAATGATCCAAAAATATTGGTCCTACAACATGCTCCACAGGTGTTATCCTACTAGCCGTATTCTCACTATAAGTCCGAGGATGAAGTCTTCAAAGAGAACTCCCAGGACTGGGATGAGGTGGTGCAGAGGATGGCCAACCCAAAAATGACTAGGTTCAAGGCCATGAGTGTGGATGAACAGGTGGAAACAATAGAGAAGTCGACTCAAGAGGCCCTTAGAGCCAGGGAATAAAACAGAGAAATAGAGGCAACAAAGGAGAAAATAAGAGGTTTGTTCTTGACACCAGAAGAACAGACAAGGGGTTTCTCTTGATGGTAGAGGCATAAAGAGTCATTGATCAATAGAACGACCCAGATCTCGTAGAGATGATGAGGGTTCCTGCTGACAACCTAATCAAAATTCGAGGAGAACCAAGTGGCTCAAAGCTGATACAACCTGAAGGAATCTCTAGGCCCGAAAATACTGAAAGCCCACCACCACAGATCATATCAACCAGGGGAATTTCAACTCAGTCTGACATATCAAGGACACTAGGTAGGACTAGTGCACCAAACCCCTTGCATGACTTAATAACTATATACGATGATGAGGAGAGTTTGGAGGTTTCCCTGGTGACTCTGGTGCATATTATATAAGAAAAGGAACATGAGAAAGTATCTTCCCCAGCTCCTGATGCTCCAATTCAAATCCTTCCACAGAGCGACCAGGAGGTTGAAAGTTTCTTAGACACTGAGCTACTCAATACATCGGGAACCCCATTGGACAACTCAAAGGATGAGCTAGGATCGGGCGAACAAGAAGGAGAAATTCCACAATAGGAAATGGGCATCTCAACAACCGATCACCCAGAAAGTACCAAACTTGTGCCTGATTCCTCAATGTTGAATAGTACTTTACCACCCAATGAGAAACAAGTAGAGTTCGAGCCATCAGAACATATAGGAGAGGTTCAGGAACCCAGTCTTGAACAAACATACACTGTCGGGAGCTTGGGAAACACTCTTACTTGGGGAGAGAAAACAATCCCTGAACCTGTGTATGAGGTCGCCGACATACAAGCCATTGCCTACAACTGAAAGAGGAAATCTGTCATGAAGAGAAACACTAAGAAGAGAAGGCTTACTCTGGACAGTTCCATCCTCATCACCACAAAGGAGAAATTGATTAACACATAGAATTCCAAGATGTCTGATCTTATCAAAGGAGGGATGGAAATCAAATATGCCACCATGGATAGAGAAAGGAAGGATGAAGAGGAGCTAGCCGCTGCGCTAAAGGAGTTGGAGAATCTGTGCCATTTGGAGAAATATTATCAGGACTCCACGCAGGCCATGATGTTCTTGAGAAGATGGCACTGGAAATGTGCAAGGACATGGAAAGATGGTATGAGAAATCCCACCAAGTGGTGGAAAGAATTGATTACATCAGTGCGGTTCAAAAGGGATGAGACACTGAAGAGCACGACATTCGGGTACTAAGGGACAACAACATCGACCGTATAAGGAAGTCGAATGAATACTGGATGAACATGTCCCAAGAACCTCATCAGGAGATCCAAGAGAATGGGATAATTGTGAAAGGAGATGGACCAATATCAATCGGGAAATGAGAGACATCGGTCTCCCAAAATTTGTCACACCCAAGGACTTTGTCAAATTGCATGACATAGTTAAACTACATGCAGAAAAAGACTCATCGTGGACTGCAGAGATAGAAAAGGTTGCGAACATGGTGCCAGGTCAAGTACAACAGTTCATGGAGCACCCTATCAAGGCTTAGACAATGTTACAATAGTTAAGTGTTAAAGTAGTCAAGTATCAGGCACAGGCAGTGGAAATAAAGGAGATCCTTTTGGCCCCGATGGACCAACATAGATTCCCGTATGCCAACACATGTGAGGAACTCTTCGTCAAATGGTCGGAGTATGAGAAGAGTCATCCACTCAAGTGAAACCATTTGATGACTCTTAGAATACTGAGAGATGAAAGCACCATGTGGCGATGTTTTGTTTTACTTAGCTTTCACTTTTGATAGTTATTTTTAGTTAATAATCTGTTATAAATAAGAGGATTGACCTAGCAGAACAGGTCAATGGTTTTGGAAAAGACCCTCATTTTTGGGATTGTAAAAAACTATTTCTAAGCTACCTTAATTGAGAAGTCCTATTTAGGAACAGAGATAAACTTCTATTTTTCATCAAAAGCGTGTGTGATTTGATCTAAGGAGGAATTACTTTCAAATTTGTCTCATGAATGGATGCTGTAATGAGTAAGAGTTTTTGAATTTGTTGATAAGTTATCTGATTCAATATTTTTATAATTCTTGTGTCTAATGATGTAAAACAAATCGTTGTGTTAATGTGTGATTATTGATTAGATCTAAGGAAACTATTTTTCTTGCCATCATTTTATTGCATGTATGTTCTCTTCTGATAATTGTATCTCAGTCAATAGTTGAAACACCAACAATTTGATGTATTAGTACTAGGCTTGTCGTAGGTGTAAGAATCATTGTCTGTATGCTTGAGCACGAGGGTTATCCCAAGATCAACCTTCTTCATTAGTTAAGCTTTTTCCCCTTTGTTACTCTGTTGGATTATACCAACACATATCTTGTATCAGACCCACCTATAAGAGAAAATACAAAAAGAGAACGTTCAAGCTAAAGGAGGTTTTTTTGCGAGAAGGTATCCTATAAATCACTACGTAAATCCCATCGATTAATTGGCCGGATCGCAAGATCTGGAGAACCATTCAACTATCAAACACCGCAGAGTCTAATTGGGCCTTGATGGTGGGTTTGGTTCCTACTGTTGAGTTAAAGGGATTTAGGACCCCTCAACACATGGTCATTCAATGTAATAAGGCTCAGTAGATAGGTGTTTTAATGGTGATAGGATGTCACTAGAGTAGTTTGGAGGGAAAGCTCAATGAGCCCCTCTTGTATAAATATTTGTATCATATTCCTAGTAGATTCTGTTGAAATTTGATGAAATATCATTGTAAGTCGAGAGGAGAGAGCCGAGACTCTGTTGCAGTTCGAGCTTGCACATATTGTAATCAAACATTCATATTAATACAAAGAGAAATTTTTCTTGCATACGATTCTATGTATGTTTTTATGTGGTTAATGAATGTTTCCAATGTGTGTTCATTTATGCTGTAGATGCTTGTGAAGGTGTCCATTTGCAGGGTGAAGATAGACTCCACTACCTGTTGTGAGGTTGCTAGATTATTTCTGGGTTATTTAGGCTAAATGCAAGGAGTGCATGATAGAGTGCCGAGAACTCTATGAGCCAACGCAAGGAGTGCATATCTGAACTCTGCTTCGAGTTCATAGGAGAATGTATCAGGTGGGCACACCAAAATATTCACAAACTCAGGAGGAGCCTCAAGGTTACTAAATACCTTGGAGGAGGAACTATGCAGAGAAGACACATAAGATAGAGTTATTGAATACTCTGTAGAGCTCTGCCAGGTGGGCATTGAGCAGGTGCAAGTGTGCACGAAAGGATTCTGTTTTGAGTCTAGAGAGAAGGGTGTCCAGGATAAGATACCCACATAGTTGATGAATACTCTGGACAACTCTGCAAGTGTGCATTGAGTATAATTTTCCAAGAGGGCATAGATATCCCTTCAAGGAACAAAGGGACAAAGACCTCTAATGTCTGAGTAGTTGAAGGAACCAAAGTTGCTGAAAAATTTGGGGGAAGAATCTCTGCAAGGTGTGCATTGAGAAGATGCAAGGTGTGCATCCGTGAACTTGAAAGAGTTTAGGATTCAGGAGGAAGACATGTGCAAGGAGTGCACCAGGCCAACACTTCGACAAGTGTTGATAAAGTCTGAATATTCGGGCAGGTGCAAGGTGTGCACCAGAAGTGGAGTGTTTGAACTCTTGATAAGATCAGGAGGACAAGCATTAAGTGCCAAGAGGGCACAAGAAGTTCCTTTTAAGGAAGTAGAGGGCCGAGACCATTAGGAGACAGAGTAAGCTAAAATCTCGACAAAGGTAGTGCAAGTTTTCATAGTGAAAGCGTAAGTGTGCGCCAGAGCCAAGGTCAAACTTCATTGGAAAAATATCAGAAGGGATAGCTCAAGGTGTGCGTCGATGAACTTGTTCCAAGTCCCAAATTTCAAGAGGAGAAGCATAAGTAGAAACCCAACAGTAGGGTTCACAGGATAAGGTTCAAGGGACCAAACCTTTGAACACTTAAAATTTTTCCCAAATTCAGAAGAATGAAGAAGCTCAGGAGGAGGAGCAACAAGAATCGTTGGATCAACTACAATAAGAGATCTGGACCATTTAATTCTACATCCAGACACCAGGAGGAGCACATCGAGTAAGAGAAAATATCCTAGCCATTGGATCTGAGTGTGAAGGATCGACATCCGTCAGATCTAGGTAAGTGCCTGAGCTTTAAATATTTTTAAAGTGCACAGGAAAACAGACTCGTGAAGTCCCGAAGTCCGAAAGTGAATCGGGACCGTCCATTTTCCGGAGGGATAGGTGGCGAAAGATCAAAGAGTTCGTGAGAAAGAGCTCCGAGAGGTCTGCATGGAGCAGAAGAAAAATCATCAAAGTCATGAAGAGGTGAAGTAAATATGGACTATTGGATCCAAAAGGGTACATGGTGGATATCCGAGTACTTCAGAGAAAATCACTTCAGAGAAAATTCGGGGTGGAATGTACAAAACTCTTGAAGCCCAAAGTTACGAAGTAAATTGTAGCTGTCTGTGAAGAAGGGACACATGGCAGAAGATATTCTAGTTCGGAGGAAAAGCACTTCTGGGAAAAGAAAGAGTGGAGTGTGCAAAACTCCCAAAGCGCGAAGTAGCGAATTCCATCAAGATCGTTGATATGAGGAGCACACACATCATCATATCGTGGAATTTGAGGGAAAGAAAGGAGAAGGTGGAGCCGTTGACCAGAAGTTGTCCGAAGCTCCAAAAGGTAAGAAGATAAATCCTAGCCATCAATTGCTTGGACACGTGGTGTCAGATCTATCACTTTGGTGATACGATACTTCATGGAAATTAGAGAGAAAATCCCCAAAAAGAAAAATCCCTGAACTCCCAAAGTCAACAGGAGCTGTTGATGAATAGAGGGACACATGGAGCATGGATATTTACTTCAGAAAAAAGCCACTTCGAGAGAAAGTGGAGTTGGTGAAGCCAAAAATCCTGAAGTCCGAAGTGTCGAAGTCCATCTGAGCCATCTATTGGGGTAGGATGCATGGCGGAAGATTTTTCACTTTGGAGGATTGAAACTCTAGGAAAAATGGGAGAAAATGGGCATTAACTGCAAGTCACCTGAAGGGAAATTAAAGGACATATAGACCGTTGATCGAGGTGAGTATGTGGTGTTCGATCCATAACTTTGTGTAGAAGTACTTCATGGAAAAAGGATGTTGAAACGTTTAGAACTTCCGAACGCTAAAGTTCCGAAGTGGATCACAGTCATTGGATGTTAGAGGAGCACGGACCATAGATCCAGTCCAAGTGATTTCGCCGATTCAGAGTTCATGGAAAAAGGAGGTATATGCGTTCAAAAGCGCCGAAGCCCAAATTTTCAAAGAGGATCACAACCATTGGATGTTGGAGGAACATGAGCCGTATATCCCGTCCAGGTAAGTTCACTGGTCTGGGGTTTAGGTAAAAAGGCTTTAGTTGCATTCAAAACTGACGAAGCTCGAAGCTCCAAAGTGCCTTTTGAGGTAGGCACCTAGTCATAGCTTGCAGTCACAGGCAGTTTCCACCAGAGGAAAAGGGGCTAAATCCTGAGATTTGAGATTGAAGGCATGGGAAGCTAGAGAAAGCACCCAAGGGGTTCGAGTTAGCATAGACCTACACTAGGTGGATTAAGAAGTCCTGAAATCATTGGGTATAAGAAGAGGTTGCCCGCAATTTGGCCTAGGGTCTCTTGGAAGACTCTGCGGGCGTTAATAGGTCCTCGTTCGCTGTTTCCAGCATAGGGAATAAATTAGAGGTCTGTGGACAAGGTTTTGTGGGTCTAGCAGAGGCCTGAAGAGCCAATTCAACTCAATGTCTTAAACGATCCTAGACCAGGAGGTCAAGCATCCAAAAGGAGAAAAGGGTGGTCTACGTCAAGTGGTATTAGAGCCTGATTTTTCTTGCAGACAATAGGAAAAGGAGGAGACAACGTAATGATGCTTTGTGTGTGATTATTGGCCAGTGTGCAATAGTCAATAGAAAACCAGGTGGGCTATAGGAGAAGCTGGATTCACTCTCAGTTGCAGGGTAACCAATAGACTTTCCAAGAGTGAAGGTAAAGGAAGAATATGGATACCGAAGGCCATAAGCATTGTCAAGGCAAGGAACTCCAGCTAAAAAGAAAAGAAGAGATGGACAAGGAGCTAAATGAAATAAGAGTAGAAATGGAGAGGCTAACGCTGAAGATACAACAAGAGTCCCAAGTACATTTGAGGTACAAATGGCCAATGAAGTAGAGAGAAATATGGCCTGTTAAGAATTTGTTGGCCATAAGCTAGCAACAAGTTTTGAGGAGGCGGACAAGGGAATTTGAAACCCTCAGTGACACAGAGAAGCTAGTTTGCGTCTATGAGCTAGAAGTTAGATAAAACCTTAGTGATGAGGAGAGGAGATGAGTGGAGGATCTCATGAACTTCTAGGAGGGTAGTGATGAAAATTCATATTTCTAGGTGGGAAATAAGAGGAAATCAAGCATAGATATCATAGACTGCTAGGAGGGAAGAGGTGAAGTCCCATATTGTCAAGTGGGCAAGGGAGAAGATATGAGATCAACTAGGAGTTTAGATAAGTAAGAAGTGCTGATGGAAGTGGATCAGAGGAGAATTCTGATCATTGGGGGGATTCATATATTCCTTCCAAGCAACGAAGAAAAGGCTAGCATAGGTGTTGCTGATACAACATGAAGACAACCAATTATGACTGTCCTGAAGGAGGAGAGGGAGAAAACACTGATGTCTACCCCAATAGAAAATGAGGAGCATACAGTTAAGATGCTCACTCCATGGGAGAAAGTGTTGGATATGCTGGAGGATTGAATGAACAATCCAGGACCAGAGAGGGAAACCAGGGTGGAGTCATGCAAAGAGAAGGATAATTCCATCCCGAGGAGCAACCGGAGGAAGCTGGAGATGTACCATTAGAAGAGCTGATAGAAGTTAAAATGTTAGAGGAGACAACTGAGCAACAACTCAGTGATAAGCCTACAAAATTGGAGTCTGCAGTAGAGTGGCAAGCCAGTGCCAAAAGAAGTGAAGAGAAAATGGGAGGTTAGGATTATCTGCCCTTATATCAACATGAGGGGGTGCAACAACAAAGAATAATGCCAAGGATCCAACCAACAGATCAACTGGAAGAGGTGATAGAGGAGATGAGGAAGATGATGTTGAAGTCAGCAGGAGAGGAGACTACCATCAAGGAGAAGATAAGCAGAATAAGAGAACCTACAAGAGTAGCAAGGCAACAACAACAACAACAAAGAAGAGGAGCAGGAGGACAACTCCATGGGAAAGTTTGGGATCTAGGAGGATTTCAATAGTAGAGAAGAGGATCTCATGAGAAAGAGCTCATGATTTTCCTAGCAGTGGAGTATGATGCAGGAGCATCGCTCCACCTCAGCAATGTGCCAACTATTTAGCACTTCAAAGCACTCAAGGAAGGGAGAGGCACAACCCTCACATTTTTAAATTTTAAAATGTAAAATTAATGTAATTAAATGCTGTAAGGCTTGAGCAAAGCCAAGTCATGCCTTTGTACAGGAAATAGATAGAAAGGCCTTTAATGTCGTCTAAGTTGTACAGATCTCAAGAATCGACTTAGATCTGAAGTGTTCATGGTCATTCAATGTAATAAGCATCAATAGATAGGCATTTTAATGGTGATAGGATGTCACTAGAGTAGTTTGGAGGGAAAGCTTGATGAGCCCCTCTTTTATAAAGCTTTGTATCTTATGACCAATAGAGGCTGCTAAAAGTTGATGAAAGATCATTGTAAGCTGAGAGGAGAGAGCCGAGACTTAGTTGCAATCTGAACTTACACATATTGTAATCAAACATTCATATTAATACAAAGAGAAGTTTTTCCTACATATGATTATGTGTATGCTTTTATGCGGTTAATGAATGTTTCCAATGTGTGTTCATTTATGCTGTAGATGCTTGTGAAGGTTTCCATATGCAGGGTGAAGAGAGACTCCACTATCTGTTGTGAGGTTGCTAGATTATTTCTGGGTTCTTTAGGTTAAATGCAAGGAGTGCATGAAAAAGTGATGAGAACTCTGTGAGCCAACACAAGGAGTGTGTATATGAAATCTTCTTCAAGTTCAGAGGAGAATGTGCCAGGTGGGCACACCAAAATATTTACAAACTTAGGAGGAGCCTCAAGGTTATTGAATACCTTAGAGGAGGAACTGTGCATAGAAGTCACAAAATAGAGTTACTGAATACTCTGTGGAGCTCTACGAGGTAGACATTGAGCAGGGTAAAGTGTGCATGAAAGGATTCTGTTTTGAGTTTGGATAGAAGGGTGTCCAGAAGAAGATACCCATATAGTTGCTGAATACTCCAGAAATCTATGCAAGTGTGCATTGAGCAGAAGTTGCCAAGAGGGCACAAATTTCCCTTCAAGGAACAAAGAGACAAAGATGTCTGAGGCCTGAGCAGTTGAAGGAACCAAAGTTGCTAAACACGTTGAGGAAAGAAGCTCTGCAAGGTGTGCATTGAGTGGATGCAAGGTGTGCATATGTGAACCTGAAAGAGTTCAGGATTCAAGAGGAAGAGTTGTGCAAGGAGTGCACCAGGCCAACACTTCGACAAGTCTTGATAAAGTATGAAGATTCGAGGATGTGCACAGAGTGCACCAAAAGTGGAGTGTTTGAACTCTTCATAGGCTCAGGAGGATGATCATTAAGTGCTAGGAGGGTGCAAGAAGTTACTTTGAAGGAAGCATAGGGACGAGACCCTTAGGATACTGAGCAAGCTGAAAGATCGGGAAAGGTAGTGCAAGTTTTCATAGTGAAAGCGCAAGTGTGTGCTAGAGTCGAGGTCAAACTTCATTGGAAAAATATTAGAAGGGATAGCACAAGGTATGCACCGACGGACTTTTTCTAAGTCCTAAAGTTCAAGAGGAGAAGCATAAGTCGAGACCCAACAATCGGGTTCGCAGGAGAAGGTTCAAGGGCCAAAACCTTTGAACACTTACAAATTTTCCCAAATTTGGGAGAACGAAGAAGCTCAGGAGGAGGAGAAAAAAAAACCGTTGGATCAACTAAAAGAAGATATCTTGATCATTGAATTATACGTCCAGACCCTAGGAGGAGAGAGCCAAGTAGGAGAAATGATCCTATCCATTGGATATGAGCATGAAGGATTGACATCTGTCATATCCAGGTAAGTGCATGAGATTTAAATATTTTTAATGTTCACATGAGAGAAGACTCGTGAAGTTCCGAAGTGAATCGGGACCATCCATCATCTAGGGGGACAGGTGGTGAAATATCAGAGAGTTTGTGAGAAAGAGCTCCGGGAGATCTGCGTGGAGAAGAAGCAAAATCGCTGAAGTCCCGAAGTGACGAAGTAAATCTGGACTGTTGGATCCATAAGGGTACATGGTGAAGATCCATGTACTTCGGAGAAAATAAATTCGATGAAAAGTTAGGGTGGAATGTACAAAATGCCCGAATCCTCAAGTTATGAAATAAATCGTAGCCACCCATGAAGAAGGGACGCATGGCAGAAGATCTTCTTGTTTAGAGGAAAAACACTTCAGGGAAAAGCAAGAGTGGAGTGTGCAAAACTCCCGAAGAGCGAAGTAGCAAAGTCCATTGAGATTGTTGATCTAAGGAGGAAACTCATCATCATATCGTGGACTTTGAGGGAAAGAAAGGAGAAGGTGGAGCGGTTGACCAGAAGTCATCTGAAGCTCCAAAAGGTAAGAAGCTAAATCCTAGCCATTAGTTTCTTGGACATGTGGTGTCATATCTATCACTTCTATGATACAATACTTTGGGGAAATTGGAGAGAAACTCCTCGAAGAGAAAAAGTCCTGAACTCCCTAAATCAACAGGAGTCATTGATGAACAGAGGGACACGTGGAGTGTGGATATTTACTTTGGATAAAAGCCACTTCAGGAGAAAGTGGAGTTGGTGAAGATAAAACTCCCGAAGGTCGAAGTGAGGAAGTCCATATGATCCATTCGTTGGGACAGGACACATGGCGGATGATCTGTCACTTCGGAGGATTGACACTCTAGGAAAAAGGGGAGCAAAGGGGCATTGACTGCAAGTCATCTGAAGGGAAATCAAAGGACATCTCGACCGTTGATCGAGGTGAGTATGTGGCATTCAATCCAGAGCTTCGTGTAGAAGTACTTCAGGGAAAAATGGTGTTGAAACATTCATAACTCCAGAACGTCGAAGTTCCAAAGTGGATCATAGTCATTGGATGTTAGAGGAGCACAAACCGTAGATCTGGTCCAAGTGATTTCACCGATTCAGAGTTTGGGGAAAAAGGAGTTAGATGCGTTCAAAAGCGTCAAAGCTTGAATTCACGAAGAGGATCATAGCCGTTGGCTGTTGGAGGAATGTGAGCCATATATCCCGTCCGGGTAAGTTCATCGGTTTAGGGTTAAGGTAAAAAGGCTTTATATGCAGTCAAAACCACTGAAGCCCAAAGCTACGAAGTGCCTTTTGAGGTGGGTGCCTAGTCATAGCCCACGGTCACATGTAGTTGCTGCCAAAGGAAAAGGGGCCAAAGCATGATATTTGAGATTGAAGGCATGGGAATCTAGAGAAAGTGCCTGAGGGGTTTGGGTCAGCACAAACCTACACCAGGTGGATTAAGAATTCCATAAATCATTGGGTATAAGCAGAGGTTGCCCATAGTTTTTCCCGGGGTCTCTTGGAAGACTCTGCGGGCATTCATAGGTCCTCGTTCACTGTTTCCAACATGAGGAAGAAATTAGAGGCCTGTGGACAAGGTTTTGTGGGTCTAGCAGAGGCCCAAAGAGCCAATTCAGCTCAGTGTCTTGAACGATCCTAGACCGAGAGGTCAAGAAACCCTGATGAGAGAAGGGGGGTCTACGTCATATGGCATGGGAGAGGTGCAAGCAATGAGCTTGCATGATGAATGTTTGGGCTATGTGAGTATATGCTTGAGTCCATAGACTTAATGCATTGTGAGGTTCCTTGATATGAAGACTGATATTAAGACCAAAAAAAATGAGTGATATTAAGTGTGCAAGTGATGCACATGTATGATGTAAGAATATATGTATACTAAAGGCACGATGTGTCTACCTGGATGAGTGAACTGTAAGGCAAGACTTTCACTTGCCAATATTGAATGAATACCATAGAGGCATGACTGAATTTATTCTGATGAGTCATGAAAGTCGTATTTTGAATAATATCTTGAGGGGAATGAGTTCCATTCCCTTAGGAAAAGATAGTATAAGTAGATGAAAGACTAAATGAGCAAGGACGCTCTGTTGTCATGATAAAAGACAACATGACTATGATTTTGAGAACCAGATGTATATGATTGTGAACAATCATGAACTAAATAATTTTCAATCGACATGGAAATGGAACTGTAAAGGGTTCATGTGGTGGGTACACACACACAACATGATAAAGGATGTGATTAAGTACATGGAAGCATAGTCTGAAAGCCAACTGAAAATATAAAGGACATGCTTCTAAGGTGTATTTAGAATATATCATAGTAATGCATGGTTATATTCCTTGTGGAATATTTGGTAAACAACTAAAATGGTAAAGCTGAAGCTAACTCAAGGTTGAGGCTATCACAGATAATGAAGGATATGCGACAAGGAAGTTGCATGCTGAAGGAGTTCCTTGTGAAGGAACTGTGTGAAGACTATGTCAGGAGAACAGAGTCACATCATTAATGACTGCTGAGAATTGAGCAATGGGATACAAGACTATTTATATAAGAATCATGGATTACATTTTAAAACAAAATATATGAGTGGAAAACTAACAAATGAATGTAGAACATTCTAACAACTGAATGGTAATGTGGAATATGCACATGCTCATGATTCATTATGAACAAAAGGATTTCTATTAAAGCATGCTGGTGTATCCCAAGAGTTAGGGTGAGACTAACCAAGGATACTCAAGGAAAAGAGCAAGAAGATCACAATAAGAAGTAGATTGCATAAGCAAAGAAGGAGAAAATGAGGAACACTTTTCTCACCCTAAGAACTCTGAATTGTTTAAAAGAGTCATAGGCTTAAAAGAACAACTATGGAAACAAGTACAACTGGATAAATGAAATAAACAGACAAGTAATTTTGAATGAATGGGCTTGGTTGAGCCATATAAAGTAAAGGAAGTGAGGCCTTGGAAAGTAACTCAATTGGACTAAAAGTCCAGGGCTGTTAGAAGAAGTTGGACCAATGAAGAGTTCCTTGAATTATTCCTTGTTGTTTATTGTATTTATCTGGTACGAGAGATTGATTTACTAATGTAGATAAATGCTTTGACATCATAGTGATTATGGTTGTATGACTGTAGAAAAAATTGAAAATTGTTTGTGTTTCATTCATGGAAGCATTAAGGATAGTGTGATGAAGTGTATAAGGATATGCTAGAACATATGTGAAAATGTTATGTTTAAATGATACATACATTTTTACTTTACATGACAATTAATGTAATCATTATGTATGACGTGTGTAGAAATAAATTGGAGCTGTTGAGAAAGACAATTGCCAATAATGGACAACCTCAAGCAAAGGAAGTCTATGCCAGTCAAGGATGGGTTATAATCCTTGCAAGAAAGTGCATGAATAAAGAGTACCATGGGTACAATGACCAATCTAGGGAGATTGAGAATAAAGGTGCTCGTAGTTAGCACATTGCATGGAATTGATTTGAGGAAATGCATGTTTGCACAAAGGGAAGACAATGGATTTTCCATTGAGGAAGGAGGACCTTCCAATATTTTAATTACATTGTATAGGTTTTAAAGTAAATAAAATTTGGGTGGCCATGAGTGTTGGTGATCCAGGTGGATATCGGTGGCCACCCACCTTTTCCGACTGGCTCAAAACAATTTTCTGGCAATTTTGGCAATTTACTATTTTTAGTAGTTTTTAACTTCTGGGGCCATTTTGAGGGCCCAAATGAAGGTTCTTCGAGATAGAGGTTCTCAATGATAGATGAAAGCATGATTGAGCCCCAAAAATAAATTTCCTCGATGATACCTTTCCAACGAGCTATCATACACCTAAAACAGAGATCGTATGCAAAAGTTACAACCCCGAGACGTTGATGTACTAACTTACCCAAATGGGGCCCACATGACTTTTGGCGCTTCATCTCCTAGGGTTAGGTTTTTGGATGTCTAGGGTTTTTGGCATTCCTGTTTATTGTAAAAATTCCTTTAGAGCCTCATTGTAATCATATTCTTGTGAATGCGAGTAGCCGTCACATCTCTTCTCAGAGATAAGCTGCCACCATTCTATCGAATCTTTCACTCTGTATTTTATAGTCTCTGTACATTTATCTCATTAATAGAAATTGTGTCTTACTGTATATATGTGTTTATGGTTGCATATCTGATATATTTCTATTATATTATTAAATATTTGCGATATCTTTGTGCATTTCTTTATTATATCTCCGATCTCATTTCATGCCGAAAATAATCTGGATAAGTGGTATCAGAGTAGGTTGCTCTTGATCATTTTTTTAGTGCATGTCCTCGACGAGTTTTGAGTATAGAAAGTTGGGTCTCGAGCTTGTCTCTCTTGAGGAAAATTTCTCTCACACACCCAAGAAACCCCCAATGGCAGAAGAAAAGAAAAACGACGGAGTAGACGATCCTATCAATCTGTTGCTTGAGAAAGCTCTCACGCGACAGAGGGACGAAATGATGGAGAATTTTTCCCACATCCTTCAATGCCCCCCGATAGCATCAGGCACATCTTCATCAAGTGGCCACTTTGGAGGAACCTCTCCTTTTAAGGTACAGGTCGATTTTGATATTCCTATATTTGAAGGTCAGATAGATGCGGATGCCCTAGATAAATGGTTAAATCCGTTAGAAGGTTATTTCTCTGTTCACAATTTTTCCAACATAGAAAAGATAATATTCGCGCTCCTTAAGGGTCTCCCCCATGTCAAAAATTGGTGGGAAACTTACTGGGAGCAGATTTCAATAGAGGAGTCTGGAATATATGGGGTTGATCCCACTTGGGATTTTTTTGTGGATGCGGTAAAGGAACAATATTACCTTGTTGGAAACTATGAGGACTAGTACATGAGATGGACCACACTGTGGCAAGAGAGGGGCCAAGCAGTTCCAGAGTTCACCAATGCCTTCCATACCTTATGCACCAAGCCCGGTATCAAAGAATCCAAACGACATTTGGTTCTGAAATACCGTGGGGTTCTACACAGGTACATCCAAACTGAAATGGAATTTCTGGACATCTCATCACTCGGTGCTGCTTATCGATATGCTGTTAAAATCGAGTAGAAATTTAAGCACCATAACAAACGGGAGTTTAGGTCTACAAATCCGCAACAACCAAAGTATGACAAAGACAGACCTAAAAAATAGTCTCCCAAAAACTAGTCCAAGCCACAGGAAAAGAAGGGCCACGGGAAGACAAAAAAGGACACCAGAAAATGGTGTGATTTCCACAAAATCCCCTGGCACAACACCGATAAATTTCACTCAAAACAGTCATTGGTGGTTGAGATCAAAGGCAAGGAGCCGAACTGTGATTCAGAATGTGATTATAAAAATACTGGTAAAGGACTGATCATTGATGCAGATCCCACTGCTATTGTCACGACTGCAACAATTCAACCAAAAGAGCCAATAGATCCTGAAGAGGGGGAGCGCCTTTTTCATTCATAGATGTGGGTGAAGGGGACCTCGCTACATTTTATTATTGATAGAGGAAGCCATAAGAACCTCATCTCAGCAGAGGTCATCAAACAGTTGGGATTAATGACAACACCACACCCGCAGACATACAACATCGGGTGGCTTCGGCAAGGACGAGATCTTCGTGTCAACCAATAGTGTCGATTTTCATATGGCATCCAACCCTTCAAGGATGAGGTATTATGTGGTGTTGCCCCACTAGATTTCTGTGATGTTCTCTTGGGCCAACCATATATGTGGAGACACCATGTGGAGAATACCAGAGGTAGTTCCAACTATTGTTCCACCTAAAAAGTGTCACAAGGTAGTATCTCATGCTGCAAAATTTAGCTTCTTCACAATCTGTTCAAAAGGGAAACAAAAGGACACTGCAACCACTACAACCTCGCCCACTACACCTTCTATCCAATAGAAGCAGGTAGACAAGGTTGCATCAAAGAAAAAATATTCCTTCTGCACATTTTCCTCTCATGTATCTCGACTTTTTGAACAACCTCAGCTTCAACAGGTTCATGATAGACTTCCACAAACTAAGCAGTGCGACGTCTCCAACAATACAAGTAGCTCACCAAGATGCAGATTCAACAAACGCTTTTCCCTCTGCCCTGGGAACTCAACACAATGGAGACCATTGATTCCTAAGGAGGGAGGATTGATCTAGGTGGATATCGGTGGCCACCCACCTTTTTCGACTGGCTCAAAATAGTTTTCTAGCAATTTTGGCAATTTACTATTTTTAGCAGTTTTTAACTTTTGGGGCCATTTTGAGGGCCCAAATGAAGGTTTTTAAATATCTAGGTTATAAATGATATATGAAGGCATGATTGAGCCCCAAAAATGAATCTCCTCGATGATACCTTTCAAATGAGCTATCATATTCCTAAACGAAGATCATATGCAAAAGTTACGACCCCGAGAAGTTGATGTACTAACTTACCCAAACGGGGCCCACATGACTTTTGGTACTTCATCTCCTAGGGTTAGTTTTTTGGATGTCTATGGTTTTTGGCATTCATGTTTATTGTAAAAATTCCTTCAGAGCCTCATTGTAATCATATTCTTGCAAATGCGAGTAGCCGTCACATCTCTTCTTAGAGATAAGCTACCACCATTCTATCGAGTCTTTCACTCTGTATTTTATAGTCTCTGTACATTTATCTCCTTAATAGAAATTGTGTATTACTGTATATCTGTGTTTATGGTTGCATCTCTGATATATTTCTATTATATTATTGAATATATGCAATATCTCCGTGCATTTCTTTATTATATCTTCGATCTCATTTCATGCCAAAAATAATCCGGATCAGTTGGCACCCTGGTTACTAAGGAAGGAATAATGCTTGGGTGCATTCAAAGAAAATTATAGTTTCATATGTGTCGATTTGGGATCATGAACAACCTATAGCAAGAAGCACGATCCTACTGCAATAATGAATGAAAAGGAATAATCCATATGGTGAAGAGGTTGGTTAAACTACAACACACCATGGCAGAGCACTTGTCACCAAGTTTGGCAACTTGAAAATCAATGCAAGGGTGCATTGGGCATGAATGTGGCCATGATTGGCACATTGATTAAAGTCATTTGATATTTGAATTTTATTTGGAAAATTTAGTGTATTGAAAGGATGCTTACATAAATAATTATATTTCCTTTTTTCTTTGTACCCTTGAATAGATGAAAATGACTTGGACTATTAGTATGCATCGTTTGAAAATATAATGTGCATGAAAACTAACAATTTGGTTGGTTGAGGAATGTTGAAGTTGCACGAAGAAAAAGGGTCTTGGATATGGCAGTGTTGTAAGCCCATAAGGAGGACCAAGTTCCTTCTGAGCTAAACTACTATGGGAATGAAAGTCCCATACTTGTGAATCTGGTTTCTGTACAGAAAATATCTGAAAATAAATGGGGAATGTGGAAATTTGTGGGTAACAGATTTGCAAGAAAATTCTAAATTTCAAATTGATCATAATTTCTCATAATTTTGTATACCTGTGATACAGGTGAGATGAAAAATATCTGTCTAGGGAGGACAAATGAAGGTTTACAAGACATAAAGAGTGAAATATGCTACTATTGAGACATGAGAACCCTGTGGTAAGCCATGATCGCCCTAAAACATGTTGTGTTGTGGTATCACAAGCCAAAGGGATGCCTTGACAGAGAAATTATGAAGGATGCCTTGACTGGAAGGCTCAATGAAGTCTTTATAACTCTTCTTGTGTGAGAAATCCTTGGCAAGGAAATATGGATCACTCGAAGAACTGTATAACAGAGAAGGGGATGCCTGAGACTGGGCCTGGAGGGTGAATGACCGCAAGGAAGAGGAGACTTTGAAAATTCTCCTACACTATTGATTGGAATCATGCACACAATGGGTATGTCCAGAAGAACAATGGGCCAAGATAATAAGACAACCATGCGAATACAAATTCACGAACTGACAGATGAGTATTGTGCTAAGTTATGAAAAATTTTCTTGAATTTTATGCAACAATAAAATGTTTTTGCATGAAATTGTGATTAATATGCTTGCTGTCCAAGATTATTGAAGGTAGGTGATGAAGGAAAAGAGTATGGAAAGGACCTGACCAAGAAAGAGGATTAATATTTCTGAAGCAACCAAATGACAAAGGCATGGCGGGTGTTACTGAGAAATAACACTGAGGATAATGCTCCCTTTTAAGGGGGAGGGGATTGTAATAACCATGTTTCCCCCAACTTGTAATTAATCATTAATTATGATTATCATGATAAGGCACATGGACAATGTAAATGCATTATTGTTTAGATTTCCAATGACCGACTGTGGGGGGTGAAGCCTTGAAGTATTGGCCATGATATCACAAGAGGAAAGGGCAAGGAAACTGTAGAGAGGGTTCATTATGTCAAATGACCCAAATCCTCTTTGTTGAAATAGTAATCCTCATCCATATTTCAAGGGAGAATAAGTTAGTGAAAGAAGGACCAGTGGATGAACAATCAACCACCCAAATGAATGGAAGCATGGAGGGTCTGGTTGGGGAGACAGAAAAATGTCATCCCAAAGTACTACAAAGGGAAGTTTTTCCTGTAGACCCAGAATGACATGAGTTTTCTTCTGAATGAAGGAACATGATAGGCCTAGAATCTTCTTGAGAAGGAAAAATGGCATGCAATGAATACACACACGGGGAGAGAAAAATAAAGAGATGCACCCGAGGAAGAATGTGTGACGAAGGATACACAAAAGACATGACTCGAGAAGAAGATCACAATCTTGATGATGAGGGAGCATATGATAAACCTCACAGAGGCTATAACAG
>ML782676.1:373549-433292 GCA_009831015.1 Picea engelmannii
GAGAGAGAGAGAGAGAGATCCTTTGAGAGGTTGCAAAGGTTCCCTAGTGATATCATGGCTTGGCATGGGGGTGGCCAGAGTGCTACGAATGAATGCTTCTAAGCCTATGGTTGGGTGGAAAGGCAAACACCCACAGTCAGTTGGTTGGCTGCAACTTGTAATAGATAATTACTTCATATACCTTATGCACTTAAATTGTATTGTATGATTTGAATGTCTGTGATTGTGATACATTGTGCCTCTCATGAAATTAAGGCATACTATGATTCTGTAAACTATTGCATTAGAATGGTTGTAAGATGGCAAGTTTGGCCTCTGGGCTGGTTGGAAAATCTTCAAGGTGTTTTCCCGAGGAACAACCTCACAGTTTTGGAGTCGAGGAAGACTCTACGAGACTGTTACAAGCCCGTTGATCATTTAGAAATTCCTCTTCTCCGAAGTAGAGATTAAGCTCTGGGAAAGGAAGGTGTTTCCTTCAATCAAATCATCCAAGAGACCATAATCTCATGCCCATGACCTTAACATATTCACAACTAATAGGTTAGCGTGTAGCCCACGAGATTTTTCAAAGGACCCATGTGACCAAGGTTTGGGAACCCTGTGTTAGGACCGAAAGGATTTGAGCCTTTTTGGCTTCAAAACTCTAGGAATTCGAAGCTCTGGGGTGTTTTGACCTTACCATTTGTAAACAAGCTAAAGGAAACTGGTAGTTACGGTTACCCATGAGGTTGATCGGTGCCTGTAGGTATCCCTAACCATGGTTGATAGACTTGCCCCACTGTTAAACCTTGACCCATTTACCCATCATGAAGTAACATAGACCGTTGATATGAGGATGCATTGGGACCTCCCCTGACCATTATATATAATCCATGGTCATCCCGACACTGAACACTTTGGGAGCAAGGATTAAGTCACACCGTGGATTCCCTGAACACTGAAGTTAAGAAGTAATGAAGGCCATAGATCCAAATATTACATGGACAAACCTTGACCATGAGATATAAGGGCATATGAAGGCCATTAGTTTAGAGTGATGTGGCACAATGACATCATCCAGGGTGACATGGACCCATGATTGACGTGCCATGTGTCACCTTGATTTTTACATTTCATAGGCCCTATTTTCCCATTATAATGTGACACATGTCACCCCTAGTCTTTGTCGCGTTTCATTCCTTGGTGCATGAATACTCGTCCAAATATTGGTGGAGTACGTAAGAATTTGGGGGTTTGGGATGTAGCATCGTGGTTAATTCGAAAGGCTCAAAGGCTAGAACCATATGGAGAGATTTTGGAACTTCAGAAATTCGGGAATTAGGGACTCCGGAGGTTTGGAGTGCAGTGTCAAGGATAAGAAAAAATGCATGAAGGCTGAAGCTACGTGGAAACACTTCAGGAGTTCAGAACTTTAATAGTTAGGAACTCCAAGAGACTTGGGATGTTATAATGTATGCTCCCAAATGTCCCAAAGGCCAGAGCTACGTGGAAACACCTCAGGAGTTCAAGAATTTGGGACTCCAGAGGACAAACAAGTAGGAAAGAAAGGGGGCGTTCAACGCCCAACACCTAATTCCCCGCTAGCATGTGTGTTAGACGAGGATTAAGCTCGATCATTGGATTGGTTGATGGATGGACCTTCTCGCTGGGAGGTAGGAACCTAGAGTTGGTACGAACAAGATGAAGCCACGTGGGCACCATGTGATGCAGGAGCATTGCCATGAAATCAAAAGAGGGCGAGAGTGAAGGAAGAGTTTGACACCTCAACATGCCAAAATTTCAAATAGACATTAAACATAATCAGGAACATGTTGTTGAGATATTTTGGAAATAAATTTTTTTAATGACCTTGTTTGTAAAGTTGGGTCACCGCCTGAGAATGGAAGGATGTTGTAAATTCTTACACAACTGTAAGGTGTTACAGATATAGAGTGTCAACTCTTATTTTCCAATAACTCACATTTATTGTAATAGGACTAAGTAGGTAACCACTAAAACAACGATGGAATAGAATTCAGATAGGATGGAGGAGAGCTCGAGAAGCCAGTCCTTAGATAGGTTTCTGTATTGTATTGTAGGTAGTAGTTGTGGAAGTAAGGAGTAAGAGTGTTAGATGTAGAAGTTAGACATAGAGAGTCTGAAGACAATGAAGTACTATATAACTTATGTAAATAATTCATGAATGATTAAAACATACATAAATTGATCCAAATGCTTGGACGATGTTCATTTCGGTGTGTATTTGAATGAATGATATGTTCTCTATGTGTTTATTTCATTATGTTTATGTATGTTGTTCATAGTTGAGTATATGAAACTGTGAGGTATTAGATAAGTTTTAATTGTTTCTCTTCTGAGAGATTGAATGCAAGGAGTGCATATTGTTTGCAAGGTGTGTGTCGACAAGTCTAGATTTGACTCAGAGAAGCTCGAGAAAGATAACGTGAAACTTAGATCGAACGTTGCAAGGAGTGCACAGGGTCAAGAATCGACTAAGTGTCGAGAGATCAAGATTGTGAATCTCAAGGAGTGTGTAGTAAGATTTATTTTGAAGAAATATCTAAGTCCAAACTTTGTCAAATATTCCAGGAGCGCAAGGAGTGCGTCAGAGGCCGAAATCCTCAGAGGAATCAAGCTCAGGAGAGATACCGATAAAGATACAACAGAGAAGGAGAAATATGTTGAAGGTCGCGCATTTATGGTTGATATCCCTTTGGAGGAAGTCGGGGTCACTAATAGCCGCTAGATCTAGGAGAGTTGCATGAAGGTTAGCCTTGGAATCCTTCGACACTCCAAGTATTTAGACATTTGAAAGCATTTTGAGTGTGAACTTCATGAAGTCGTGAAGGATGAGGTGGGTCTGGACCATTGGATCTAGAAGAACACATGATGGAGATCCCTGTGTTTTGGAGGAAAAACACTTTGGAGGGGTGAGGTGAAGCCAGAATCACCGAAGCACGAAGTAACGAAGTCCATATAAGTCATTGATCTGAGGAGGATACGCATCAACAAATCATAGACTTCAGAGAAGAGAGTAAGGGGAAAGCAGAGCATTGACTGAAGGTCGCTCAAAGGATAATATCAGCCATGGATCGAGAAAATCACATGGCGCTCGATCCTTAGCTTCACGTGAAAATTACTTCAGGGGATAAAGGCTTTGGAGTGTTTGAAACTTTCGAACACCGAAGTCCCAAAGAAAATAACAGACGTTGGATGTTGGAGGAGTGTGGGTCATAGATATGGTATGAGTGTGTTTGCCAATTTGGAGTTCGGCAAATTATGAGTCAGGTGTGTCAGGAACACCCGAAGCCCGAATCCTTGAGGTGTGTGAGGAATGAAGGTTTAAGCACATGATTTTTGACTAGGGTCATGTGGAGGACTCTGCGGGTACTCAGAAACTCCCAAAAAGGGGATTTCGCACTCAAGGATTATGACTTTGACCTGTGGAGAATATAAAAAAGGTTCATCAAGAACCTGTGATCTAATTCATCTCCCGAAGTCGATTGATCCTAGATCGGGAGGTCGTGTATCCTTGAGGGAGAGTAGGGGTTGGCATCAAGTGGTATTAGAGCCTGATTTTGTTTGTAGAAAACAAACAAGGGAGACAGAGGAGATAGTTTGATACCATCAAGCGATATCAAAGAATGATTTTCCTTGTAGACAATAGGAAAAGGTGAAAAAGTTCTATTTGATAGCATCAAGTCAGAGAATGGAAATCAAAGCAGTGGAATCATGCCACCCAGAAGGCGTAGGGATAGACCTGTAGTGAATCCAGAAATGGAAGAAGAAATGATGCAACTCCAAATGAGATTGGACGCCATGGAAACAAAATAGAGGAGAGCACCAGATGATGGTGACGTCAACACAACATAAAGTGAAGAGGTAGAAGAAGAAGGAGTTGCAGAAGGAGATCCTACGGAAAAATGATTGTTAAGAGCTATTTCGTGAATAGGAGCCAGAGAAAAAATAAAAGTCTCGATGTATGAAGGCAATTTGGAAGTTGAAGAATTGTTAGATTGGGTACGTGCTATGGATAAATACTTTGATTATGAACAAATTGATGAAGGAAAGGAAGTGAAGCATGCAATAACTAGGTTGAAAGGTCATGCAACGTTATGGTGGTATGAAATACAAGATGATCGCAGATTCAAAGACAAGTAGAAAATCAAAAGTTGGGACGTGATGGTAGCTAAGTTTAAAGAAAAATTTATCCCTAAAGACTATAAGATAAATCTGTTCAGAAAGTTACAGAACCCGAGACATAAAAGTTTCTTAGTGAACGAATACACTAAAGAATTCTATAGACTAAATATTGGGGATGGACAGAAGGAAAATGACGATGAGAAAACAACCAGGTATATAAATGTGTTGATATACGAGATACAAGAGGAGATCAACATGATGTCTGTTGGAACAATTGAGGATTCTTATCAAGTAGCCTTGAAAGCTGAAGAGAAGTTGGTCAGAAAAAAATCCAGTGAAACAAGGGAGGAATTCCAAGTAGAGGGAAGGGAACTGTCTGAGAGAAGTTCCATAAACCAAAGAAAGAGGCTGGAAAGTATCATAATCAACTTGAAAAAGGGGGAAGTTATAAGGAAGGACAACATGAAGGAAGAAACTCTTTTCCTCGAGGAAGAGGAAGAGGCAGAGGAGGTGAAGTAAGATGTTATGTCTGTGGAAAGATAGGACACATGTCTTGGGAATGCCCCAAGAGAAAGAAAGAAGGAGGAGGAGAAGCACACATTTCTAAAGATCAAAATAATGTGGAAGAGAAGCAGAAGAAGGAGGAAGAAACATTATGATGAGGAAAGTTCTTCTAAAACCAGAGAAGGAGGTAGAAGAACCAGTTCAACGAATAAATTTGTTTAGGATTGATTGCACAAAAAAGGACATAGTTTGTAAGATGATTATAGACAGTGGGAGCACTGATAATCTAGTATCCATAGAAATGGTGGAGAAACTAGAGCTGGAGACAACTGCACACCCAAACCTGTACAAGGTATCATGGTTGTAGAAAGGACATCAAGTAATGGTAAGTCAACAATGAAAATTTGAATTTAAAATAGGAGGCTATAAAGATGAGATTTTATGTGATGTAATTCCTATGGATGTTTGTCATATTTTGTTGGGGATACCATGGTAATTTGATAGAAATGTCATTCATGATGGGAGGAAAAATACTTACACCCTAAATAAGAATGGTAGAACACACATGTTGCTGCCAATAGAAGACAAGGAACCAAAGAAGGAGGCTAGTTCAAGTATACTTCTCATGAGTGGGAAGGAACTCTTGAATGAGGTCAAGAAGGAAAAAGCGATGCAGTTTGTTGTAGTGAGGAGTCCAAGGGTTATCCTTACAAATAATTATATTGATTATTTACCTGAAGAAATCCAGGAAATGTTAGAGAATTTTGCTGACATGGTAGTGGATGAGTTACCTCACTCATTACCACCCATTAGGAGTATCGACCATCACATTGACCTTAGTATAGGAGCTAGTTTTCCAAAAAAAGAAGCATATATGTTGACACCTTGATATAATGAAGAGGTCAAGAATCAAGTCCAAGAGTTGTTGGATAAAGGTTTAGTCAAGGAAAGTCTAAGCCCATGCACAATACCAACTGTGTTGAGTCCAAAGAAGCATGGAGGGTGGAGAATGTGTACAGATTCTAAATCCATCAACAAAATCAACATCAGGTATAGATTCCCTTTGCCAAGAATGGATGATTTGATGGATGGTAAATTTGTAATTGTATATCTGGATGATATTCTAATATTTAGTAAAACAAACGAAGAACATTTAAAACACTTGACATTAGTGATGAGGAGTTGCAACACGAAAAGTTGTTGATAAACTTAAAGAAAAGATCTTTTATGAAGACAAAACTCATATAATTGGGTTTTATGATCTCTTCAAATGAATTGAAGATGGATCCAGAGAAGGCGAAAGAAATCAGGGATTGGCCATCTCCTAGAAGCATATTTGAGGTGAGAAGCTTTCATGGGTTAGCAAGTTTTTATAGGAAATTTATCAGAAATTTCAGTGGTATATGTACACCCATACTGAATACTGTGAAGAAGAAACACAAGTCTTTTAATTGGACATAGGAGGCTGAGAAAAGCTTCAGAGTGTTGAAGGAGAAGATTACATAACAACCAATTCTGGTCTTACTAGATTTTGGGAAAACATTTCAGGTAAGGTGTGATGCAAGTGGAGTAGCTATTGGAGCAGTCTTGAGTCAAGATAATAAGCCAGTTGCTTATTCCAGTGAGAAAATAAATGACACCAAGAAAAAGTATTCCACATATGACAAAGATTTTTCTGCAATGATTCATGCTTTGAAGAAGTGGAGGCACTATCTAATTCCAAAAGAGTTGTCTTGTATAACGATACTCAAGCTTTACAATTTATTAGTACACAAGAAAAGTTAAATCAAAGGCATGATAAGTGGATAGAATTCGTGCATAATTTTACTTTTATCATTAAACATATTTTTGGAAGTGCTAACAAAGTTGCAGATGCTTTGAGTAGGAGGAGTTTGGTTATAAAGGAATTCAAAGTGAAGACCTTAGGGTTTGAACACCTTAAGGAAATGTACCAAGAAGATCCATATTTTAAGGAGGATTATGAGGCATGTGAGAACCCTTTGTTGGGGGAGAGAAGACCATGGAAAAAATATTTAATCCAGGATGGATTATTGTTCAAGGGAAGCCAACTATGCATACCAAGATGCTCTATGAGAGATAACCTACTGAAAGAGAAACACAATGGAGGTTTGGCTGGACATTTTGGTCATGATAAAACATATGCACAACTAAGTTATTCATACTAATGGCCAAGTATGAGGACCAAAGTAAAGGAATTTGTGAACAAATGCAGTGTTTTCCAGTATGCGAAAGGGAGACAACAAAACATTGGTTTGTATCGGCCATTACCTATTCTAGAAAGGCCTTGGGGTGCAATTAGTATGGATTTTGTATTGGGATTACCTAGAACCTAGAAGGAAAGTGATTCTATATTTTTTGTAGTAGACAAATTTTCCAAGATGGCACATTTCATATCATGTCAGAAAAAAAGTGATGCTACACAGATAACCAATTTGTTTTTCAGAGAAGTTATGAGACTACATGGGTTGCCGAGAAGCATAGTCTCAGAAAGAGACACAAATTTTGTAGGGAAATTTTGGAGAACTCTATGGAAGAGGTTGGGGACAAAATTTTCCTTTAGTTCAGCATATCACCCTTAGACATATGGGTAGACTGAAGTGGTGAACAAAATTATGTCAAATTTATTGAGGAGTTTAGTCATTGAACATGGCCGTCAGTGGGATTAGATTCTGGCACATGCAGAATTTGCATTTAATAACTCGATAAACAGGAGCACTGGAAAAAGTCCATTCAAGATAACATATGGAATACAACTGAGAGGGATTAAAGAATTGAGGGATTTGAAGAAAGCTGAGTTCATAAGTGTTGGAGAAGAAGATTTTTCTATGGAGATGCAAAGACTTCATGATCGAGTCAGAGAGAAGATACAGGACAACAACCAAAAGTACAAGAACAAAGTGGACCAAAAAAGGAGAGAAGTTCAATTTGAAGTTGGAGACAAAGTTTTAACACATTTAAGGAAGAAAAGGTTTCAAAGGGGAACATATAACAAGTTGAATATGAAGAATATAGGACCATGAAAGATCCTCAGGAAATTTGCAACCAATGCTTATGAAATTGAGTTTCCAGACAATGTTGGAATATCACCGATATTCAATGTTGTAGACATGTATCCTTACAGGAGAAATGATGCAGGAGAGCTAGATGACCAGAAGGAGATTCAGTGGGAAAAACAAATTCCCACAATAGAAAAACCTCAGATGGAGAAAATCGTAGATCAGAGAGTTGGAAAGAAGACCAGGAGGAAGATGTATCCTGAATATTTGGTGAAGTGGAAAGATCACCATGTGAAATATTCAAGTTGAGTCACTTAACTTGAGATTTTGAAACATGGAAAAACAATGCAGGAGCTCATGGATATGAGTCCATGAATATTTTATCAAGAGGAGTATGATGCAAGAGCATCACCATGAAAGCACAAGAGGCCGAGAGTGGAGGAAGAATTTGACACCTTAGCGCACCAAAATTTCAAATCGGCATTAGATAGAAGCATGAGCATGTTGTTGAGATATTTTGGAAATATTGTTTTTAAAGACCTTGTTTGTAAATTTGGGTCACCCCTCAAGAATGACAGGATGTTGTAAATTATTACACGACTATAATGTGTTACAGTTATAGAGTGTCAACTCTTATCTCCTAATAACTCACATTTATTGTAATAGGACTAAGTAGGTAACCACTAAAACAACAATGGGATATAATTCAGATAGGATAGAGAAGAGCTCGAGAAACCACTCCTTAGATAGGTTTCTATATTGTATTGTAGGTAGTAGTTGTGGAAGTAAAGAGTAAGAGTGTTAGATGTAGCAGTTAGACATAGAGAGTTTGAAGATAAAGAAGAACTTGGTAACTTATGTAAATACTTCATGAATGAATAGAACATACAAAAATTGATCCAAATGCTTGGCTAATGTTCATTTTAGTGTGTATTTGAATGAATTATATGTTCTCTGTGTGTTTATTTCATTATGTTTATGTATGTTGTTCATAATTGAGTATATGAACCTATGAGGTATTAGATAAGTTTCAATTGTTTCTTTCTGAGATCTTGGATGCAAGGAGTGCATATTGTCCATAAGGTGTGCATCGACAGAGTATAGATTTGACTTAGAGAAGCTTGGGAGATATAATGTGAAACTTAGACCAAACTTTGCAAGGAGTGCACAGGGTCAAGAATCGACTAAGTGTCGAGAGATCAGGACTGTGAATCACAAGGAGTGTATCGGAGGCTGAAATCCTCATAGGAATAAAGATAAGGAGAGATAGTGATAAAGATACAACAGAGAGGGAGAAATATTTTGAAGGTCACAGATTGACGGTTGAGATCCCTTTGGAGGAAGTCATGGTCAATGAAAATCGTTAGATCTAGGAGAGTTGCACGAAGTTTAGCCTTGGAGTCCTTCGATACTCCAATTATTTGGATGTTTGGAAGCGTTTTGAGTGAGAACTTAGCGAAGTCATGAAGGACGATGTGGTTCTAGACCATTGGATACATAAGAACATGTGGTAGAGATCCATGTGTTTTGGAGGAAACACACTTAGGAGGAAAATCAGTGAGGTGAAGCCAGAACCGTCAAAGCATGAAGTAGAGAATTCCATATAAGTCGTCGATCTGAGGAGGACATGCATCAACATATCATGGAATTCATAGAAGAGAGTAAGGGGAAAGCAGAGCATTGACTGAAGGTCGCTCGAAGGATAATCTCAGTCATGTATTGAGATGAGCATGTGGCGCTCGATCCTTAGCTTTGTGTGAAAATTACTTTGGGGGAAAAAGGATTTGGAGTGTTCAAAACTTCTAAACACCAAAGTCCCAAAGTAAATCTCAACCGTTGGTTTTTGGAGGAGTGAGGGCCATAGATCTGGTCCAAGTGTGTTCACTAGTTTGGAGTTCGGTGGATTTGGAGTCAGGTGTGTCGAGAACACCCAAAGCCCGAAGCCCCGAGGTGCGCAAGGAATGAAGTTTTAAGCCCACGGTTTTTGACCAGGGTCACATGGAAGACTCTACGGGTACTCAGAAACTCCTGAAAAAGGGGATTTCACACCCGAGGATTAGGACTTTGACCTGTGGAGAAGATAAAAGAGGTTCAACAAGAACCTGTGAGCTAATTCATCTCTCGAAGTCAATCGATCCTAGATAGAGAGGTCATGTATCCCAGAGGGAGAGTAGGGGATCTTCATTACCATGTGGCCCTCAACCAATGAACGCTCGAAGAACTTCAGGAAGCCACAACTAGTAAACTAGAGGTCAGTTTAGAGCCTGGTAGTAGTCGTTAGAGAGCTATGGGCAAGTAGAAGAGAGTGAATCATCTCAGAGAGATGATTCGAGATGATTTGAGTGAGATTTTTTTTTATGCCCCATCCCTAAAAGGGTACTTAGGGGTCGGGTGTGTTACGATAGCGTCATATTTACTCTGGGAGGTTAGCTCTACAGGGTACCAGAGGTAGCTCCAACTATTTCCACTTCATTGATATTGACAAAACATTGCGACAAACTAATTTCTCAGACCTCTTCAATATCTTGTCAGGAGGTGAACAAAAGGTCATTGTGACCACTACAACCTCGACCCAAGACCTTTCTATCCAAAAAAATTAGGTCAACAAGATTGTAGAGGAGCACAAAGATATTTTTGCTTCACCTATGGGAGTGCCTCTACACTACCATGTCTCACATTCCATAAACTTGGTTCCTAGTGCTCCCTTACCCAATTATCCAATATATATATTCTCCCTTCCATAGAATGAGAGCCTCCCATATGTTCAACATAGCTTTATTCACCAAGACCCTTTTTAGGTGTGGTTGGGGTTCCAACCATTATCCCCCACTGATATAGCTATTCTTGTTGCATATTCATCGATAGAGTCCTATGACACTTAGACCAAGGTAGATCATTCAACCAAATATTTTGAATTGATCCAACACCTCCACCAACAGGTTCAAGACATCCTTCCACAAACCAAGAACAAGAAAGACAAATGATTCATCAAGGAAAGTGACTCACCAAGGTTCAGATTCATCAAAAGTTTCCCCATCTCCTAAGGGAACTTGACACAATGGGGACCATTTCTTCCTAGGGGGGGAGGAATGATCCAAGTGGATCTCAGTGGCCATCCACCTTTTCCAATGAATCAATGTTTTCGAGCCTGTGGTTTTGATAAATCATGATATTCACCCTTTTGATGGGGAATGTAATGTAATGCCATCTCCACTTGTTTATTATAGACATCATGTAATGATTTCCTAGTGGTATTATGTACATGCCTAAAGAATAACGTTAATGAACCAAATCCCATTAGAAATCCGTAGTTAATTGCACTCATGCTAGAGTGGTACTAGGATGGGTGATTGCCTAAGAAATACTAGTATTTTACATGCCTATGACATTTTTTAAACTTGGACCAATTTATCCCACATGAATCATGAGAATTATTCTTCTCTCACTCTCTCATATATAATTGAGGTGATGCACGCCCTTTAATAATGGAATGG
The DNA here is from genome assembly GCA_009831015.1 of Picea engelmannii. Lineage (NCBI taxonomy): Eukaryota > Viridiplantae > Streptophyta > Pinopsida > Pinales > Pinaceae > Picea > Picea engelmannii. The sequence continues at coordinate 384,708 of ML782676.1, forward strand.
AGTGTGATGTAAATCTTGTTGTGAATGAAGCATAACCAAACATCTCTTTCTCTTCAGAGATAAGCTACCACCATTCTAGATAGTTTGTTTATACAATGTTTTTCTATTTTATTGTTTAATAGAAGTTGGGTTTCACTATATTTTTGTGTTCTCTGCTGTATTTTTGTTTGTATCTTATTTCATTCTCAACATAATCCAGATCAAAACAACAACAACTAGATTTTTTTTATAGTGAAACTCTCATAGGAGTTTACTCTTTAGGCTTGAAAACTTGGTTCTTGTACAACCATGACAACTTGATTCTTCAGTATTCATCTCCAAAAAAAGTCCATAATTTTTCCTCCATTTTTTCTTGAGCTCCAATGCACTCTCTTCTTCCTCTTCCCTTCCTCCCATGAAAAAATGTGCATGTCTAAAACTACCCCTCTTGGTTGTAACACACCCAACCCCCTAAGTAACCTTTTAAGGGATGGGGTATTAAAATTTAACTTTTCTCAATCATATCAAAAATATCTTTTCGAGGGCACCATCGTCTTATGCTCATCAAGAGATTTCCAATGAATTTTGTCATGCTCAAAACCAAGCTCTGGATTAAAATTTATGGCCTTTCAAAGTTTCTTTAATTACCACATGGCATCCACATGGCTCCTTCCACTCATCCTCTGACATTTCGTTGACATGGAATCTTCCATCTGGCCCTTCAACCCTTGCTCTATCATACCATCGACACATCTTCTAAATCTACGACTTTGATATTTTCAGGCCTCTCTAGTCGGGGTGTTTTTTCTGCGGAATTCACATTCCACTCAGATGGCATGATCCAAATATACATACTCTAAATGATATAACGACTCACAAAGTTATTCCATCTACGAATTTGAACACGTCAGAGTCTTTACCTGCACAACAGGTAATTCCCATTGGTTTAATCCTTTCTCCGTGACCATGTGGGACCCATAATGATTGACGACTAAGATCACATCTCACCTATTCATCAATCTGTGGTTGTGATATCCTCTCAGAGTCCCTCAGTCAGAGTTCCACTCACCCTGGTGACTCAAGCCACTCCAACATGCCTCCTCCGATGGATGGTTATGATTTCATCGAGGCTTCTCACTCATGCCAAATCCTTTTGACATGTGGTTCCACCTATGCATGACACATGGCATTATCACCCCCTGACACATGTCTCTCATACTTCTCATGGAAGTTCACATATATATGCCAAATCACTATGCCACATGGAATCTTCTGTGATCAACACGTGGAACTCCCCACATCATCCCATTTGGTCTTCAACTAAATATTAATGGTCTAGATTGTCTACTGGATTCCCCAGGACTAGGATAATTTTCAAACTGTATTTCATCTCAGATATCTCTTGTCGGAGTGTCTCCGGGAAATTCCACTCTGAATAACGCTTCATGATGGATGAACCATATCTCCTCTCATTTCTCCTCCATTCTCGTCAAATCAACAGTCATCGTCAAATCAATGGTCATATTTTTACCTTGGACCCCCTTCGATCTCGACAGATCAACGGTCTAGAACAAACCTCAGAGCTCCTCTATCAGAGTGTTCCTCCATGAACTCACTCCGAAATGTACTCTACAAATGGATGGTCAGGATCTCTTCATTAGATATCTAACAACAAGGATATGGGGAGAATGCACATGTATTCTTGGCCCCCATATCATATGACCCCTAGTAATGGGCCACTCTTAGGGATACACTTGTCAACCCCAAAACATGTTGGTGATATATGTGACAGTCACCTCATGCCATGACCTTTCCTTTGCTATGCCAAAAGACCACTATACGTGGAATTTCCACTACTCGACATGTGGACCTACACATGTATTCGATGTGACATATATGTCACCATAGATGTAATTGACAGATCCCTTTAGGTGCTGAAACCTATCCTCTATGTATTGGTGGGGTGACATCATCCATGTCAGCATGACGTCACCTTCCTCTTGGCTTCCTCCCGAAGGACCACCAATATCTATGATAAGGATTACTTTCCACTAGGTCTGATGAATGATCATGATTTCTCCTTGGAGTCCTGCCTTCAGAGTGTCTTCATTCCTAGTGGACAAAAATACCCCAAACATTCTGTTGCGATGGACGATCACGATCACTCTGAATTCTTCCCTGATAGATCGACGTCTTCGGTTAATTTGGAGTCTCGTCCCAGTCCAACTGTGGAATACTTTGATGGATATTCTACGATCAATGGTTGAGATATGTCAACCCTTAGATCCGATGGTTGAGGTTAAAACAAAGGTATATGGTCTAATTTTCCCAAAGGTCCCATGCTCGACCCATCGACCAATTACCTATTTCCAATCATAGGCTAACACATGTAAACCTATAGACATGTTGGCGTTCCTGGTCAGCATGAAACATCATGTTGACGTCACCTCTCCTCCTATCCTCACTTAAAAAATACAACAATGATCTATGACAGAGGTTAATCCTGGGATAATACCTCATGAACGACCAAGATCTCTCTTCAAAAATATACCTAATCTATAGTCCAAAATGTTGTATTCCTTGACATATTTTCTGGCTACGGAAACAATGCCAAGGACATTTTAAATATCAGGTGGTTGGAGTTAAAGAACATAGAATATGATACTGGATTTGACTATGATATTTTATGATAATTCTATTTCATTAATAGTCAAACCATAAAGGGATTAGATCTTAATGCTTTGGCATAATTTAAATTATCATTGGTAGAACAATGGGAAAAAAGAATCAAATATAAAAATGATGTATCCTAAGATAAATATCAAAATTATCTTTGATAGAAGAAAACACAGACAAATATAAATAAGCTTTATTTGTTCATGCGAGATTAAATTTCAAAACATAAACAAATTATAAGATTAAAGAAACATGTCATAGTTTTAACTGACAGTCGAAGCCATGAAATCTGTAACCTTAACTAGTGCTTGATGTGGACAGTAGTGGTTGTACTAAATTGAATTGATTATCAACTCATGTACATTTGAAAGAAAGGAAGAAAAACAAGAATACAAAATTACAAAGAAAGATCACATTTTCCAAAGATCAAAACCAAGAATCCTTTACTGCTTGCACAATTGATATTTATTAAAATTTCAAAAGGTTTCCAATTCAAAATACTTCTCTGATTAGATTGAGTTTTCCTTCTTTTATACAAAAAAGGTCTACAACCAAAATTGGTTGGGAAAACTATCTTTCAGCCTTTAATTTACATCAATAGAATGATTCCCTAAATTTTAGTTGACTTTGTTGAAGTTGTTGGAACAAACTATTTGTTAATAAGTTGAAGAAGGAGTTTCCACATCTCATTTGATGGGTATGAAATGAATTCATTTTCGTGAATTCAATATCCAAATCTGTATACTTTTCATACATGGGAGTAAGAACCAACAACTCTTTCACTTGACATAAAACATAAAAATCATCAACCAACATGTCCATAATAGTTTTCCCACTTAGCACATGTGATATTTTCTTGAACTTCTTATTATTTCCCCTGACCTTGAAAAGATGTTTCCTATATGATTCAAAAGGAATAATTTTACCCTTTTCACCCCAAATTGTTGGTAAACCCATATTTACCAATTTGTCAAATCTATTATTGAAAGTATCTACATTCTTTCTCAACATTATGCATTTATTTTGAGTTCGATGAATGCGATTCCTTTTGGTAAAAATCCTTTCAATATCCATAACTATATGAGTTCTATTGTTAATTCCTTTTGCTATCATTGCATCTTTGGAATGAGTATTTAGGAGTTTAATCATTTGACCAGCTATCTGAGGACTGTTTCCCAAATCCAAAAATGTTTGTTGCACAAATTTTTCATCTTCATGTATTAATATCTTTTCCTCATCTACCACTTTGAAGCATTCCCATATTTTACCTATTTATGTTAAAATATGATCCCATATCAGATGTCTTTCTGCAATCAAATAAGCTTTACCATCCTTTTTGTGCTTCAATTTTTCAATCTCTGCTACTAAATTGGATTTTATGTTTTGATATTCACTGATAACTTTATCTTTATCTTTGGCCATATCTTGTAAAGTTTCAATTGTTTTCTTTAGTTTCTCAATCTAAAATCATTTTTGGTTAATGGATGATAAGGATTTGAATAGTTCATCTGAAATATATGCTGACTGAGATGATGGGTTTCCTCTCCTTTTCCAATTGATCTTTCATCAGGGCCATTTTCTCGACCAATGTATATTTTTCCTGTTTCATAGCGTGTAACTCAGGTGTTTGCACATGATCTATGCCAGGGATTTTGAGTTTTTTATTTAATCCTTGAATTTATTTGTCCCTTGTGGAAATGAAAGATTGTACAGATGCTACATCCTTTGGATCTGCCCCTAGGTCTATTACCCATTGTTCTAGCTCTTTAATCTTGTTCATTTTGATTTCATTTGCTAGTTTTTCATATTTCAACTGTCTGGAAAGCTTATTTTTATGGGACTTATCAGTAAATGTAGACATAAATAGATCTCCCTAGATCCACATAGATATAGAAAAAAAAACAAACATAATATGATGCTTTCCCTAAGCTCTAATCATTGAGTTTACTATCCAACAAGAGATGAGAAACATACCGTTTAAATATTGCTTCCTCTTGTCGTCATCCTAGCTACACTCCAATTCTCCCGTGATATTGAATCTACAAGGGAACACAAGCCAACCAAAGTAAAAGCAATATAATATACTCAACAAGAACTTATGCATGTGATCAAGAAATCATACAATAAAACAAAGCAAGTTTTATGGGAAAGAAACATATCACTGTATCATATAATAATGAAAGTGGAGATTACAACCAAAGCCTTGATGTTGCAAGGTCCCCTTCTGATGACCCTTTGCTCCAACACACACACACTTGCTCCAATATTGAATGAAGAAGATCCACAATGACTAGATGAACTGAAATGAGGTTCTCAAGAATAATCCAATGCATAATTCTCCATACAATCTTAGATAATTCAACTTTCATTAACCTTGCTTAATCAAGCTTAGCCTTTTCCATGAGAAATCCCTCTTTATATAGGGGAAAGAGAGATGGTTGAAGAGATTAGGATGATCCCACCAAATTAGAGAAGTGAGTAGGATGAAAACCATACAGATGCCACCTCATCTTCTAGAATATCCCCTTCTAGAAATTTCGTGAATCTTAACCTTTTCTTAGTCTCTTGACATCATCACACCCTAGCTGTGGAGCAACCTGCAGAGACGTCACAACCTAGCTTTAGGGTAGAGGGTGATGATCAGGGATTGTCACACCCTACATATAGTGCAGCCTACGACGACCTTCCTTAATAGGGTTTTTAGAAGAGAAAGTCAGTCACTTTCCTCATGAAGAGAGGATCTTTTTGGGAACATGAACACATGTTGTTAGTGAATTACCAATATGACCAAAATAATGTGTAATAGAATGCCCCCCAAAGTATGAGGCTGGAACTTGTGACAACCAAAATACTTTGTAGAATGTGTGTATTGGAAACAAAGAGTGCACCAATCGGGAACCTGCAAACAATCAAACATCATCATAATAATATACCATTGTTCGAGGTAGGCATTCCCATACTCAGATTACAAAATTTCAAATGAGTCATTGCCACTAAATATACACTGTGGATCCATGTATTTATGAATCAACATAGCCACCCAGAATACACCGTGGATGTATGCACTAAATGATGTAAATCTGGACATAGCCACGAGACATACAAAGTGGATCTATGTGTCAATAAAAATCATGAATACTCCATCGCAACCTGGACCAGAATGGTATGACCTAGGGTATTCATTTCCGTTGTCCCTAAGTACGAATCTAACCATGCGATTAGATGTGCTGAAGTCGAACATGGTAGAAACCACTTGATTACCAGTCAATGATGAGAACCATTAACAAGTGCGAGGGAAATAACCATTAATGTCAATGACTCCCAAGGTACCCCGGTACAATCCAACAAGTGAATAAAGGAGTTGAAGTCGAACACTCGATGGAATCTTCCAATCATGGGTCAATGATGTGAACCCATTGTTGAAAGCAAAGAGACCTGCCATTGAGGCATGCAGGCTCTAAGTCACTGAATGATTTCTAAGTCTCATTCTTGGATAATGAATTGAATTCAACAGGAAAAGACTCTTCACATGAGGGCCTTGATGTATCCCCCATCAATGACACAAAATAAGTAACATATTTGAGAAATATCATAGTATGAAATGATTCGAAACTGACATAAGGAAGGCCAACACAGTAAAAAATTTATAACTGCAGATGGCCAACTCAATAGGAGGCTTATTAAGGATGGAATTCCCTTGAACATATGAATGGCACGACAATGGTCTTGGCAACATTGACTCAAGGAGGACCCAACATATGAACATGCATATAATCAAACGAAAGACAGATGGATTTCCCAACCCGGATACAATGATGAAGAGGGGTGTCATGTTCAAGAGAGACTATTACTGCCACTAACACAAATACATAGACACATTTCTTCCCAAATCCCCCCCCACCATTTCTGGCGAGTACCTCTTTATTTTTACACAATATTGAGGAGGATAACATATGATTGTTGATGTAATATCATCCTTCAGATGAGTCCCTCAGAGTATATTTAACGAGCCCTAAGAAGGTGTTAAGTACCAAATACTTGAATACAAAATATCACAATAGATACAAAGATATATGAATACAATCACCACACAAGATATATGAAACCATATAGAAAACCACCACTTTATTATATAAAAACCCTTGAGATAGGGCAACACCATGCAATGGATCCTATTATGGAAGAGATCATCTCCTGTTCACTTGCCTCTTCGAGGGGGAATCCTCCTATTGAGCTACCACTCAAATAAAATACTTTTATTCATGTCCCCTTACATTGATTGAACCCCTTTATATAGTACTACCATCCATTCTAGAGGAGGAATCTTTTAGAAGTAGAACCTTCTAAGACGTCCTCTTACATTTATTGTATCTAACTACCCATTTATTATATCTAACTACCATAGTGTGACTTATTTAATAATATAATGGACCTAGTACACCTTACATAGAATGGCCTCCACTATTATCACTATGGGCCCTCTAGCCCCCTCCACTACCTCTCTAGCTACCTAACATTCCATTCCCCTTATAAAATCGTTGTCCTCAATGCTTGATGCATAACCATATACCAAGGTACCATGGATAAGTGTGGACCAAGTGATGAAGTAGACTAGAGAACCAGGGTCCCATTGAGAAATGGAAGCCACCATGATGAAGTAGTCCAACCACCATTGTAAATAAGGCTCCCATGTCTAAGTTCTCATGTGAACTCCACACAGAAGATATCGACACCCAATAACCAACTGAAAATGATTCTTCCAATACTGACACCTATCATGTGGATCCAAATAAGAATATCCATCCACATAGTGGGAAATGGTCAAATATGAATCTGGAAGGAAAAATATTGTTGTATAATATACATGCTGGACACTGGTAATCATAACTAGCTCCTGATGTGTCACATTGATGTACTCTACAGAAGGTGGATTAGAGTCATCAAATAAAAGATGAAAGTGGTTGTCATCCCATAAATGACAACTATCCATATACCAATCATCACAATTGGCCTCAAAATCATACCAAGAATATATTTCTTGAGTATATTCATCCATTATGCCCGCCATAATAAATGTCTCATGCATACTATCCAATGAATCTTGAATACTACGAAAACTATCATTGAGGCCATCTGCAAGGTCATGCAATCTGTCATGCAATATGCCACACAATTGGGCTTTGAATGATTCAATAATATGTAGAATTTCTTTGAGGGTTTGAGAAGAAATAGAAATCTGACAACCCTATGAAAATTTATGAAATATTCAATCCCACCGCCATCATGAAAAAGCACAAAAATAGAACAATAAATTACTGCAGAAAATTGTGGTGTTTTCTGGAAAAACCCTGAAAATTTGTTGAATTTAAAATGCTCATAACTTCACTTCCCGAACTCCATTTTAGATGATTTTTTTTTTTTTTTAAATTGGGTGAAATTGTGAGACAAATTAAGATATATAATTGTTTTGGGAAAATTCGGCCTCCAACTGCTACCAAAAAAAATAAAAAAAATCGCGCTACTGTCCACAGAGAAAACCCTGAAAAATTGCAGATTTTAAAACTTCAATATCTTGACTTCCCAGACTTCGTTTTAGACGATTTTGTTTTTCAACTTGGGTTTTTTTTTAAGAGGAACTCAGATATACAACCTTTTTTTGCAAATTTTTCACATAAATATATCTAAAATTTCTAGAATGTCGCGACCCTCTTTTTTCTTCTCCGAATTTGTTTTTGCAAAAATAAAAAATATTTGACCACAATGTTTACCAAGGAAAGTTCTATGATACCAATTGTTAAGTACCTATATTATATATGAAAATATACTTCAATAAGACCAAGAATAATCCATAATCCATTCACCATAACATGAACAAAAGAATATAGAGAAAACCCTTGAGGTAGGGCAACACCATACAATGGATCCTATTATGGAAGGGATCCTCTCCTGTTCACTTACCTCTTCGAGGGGGCTTCATCCTATTGAGATACCACTCCAAACACAATAATTCTCTTCATATCCCCTTACATTTCTTGAACATGTTTATATAGTGCTACCATCACCTAATAACATTATGGAGGATGAATCTTCTAGAAGTAGAACCTTCTAAGAAATCCTCTTACATTTATTATATCTAACTACTCATTTATTATATCTAAATACCATAGTGGGCATTATTTAATAATATAGTAGACTTAGTCCACCTTACATTGACTGGCCTCCACCATTATCATTATGGGCCCTCTGGGCTCCCCCACTATCTCTCTAGCTACCTAACAGAAGGAGTGGTTTGGTCCCATATGGGTCTTTCGATGTTTGTTTAATGAGTCCAAAGAGAGAAAACTCGAGGGTTTTTTATGTTTAGAGAGTTTGAAAAACACTTAAAGAGAACTCCATCAGTTCCTTTTTCATAAATTAGTCCGATGATATTGAAAAAGTGATAACCTAGCTCCCATCAAATGTTTTCTTGAAATACTTTTATGAGCGTGAAAAGAAAAAGGTCGCTCAACAATCTTTTCGTTTTTACGGAGTGTGAAAAGAGCTTAAAGGATACTCCACGTGCTTAATTTTTTGTGTTACCATTGAGAGTACGAAAAAGTGACAAAAGTATACTCGGTTACATTCTCATTGATTTATGAGCATGAGAAAGAAAAAAAAAACTAAGCTCAGAGTTTTTCCTGAAAAACTCTAAAAGGATCTGTACATGTGACATATCTAAAAAACAAACCCCAAAAATGTCTCCTTGTTCCAATGTTTTCACTCCTAGACCTCTCATATGTGAGAAATCAACACTTGCAATATCATTAGTTCTTTAGGGTTTAGGTGAAATACATAAAATAAAATAAAAATGAAAATGAAAAAGGAAAAAGTAATAAACATGGGTAAAAATTTCATTTTGCGGTTTCATTGTTACTCCACCCAAAATTTGTTCCAAAACCTCCCATTTACCTCAAATTTCCACTGTGGATTGTGGAAGGCACAATTGATCAATTGATGAATGGTCTCTGCAGAACAGGTAATTTTCATCTCTTTCAAGTTTTCATGGATCAATTTTTTCTTTTCATTCATTGGAAATGGCCTTTTGAGTTTCATTTTCAAGGGTACCAGCACGCGAAGGTCGTTGCAGGTGCCCTATATCGTGCCCTGGGATGAACCAGGATCATCACATGCGGCCTTTAAGATGGCCTACAATGACTCCACGCCGTACGAGTGTCCAGGACTGCGATGTGCACAAATCAAAAAATGTTTTGAGATGTATTTGCCAATAAAAAGTTTCCAGGGAAGAGATGAAGATGCTAATCCCTCTTTTATGTTCCATTGTAGGTTTTCACGGTAAAAAATGATGGAATGGAAAGAGAGAGAGAATGAGGAGGAAGAATACATTTTCGGGAATGACCCGAGAATGGTAAATGCCCTCTGACAGTGTGGACTATAAAAATTTTCAAAATTCAGGGTATGAGGGCCCAATTTAGGTTACTGGAATATTTAGTTCACATGCGGGATGTGAATCAACAAGAATTCTGAATGGGTGCTCACATTTTGACAATAGATTTCAAGGATATCTATTTCTTTATGGGCTTCTGTCAGTGTGGGTCCCGAGCTACGTTGACAGGTAGCAGGGGAGGTGGTGAGCCCATGAGTCACTATATTAGTGAACATTGCATACCTGATACTCAGAAGCATAGTGACGAAGTCACTATCAGAGATGTCCATGACTTGCCCCTATGGAATGTCCTCTACACTATCACACGTATGGAAGGGAGCATAAATACTCATATGGCTCTTTAGAGCTACTTCCAATATGCACTGGAATGTATGGATCCCCGAGTTTTCAAATGGTGTGACGAGGTTCTCAGAAGCATGAAAAAAAATTAACCAAGTGCATGAATGGTGACTTGAAATAGTTAGGATATGGTTCAATTTTGGTTTCCTTCTTCCTGGAGAGGGTCCCATCTTTATGCTTGCAGGTAGAGTGGGGTATAACTTCTCCACATGATCCAAGAATGCAGAGGTGGGTCAACCTCTTGGAACAACAAGTGACTGGTCCTATCATCAAGTATAATGATGTTTTCTTTGACTGGTCCTATGAAATTTCGTGAAGCTTAACCTTTTCTTAGTCTCTTGACATCGTCGCACCCTAGTTGTGGAGTAGCTTGAAGAGATGTTGCAACCTATCTGTTGAGTTCTCAACACACCCTAAAAGTTCTGTGACCACTTCCTTTTGGGTACCACCTCGTCTTCTACCTTCGATTATTTTCACTGTGGTTTGAGCTTGATAACCTTCTTATTTGATATATCCAAGTTTCTCTTGAGCATATTAAGAACCATCTTGAGGAACACCACGACTGATCAAGGAACCAACGCCCTAGATTTCTCCTGGCCTACTTGAGAAGTTTGACATCGGTGAAAGATTAAGGTAGAAAAAATTGTATGGGAAGTCAAATCAGCAAAGTGTCGACATTATTCAACATCGTTCGATATGAGTATCTCTTTCACGAATATAGCCTCTGAAAAGATTTCGTCGAAGACCGATTCTTTCATCTTCAATAGAAAAGTGCGATTGTAAGTGCTGCACATAGATAAAAGCAACACTATCGACCATTGAACTCCTGAAACAAGTTCGATATCTGAGAGAGGGAACTAATTAATCACTCCAATGACTCTCAGTATCGGCAGCTGTGACCTCTAGTCTTTTCTCAAAAAACTCTCGGTACAAGTGAAATTCCAAGCATGAATTTTATCCACTAGCCAAATATCTTTCCATGATAAACTTTTTTTTTTAAAATAACCAAAATTGATAATCCCATGGAAGTAGTAATTGATATCAAAGTTTTACAAATAAAAACATTAACAAACTCACGACTTAATAACAATGATTCCAAAAGATCTAATATTTTATGCAAAAGATTTAGAGGAGAATACACATTTGATTCATAGCATGATACTTTTAAAATTTTCTTTATATACAATCAAACACCTCTGCCAAGCTTGGTTTACATATGAATAGACAACTCCAATGACTCGGCTAACCTGCCCAATCACCATGATATTACAAAATTTTTCAAAGAATAAAGACAAAGAGGTGTTAAGCCACGCTTCCAGGAACACAGGGTGAGAAACCGCTAACTACATATCTCCTATGCTTTGGTTGTCTCTCATGTTGTCTTCCATGCTTTGTGGTGTCTTATTCTCCATTGTCACCACCATCCGTTGCACCTCACGTAACTCCACGATTGTGTCTTGTGCTTCCTGAAGTTGTCTCTATAGCCAAATGATGCTTCCCGCGCGACCTTGCAGTGACAATATCCTTTGGGTTTTTGCCACAAATTGACACCACAGTTCCCTATTCTCTTGGTAAAGCTCAACTATTTCAAATTGATCCTTCTCTATTTGCTGAGTGGAAGTTTAGATGAAAGCACCCGACTCTTTGACCCTCCCCTTTCTTCTTCTGCCTCCTTTGCCAGTAGTCCCGACCAACTCTGAACGATCGGTAGGCATTAAAAACTCCTCGAGGGTTGGATGTGCACTTAGTTCGGCCTTGGGTCGGTCCCCCTCTCCTTCCCAAGTTTTCTTCTTAGGCCTTCCTCTTCTCCGCGGTTTCTGTCCCGGAGAAGGCACAATTTCCAACTTATTTCTCTCGGACGTATTTGTGACCACCCCAAGCCCATGTTTGGATGCTGACACTACCTCTAGGAAGATAACTGTACCCCTCGAAGCCCACATGAAGAACTTCTAGGTGCGCTGGGGCTTAGACCTCGCACTCCGGATACCTCGTGGACCTCGGTCTGTGTTTGAAGGAGACCTTATAATCACAAAACATAAAAAACTCAAGACATCCCTAGATGGTAAAGGATTACTCAACTGGATGTCGCCAAGATGAACCTACCGAACCAGATCCCTAGGGAATATGAGCTTGGCATATAGGAAGGATTGCTCGCAAAGATACTGGATTTATAGAGAAATCAAAGAGCGACACTAGGCTCGCAAACATAATGCTCGTGCCTCGCGACATGATGTTTGAAAATTTTTGTTACGTCGCAGCTAATTGACAGATGCGATCCAGAACATGAAAGTGCCACCAATCGGGGTTGCAGGAAAGTGTGCGGTGTGATCCTTTCGATCCTTTTGAACTTCCAAACTTCCGTTATTTATAAATGATGCTTGGCATGCTTGGTGGTATGAGTTTTGAAGGCATTTAATGACCTTCTCTATATGATATCCGACCTCTTGGGAGCACACAAGCACATAATTCATCCTCGATGCCCTTTTTCCCAAAGGTCAAGTAATTACTGTGATAATTATACATTCATGTCTATCATACTTGATTAGCCACACTACAACATTCTAAGGTGTTCATTTATACCAAAGAGGAGCGGTGGCCTCACAGGTCACTCGAAGGAAGTGTTCGGGATCACGTAAGTATTAAAAACGACTGAGACTAGAAAACTACACAGGTACATGTTGATATTTTGTTTATTTATGTCAGATCATTGTTGCTTGATTGCTAAACTAATTCTATTTAATTGTAGGAAGAACCTTCCTGATCACTGACTAGAGTTTGTCCTGTGATCCCGCCAAAGAACTGAAAGAATCACCGAAGTGACGAAGTGTGTCGAGCTCCCAATTTCGACATCCTGATATTAATCGACCTAAGCGGAATGATCAAGCTGTGCGTCAAACAAGATGCGTCATGGGCCGAATAATGTGCAAAGGTCACTGATTCAAAGCTCGAGAAAGTACAACAGTTTGCAGGCCATCCAATCAAAGCCAGATCCATACTTCAAAAGTTGAACTTCAGCCTCGCAAAATATTTGGTGCACGTAGTAGACATTAGGGGAATCTATGCGGCTCCAATAGAACAACACAGGTTTCCATGGGCCAACACTTGTGAAGAACTCTTTATCATATGATATGATTATGAAAGAGTCCACCCTTTTCAAGAAACAACTCGGATGGACTGTTGAAAGACTGTTAGATAATGACGCCACGTGGTGATTCTTGATTAGCTCAAATTGTATTTTACCGTTAATTACTGATAAGACTTTATATTACAAATAGGAACATCGACCGATGGTTAAAGGGTCTATGGTTGTTGTAAGAACTCTTTTATTTTGGTTGTTGATAATTATTTTGAGACTACTATGAATTAAGAAGTCCTTCTAGACCAGAGACAAGCTATTTTCATCAGATGTATGTGATTGGAGTTGCAGAAGAATTACTTCCTTTCCTATTCTATGAATGTTGCGGTAAATGAGTAAGAGCAATTAATTATGTTTTCAAGTTATCTAGTACAATGTTTTGATGTTCCTTGCTTTAAATGATGAAAGTAAATCGTTGTGCTTCTATGTGATGAATGCCTTGGTAGATGAATTATTTTGCTTACCGTGACATTGATTACAATTGTGTTTCTTTCTCAATGCTAAGTAGTTTACCTCAGCTATGTGATGAACGTATCGGTAGATGAATTATTTTTCTTACCCTGGTCTTGATCATATATGCATCTTCTTTCTTCTAAGTAGCTTTTTCAAATAGTAGTTGGATGCTCTTTCAGTTAAAGTATTATTACTGAGCCCCTTTGGCATAGGATTGTTGTCTGCATGTTTGAGTAGCGGATTATCCCAAGCTCGACCCCTTCCCAATAGTTAAAACTCTTGTCCTATCTTTGAAAAGTTGGTTTATATTGGCTTGCATCTCTTGTACCTACCCCACCTAAGAGAAAATACAGAAAAACTGTTTTAACCAAAGGAAGAGAATTCACCAGAAAACACAAAAGCTCATTGATAATTTGGCCAGATTGTAAGATCTGGAGAACCATTCCACTCCAAACACTGCAGAGTCCAATTGGGCCTCAGTGGCAGGTTTGGTTCCTGCTATTGAATTAGGGGATTTAAGCCCCATCAACAGAACTGGTGCTAGAAGGAGGTTATGAGAATGAATGGTTGAATATGTAAGTTATATGATATTTCGAACAACCTTAGATTCATAATGACCCACATGAATGTATAGTCATCCAAGAGACATCCCACCTTTACCAAGTACTCCTGAAGAGGATAAATCACCCCACTCTGAGGAAGGACATATTCACCCTGAAATAACTTACGCTCTCCCTCACAAGGAACTGAATCAGTTTAGAAGGATTACCAGAGCCTACGCCTGATAAATTGATGCATTTCCCTTCACCCCCATCCTCCCTCGAAGAAAACAACAAAGCATACTAGTAGTCAACACTCCCGATGAATTTTTCGTACACTCCGTCGAAGAATTAATAGACTTCGTGATCATTGAAATCCAAGAACCTCTTGACCTCATACCCAAGACGCCAGCCGACGACATATTCGAACCTAACGATCTTTCAGAAGAGGAAGATACTGACTCTGACTCCGAAGAAATGGAAGAGAAAAATGACCGAGAAGAAGAGAGGGAAGTTCCACTTCAAGACAACCAACCTTGGTTGGTCGGGGACATTGTGGCTGTCCCTGGACAAGTACACAATCTCCCTCAACACCTGGAAAAGTTTCTCCCCAAGTATGATCCTGAAACCTCAGGATCGCTCGAAGATCATATCAAGAAGTTCATACTCACGATCATGATTATGAACATTCAACATGAAGACGTGGTATGCGGAATTTTCCCCTACATGTTTGAGAACTCAACTTCCACTTGGTATTTTAACTTGCTAGTAGGATCCATAACCAGCTGGACTAAGTTCCAAAAGGACTTCCTAGACAAATTTGCCGAAGAAACTACCATGTGAGCCCTTATGGCCAAATTATTCACAACCACCATGACCCCAAAGGAAAGGGTCAAATATTTCAATCAAATATTCATGACTATCCTAAACAAATTCCAGCCCGCGGAGAAACTAGCTCAAGAGTTGCAAATCGAGGTCTATGCCAACACGCATCCGGCCTCTATTTCCATGTTCATTAAAAGAGCCGCTAAGAAAACCCTCGCGGAGAATTTTGAAGAGGCCAATATGATAGAGTTCCAGATGAAAGGGAGTAAAGAAGGCCAGACATCTCTAGCGAGAAAAGAGAGCCAGCCCCCTCCCAGGAGAGGACTCCTCTTGACTAGACCACTGGGGAAGCCGACTGAAACAACTTCCGATAAGGGTAATGGAGATATATAAGACATGCAATGCATGGTCAAGAAACTATCAAATGAGATTCTAGATATGAAAAGAAATGCGGGTGAGGGAAACCAAGGCCAAAGACCTTATAAGCCTTTCTTTAAAATAAATAACCCTTTAAAAGCAATTGAACATCCCCCAACCAACCTAAACATTGACTTAGGGAATGTCATGTCTGATTCTTTATGTATGTACCGCCAAGAGAACCACTCAGAAAGGGAATGTCCTCAGTGGGTCCACACCATGAATTTAATGGCTAATTGTTTTCTGGGCAAAGTCTCTCTGACTGAACCATCCAACAGTTCAACCTTTAACATTGCCGATCAGGAAGCGACTGACCCACCACAAGACACGACCATGCTGATATGGGATCCGGACGTGATCATGTCTTCGGATGATTTGTTTAAACCTCGGGCACCATCTGTAGAGATATCGACGCTATAGACACGTAGTAAGGGTCAACCCGACCCAAAAGATACCGATGCCACCCGTGCCTCACAAAGTAAATTAACTCCCGATCGCCCGAGAATTCCATTCACTCCTGGTAAAAAGCCTATAAGTAACCATACTAATGATTCTCCTAAATTAGATTACAATGTAGTAGAAGATTTGAAGAAACTGAAAGCTAATGTATCAGTTATGTACATATGTAGAATCCCTCAATAGAAAGACCTTCTGTTGCAAGCTCTAAGTTCGGTATAAAACCCAACCATCGACGATGGTTAGGAGAAGAATCCGCCCTCTAGGGGTTTGAAAAGAAACCCAATGATAAACACCTACTCAGAAGGCAGGAAGGAGAGGCCTTTTGTACCACCTTTCCTTTTAACATTCGAAGTCTTCAACATGAATCTTCACAACTGTCTGGTAGATTCTGGGGCATCTTCCAATGTCATGCCCGTGGCCGTATGTAAAAAATTAGGTGTTGTCCCTCTAAAAAGTGATAAGAATGTCATACAATTGGACAGGACCCAGGTCAAAGTCTTGGGGGAACTCAAAGATGTGATGATTAGGGTATCCAATCATCCTAATTTCGTGCAGGTGATTGACATCATTGTGGTGGATATCCCTAAGGCATATGGGCTATTATTGAGCCGATATTGGTCCAAAAAACTAAATGGATACTTCAACACAGACTGGGTACACCTTTGGCTACCACTAAAGGTATACAAGAACATGATCAAAATCGATAGGGAAAGATATCTGAAACATATGGTCACTGACCTGGAAACCCCAAACAAACTAGCCTCTATAGATTTTCCTATACTAGGGAATTATTCTTGTGATTCTCACTTTGACAATTTTTCTCCTCTCCTATCTGATGCTTCACTTACCCAAAGCTCTAAAATGATATCTCAAGAAGAATTCCCGATGCCAATGGAAGATTCTCTCTTTTGTCAAGACCTAGTGTTAGGTCTTCCAGAAGAAAAGATTGAAGAGTAGAACATTGATTGGAATGGAAATCATCTCTTGCAAATTTGGAACCTTTATTTTGATGGATCCAAGTCAGAAGAGGGTTTGGGAGTAGGGTGCATCCTCATCAATCAAAATGGTAAATGCCATTTCTTGTCTTGTAGACTAGAATTCGAGTGTACCAACAACACTATCGAGTATGAATCCCTAGTACAAGGGTTAAAGAAAGCCATAGATATTAATGTCAAGGAATTAAAGGTGTTCAGGGACTCAGAAATCATTATTAGACAAGTGAGAAACACTATACACTACAACTCCCCTCATATTAAGAACTACCGACAGGAGGTGCAGAGGCTGATAGAACACTTTGAAGCTTTCAATATCACTGCGATCCCTAGAGTGAAGAACATTCTTGTTGATTCCTTAACCACCACTACTTCAAGACTCTTGCCTTTAGAAGATTACAAAGCCTCCCGATTCACTGTAGAACTTCTCTACAAGCCATTGGTACCTAAAAATATCTCTAATTGAAAAGTATTTGAGGGGGATGAACATATCATAAGCTTCTTGACTAATCAAGACAACTTCAAAGACCTTGCTATTGACGATGAAGAGTTCCAGGAGCAACTAACGAAAACTAGTCCTCGGGAGGGTCAACACGTGGATAAACCAAAGGCTCACAAAATTCCAAAAGGGATAACAAATCTAGAGAATTTGTTTGATCTAAAGGAACGATTCAAAGGACCTAAAAATGCAAAGACTGGTAGCTCCTGCCCCCTCCATGAAACTGTAAATCTTGGAACCCCAGACAACCCAAAGTATGTAAATCTTAGCAAAACAATATCTAAAGAGGAGAGGAAAGCCTACCTCAAATTATTCAAAAAATACCAGGATGTGTTCGCCTGGTCCTATAAAGATTTGAAAATGTATGATACCCACATCATTCAACACACCATCCCGTTGAAACCTGAAGTCAAACCTTTTCAACAGAAGCTCCGAAAGTACCACCCATCCTTGGAACCCCTAATGTATCAAGAGTTAAGAAAGATTTTATATGTGAAGATAATTTTCCAAGTTAGACATTCCGCCTGGGTAGCGAACCTTGTTCCAGTAAGAAAAAAGTTAGGAGAAATCCGATTATGCATAGACTTTCGGAATCTCAACAGAGATTCAGAAAAAGGACAATTATCCCATCCTGCCGATGGAGAAACTCCTACAGACCATGTCAGGCTCATAAATTTTCTCCCTTCTAGATGGTTTCTCAGGTTACAACCAAGTGTTGGTTTCAGAGGAAGACCGATTAAAAGCTACCTTCTGGATCAAATGGGGAACCTTCACTTATAAACGCATGCCTTTCGGCTTGATTAACACAGGAGTGACCTTTCAAAGGGAAATGGACGTGGCATTTTGGGGGCTTATAGGTAAATGCATGGTAGTGTATTTAGATGACGTAACGGTGTATTCGAAGAATAGAGAGGAACACATCCAACACTTAACTTAGATTTTTGAAAGATGCCAAAAATACAGTATATCACTCAATCCTAAGAAAACTATCCTTGGTGTTGAAGAAGGTAAGCTATTAGGCCATATTATATATCAAGTGGGAATTCACATAGACCCCAAAAGGATTAAATCCATAGCTCAACTCCCGCTACCCCATAACAAGAAGGCTATGCAGTCTTTTTTCGGGCAAATTAATTTTGTAAGGAAATTCACCCTCGACTTCACCGAAATCATCAAACCCTTACAAAAAATGATTTGCAAAGATTCCAAGTTTAAGTGGGATGATGAATGAAAATGCGCTTTCAACAACATCAAAGCTGCCATATCCCGGGCCCCGGTATTGCGAAGTCCTGATTTCAATAGAAACTTTGACCTTTATACTTTCACCTCTGACCAATCGCTAGCTGCAATTTTGAATCAGAAGGACAATGAAAACAATGAAGCCCTGATGTCATTCATGAGCACTAGCCTTCAAGGAGTTGAGCTCAATTACCCCACCATAGACAAGCAGGCCTACGCGGTCTATAAAGCAGTAAAGCATTTTAGGTCGTACATCCTCAAGAATCACACTAAGGTGATTATGCCACACCCCGCAGTCTGATCCTTGTTTACCCAACAAGAAATGGGAGAAAGAAGAGGGAATTGGATGGTGGTATTCCAAGAATTTGATCTAGATATAAAACCCGCCAAGTTAGTAAAAGGACAAGGTTTGTGCAAACTCGCAGCCGAAGCTCAAGATCAAGAAAACCAAGATCCAGGGTGGGATAATGAAATAACACTATGGTGTGGTGAAGAAGCATACATTTCGCTAGGACCGGACTCCTGGTACAAGGATTTGTCTCATCTATTACATCACGAGACTTGTCCCGAAAACCTCAACCCCAGAGAAAGGAGAGCCCTCTGATTAAAATCCGCACAATATTGCCTCATCAATTTGGTACTCTTCCAGATCAACTATGACAGGGTATTATTGAGGTGTCTCGAACAAGAAGGAACCAATAAAGTGCTGAAAGAACTCCACGATGGCCCCGCTGGGGGGAATTTTATAGGGAACACCACCGCTCATAAGGTTATGAGAGACGACTATTATTGGCCCATTTTTTTCAAAGACGCTCATGCTTACGCTAGAAATTGTAAGACTTGTCAAATAAGTGCTGGCAAGGAGAGAAGGGAAACAATCCCACTTCAGCCTATAACCATCTCTAGACCATTTGAGCAGTGGGGGATAGATATCATAGGATAAATTATGCCCAATTATTTGAAATTTCACAAGTTTATTCTTACTGCCACCGACTATTTCACAAAGTGGGAAGAGGCCATCCCTCTGACCCATGTAAATGAGAAAATAGTCATCCAATTTATAGAAAAACAACTAATTAAAAGGTTTGGCATTCCTTCCATTTTGGTCTTTGATAATGCAGTCTACTTCTCCTCTACCCTATTGACAGAGTTCGCTCTAGACAAAGGAATCATAATCAAGTACTCTGTAAATTATTACCCTCAGGGAAACGGTGTGGCAGAGTCAACCAATAAGAATCTGGTGAGGATACTAAAGAAGACGGTTGTGGATAACCATAGAAATTGGCATAACCAACTCCATAATTCCCTATGGGATGATAGGGTCACTCCCAAAGAGGCTATAGGGAATTCCTCGTACTTCCTGGTCTACGGACAAGAAGCCATTCTCTTGAATGGGCTTTATCTTCCATATCTCCAATTGGCCCAATATTCTAACAATGATAAATCCTAGACCATGCAACAGAGAATCAACACTCTGCCCATCAGCAAATAGTGAAAAGATGGTTCGATAAGCATAAGGCTAAAGAAAAGAATTTTGAAGTAGGAGACTTAGTCCTAAAGTGGGATAAGGTAAATGAACCCAAAGGGAAGCATTCCAAGTTTCAGAGCCTATGGCTTGGGCCTTTTCAGGTGGCTAAGAATATCGGGGTAGGTACTTATCATTTTCAAAATTTGAAAGGAGAACCTGACGCCCTCCCAGTAAATGGCCAAGCCCTAAAGCAATATTTCCAATAATAACAACACAATAAAAGTTATAAAAAAAATAAAAATAATAATAATATAATACATATATATTTCTAGTTGGCATAGATAAAATAAGGACAAGAGATATTTGTTTTATGGGACAGAGATTCTGCGTTCACTCAACGAATCGCCATTTGTTGAGTGCTCAACACACTCTAAAAGTTCTATGACCACTTCCTTTTGGGTACCACCTTGTC
Organism: Picea engelmannii; assembly: GCA_009831015.1. NCBI lineage: Eukaryota > Viridiplantae > Streptophyta > Pinopsida > Pinales > Pinaceae > Picea > Picea engelmannii. The sequence continues at coordinate 405,645 of ML782676.1, forward strand.
TTCTACCTTCGATTGTTTTCACCGTGGTTTGAGTTTGATAACCTTCTTATCTGATATATCTAAGTTTCTCTTGAGCATATTAAGAACCATCTTAAGGAACACCACGACTGATCAAGGAACCAATGCCCCAGATTTCTCCCGGCCTACTTGAGAAGTTCGACATCAGTGAAAGATTAAGGTAGCGAAAATTGTATGGGAAGTCAAATCAGCTGAGTGTCGACATTAATCGGCATCGACCGATATGAGTATCTCTTTCACGAATATAGCGTTCGAAAAGATTTTTCCGAAGACCGATTCTTTCATCTTCGGCAGAAAAGTGTGATTGTAAGCGCCACACATAGATAAAATCAACATTGTCGACTGCCAAACTCCTGAAACAAGTCCGATATCAGCGAGAGGGAACTAGTTAATTGCTCCAATGACTCTTGGTATCGGAAGCTATGACCTCTAGTATTTTCTCAAAAAAATATCGGTACAAGTGAAATTCCAAGCATGACTTTTATCCACTAGACGAATATCTTTCCATGATTAAACTTTTTTTTTTAAATAACCAAAATCAATAATCCCGTGGAAGTAGTAATTGATATCAAAGTTTTACAAAGAAAAACATTAACAAAATCGCAACGTAATAACAATTATTCCAAAAGATCTAATATTTTACGCAAAATATTTAGAGGAGAATACACGTTTGATTCATAGCATGATACTTTTAAACTTTTTTTTATATACAATAAAACACCTTCGCCAGGATTGGTTTACATATGAATAGACAACCCCGATGACTCGGCTAACCTTCCCGGTCACCATGAGATTACAAAATTTTGCAAAGAAGAAATACAAAGAGGTGTTAAGCCATGCTTCCAAGAACACAGGGCGAGAAACCGATAACTACGTATCTCCTATGCTTTGGTCCTCTCTCAGGTTGTCTTCCGCGCTTTTTGGTGTCTTATGCTCCATTGTCACAGCCATCCGTTGCACCTCGCGTAACTCCACGATATTGTCTTGTGCTTCCCGATGTTGTCTCTACAACCAAATGGTGCTCCCAGCATGACCTTGCGACGATGATATCCTCTGGGTTTTTGCCGCCAACTGACCTCGCAGTTCCCTATTCTCTTAGTAAAGCTCAACTATTGAAAATTGAGCCTGCTCTAGTTGTTGAGCGAAATTTTTTACGAAAGCACCCGGCTCTTTGACCCTCCCCTTTCTTCTTCTGCCTCCTTTGCCAGCGGTCCCGACCAACTCTGAATGATTGGTAGGCATTACAAAATCGTCGAGGGTTGGACATGCACTCAGTTCGGCCTTGGCGCGGTCCCCCTCTCCTTCCCGAGTTTTCTTCTTAGGCCTTCCTCTTCTCTGTGGGTTTGGTCCTAGAGAAGGTGCAGTTTCCAGCTTATTTCTCTCGGATGTATCTGTGACCATCCCAAGCCTATGTTTGGATGTTGACGCTGCCTCCAGGCAGATAGCTGTACCCCTCGAAGCCCACAGGAAGGAGTCCCAGGTGCATTGGGTCTGATACCTCGCACTCTGGCTGGATCGTGGACCTCGTCCTATGTTTGAAGGAGACCCCATAATCGTAAAACGTAAAAAAATCAAGACATCCATAGATGGCAAAGGATTATTCAACTGGACATTGCCAAGATGAACCTACCAAACTAGATCCCCAGGGAATATGAGCTTGGCATATAGGAAGGATTGCTCACAAAGATCTTGGATTTATAGGGAAATCAAAGAGTGACACTAGGCTCGCCAACATAATTCCCGTGCCTCATGACATGATGTTTGAAATTTTTTGGCCACCGCAGCTAATCGACGGATGTGATCTAGAACATGAAAGCACCATCGATCGAGGTTGTAGGAAAGCGTGCGGTGCAATCCTTTCGATCCTTTTGAACTTCCGAACCTCCGTTATTTATAAATGACGCTTGGCACACTTGGTGGTATGAGTTTCGAAGGCATTTAACGACCATCTCTATATGATATCTGACTTCTCGGGAGCACACAAGTGCATAATTCATCCTCGACGCCCTTTTTCCCAAAGGTCAAGTAATTAATGTGATAATTAAACATTCATGTTTATCGTACTTGATTAGCCACACTACAACATGATGAGATGTTCATTTATACCAAAAAGGAGATGCGGATTCATAGGTCACTCGAAGGAAGCGTTTGGGATCATGTAAGTATTAAAAACAACTGAGACTAGAAAACTGCACAGGTACATGTTGATATTTTATTTATTTATGTCAGATCATGGGTTTCTTGATCACTAAACTACTTCTGTTTAATTGCAGGAAGAACCTTCACGAACACCGACTAGAGTTTGTCCTCTGATCCTACTGAAGAACTGAAAGAATCACTGAAGCAACGAAGTGTGTCGAGTTCCCGATTTCGACATCCCGATATTAATCGACCTAAGTGGAATGATCAAGATGTGCACCGAACAATATGTGTCATGGGCCGAAGAATGTGAAAAGGTCACCGATGCAAAGCCTGAGAAAGTACAACAGTTCGCAGGACATCCAATCAAAGCCAGAGCCATATTTCAAAAGTTGAACTTCAGCCTCACAAAATATCGGGCACACGTAGCAGACATCAGGGGAATCTATGCAGCTCCAATGGAACAACACAAGTTTCCATGGGCCAACACCTGTGAAGAACTCTTTATCAGATGGTTTGATTATGAAAGAGTCCACCCTTTTCAAGGAACAACTCAAATGGACTGTTGAAAGACTGTTAAATGTTGACACCACATGGCGATTCTTGATTAGCTCAAATTGTATTTTACCATTAATTACTGTTAAGACTTTATATTATAAATAGGAACATCGAAAGATGGTTAAAGGGTCGATGGTTGTTGTAAGAACTCTTTTCTTTTGGTTGTTGATAATTATTTTGAGACTGCTATGAATTAAGAAGTCCTTCTGGACTAGAGATGAACTATTTTCATCAGATATATGTGATTGGAGTTGGAGAAGAATTACTTCCTTTCATGTTCTATGAATGTTGCGGTAAATGAGTAAGAGAAATTAATTCTGTTGTCAAGTTATCTGGTACAATTTTTTGATGTTCCTTGATTTTAATGACGAAAGTAAATCATTGTGCTTCTATGTGATGAATGCCTTGGTAGATGGATTATTTTTCTTACCATGACATTGATTATAGTTGTGTTTCTTTCTCAATGCTAAGTAGTTTACCTCAGCTATGTGATGAATGTCTCAGTAGATAAATTATTTTGCTTACCCTGATCTTGATCATATATGCATCTTATTTCTGCTAAGTGGCTTTCTCAGACAACAGTTGGATGCTCTTCTGGTTAAAGTATTATTACTGAGCCCCTTTGGCATAGGATTGTTGTCTACATGTTCGAGTAGTGGGTTATCCCAATATCGACCCCTTCCTAATAGTTAAAACTCTTGTCCTATCTTCGTCAAGTTGGTTTATACTGGTTTGCATCTCTTCTACCCACCCCACCTAAGAGAAAATATAGAAAAAATTGTTTTAACCAAAGGAAGAGCATTCACCACAAAACACAAAAGCTCTTCGATAATTTGGCCAGATTGTAAGATTTGGAGAACCATTCCACTCCAAATGCTACAGAGTCTAATTGGGCCTCGGTGGTGGGTTTGGTTCCTGTTTTTGAATCAGGGGATTTAAGCCCCATCAACACTATCTTTAGGGTAGAGGGAAATGATCAGGGATCGTCGCACGCTACATATGGTGCAACCTGCGACGACCTTCCTTAATAAAGTTTTTAGAAGAGAAAGTCAGTCACTTTCCTCATGAAGAGAGGCTCTTTTTGGGAACATGAACACACGTTGTCAGTGGATTACCAAGATGACCAAAATAATGTGTAACACTTATCCTTCATGACTTACAATTTCTTCATTCCTAAAGCAGTGGTTATGATATCTCATTTAACCATTTCCCTTGTATTCCTATGCAAGTCCATTTTATCAATGGGATGTAGAGAATTTAGATCAATAGTGATGTTGGTCCTTTTATTTTCTCTTGTCTCCAACAGTACTATATTTAATTTCCCCTTTTCAAAATCCATAGAAGAAAGCATTCTAGTATGTGAAGTTTCAAGGTCATACATTTGAGAAAAACATCTTGCTTGATTTCTACCCCTTTCTCTTTAATTTCCATAAACCTTTTGAAAGGTTCACTATCAATTTTCATGGATGGAACATTGGTCTGACTAGATGAGTGTTCTTTGAGTGTTGACACCACCTCAATGGTCACTGGTTGTCATGTTTTGGAAGACTATGCTTCAGGCTGCAAGTCTGGATCTTCTTCTTCTGTTAATCCTCATATTTTTAGTTTCTTTGCAGCACTAGACTTTGAATCTGTCACTGACTGTGTTGACCCAAACATCTTCCTTCTATATGTATTTTGAAAATGTAAAGGAGATTGTTATAACCCTAAATTGCACCACATATGCTTACCTGGCATCAGGCCAACTCATATCTCTTCTTTGCCAAAACTTTGCTGAACAACTCTTTGAAAATCCTCTTGTGTCAAGGCCCACACGCCCTAACCCATTACTGCACACATGTGCACGCTGGCTGACTCACTACAGCCCGCGTGTACCTAACAAAGCATGAAAAAAGGAAAGTTGTTGATGGAACAAAAAGCTATGGGTCTGTTAACTGAAACTCCCGGCCATGCATGGCCGAGGGTTTGTCCAAAACCCTAGCTCCTTCTAACCTATAAAAGAAGGGGTAGGGGTACCATTTGGAGGAGGAAAATATACAGTGAAGAAAATCTGCCCATTTACATAATCCATTGTCCCAATCCTTTAGCCTTTCCTCATGCCAAAGGAGATTTAACGCAAAGCAGTTGAAGGATAGAATAAGAGGAGCCCAGGATCAGGTTCAAGGAGCAGTGGACAGTCTCAACTTTGTTGTAAGTTGATTCACTTTCAGTAATAAAAAAAATGCTTTTCCCATCCCAATGTATGAATTGTCTATGATTTGATGAATTTATGCTTGATTTCTAACCCTTGAGTATAGAAGTAACATGCATGCATAGTTGTTGTTTGTCTTGAGTGCAGGTCATCGGTGGAAGGAGTAGCACAAGAAATTGATCAAAGCACAATAGAGGATCTACATCGAACGCCGATAATAAGGTTGGTGGTCCTTTTCATGCATTTATTGTGAAAGAGGGGTTTAAATCTTGGGTTGTAGTTTAAAAATTAGTTTCTTTTCGGTCAAAATCTGCGTGCAAGTCTGACCTTAGTTTGCTAATCCATAGGGTGTTTTTCCCAACAACAGAATTGGCGACTCCAATGGGGAGAATACTCTTTAGGGTTCCTGGATTTATTTGAGTTTTTGGGTAGTTCAAATATTAGGTTTTCTATTTTTTTTTCTTTGCCTGTCTTTTTCTGTAAAGGTCTGAGCTAGCAGGGAGTCTGGTTTTCCATACCAACTTTCTCTGACTTTTTCTTGACTGTAGTTTTCGGGACACACAGAGGTACACATGGCCTGCAGAAGGCCTGGACGCGTGTACCCACGCCCTATCCTCTTACATCCTGCATGTGAATGCTAGATGTAGAGATAGCAGTAGCGTGTAGGAGTTCAGAGAACCTTAGAGGCAATCCTCCTCTTCCCTGTCAGAATTATACATTCTCAGGGGGTTTTCTGGAATTCTGTCTGAGTCTTGCTAGTTCATAGTCCTATCTCCGATTTCTTTTTTTGCCTTATTATTCCTTGCATTATTTGTCTTTTCTATTGGAAAGAGCATCCAAGCCTTCAAGGGGCCCTGGTTATCAATACCAGAGGCCTCTTCCTGGTCTGGATTGCCTGTTTTCATTTTTTTTCTTAGAATTTAGACATACACATGGCATGTACAAGGTTAGACCACGTGTACACGCTTCCTGTCTTTTCTCAGACGTGTTTGCACACGTGCTGTTTTAGTAACAATCGCATGCTTGACAGGCTACTTTTTGTTCAGGGTGGGGTAGTCATCCCCTCCTTTGATAAGAAGTATTCCTCTCAGGTGTTTGAGTCTAGGTTTGAAAAGTCAGTAGGTTAGGTCATCTTACCCTTAGCCTGCTTTTTCTCAGTTAATATATAACAGAAAATAATTTTTTTTTATGGTTTTTAGACAAGCGTGAGAATCTTTGTTTTTTTTTACTGCCATTGTGTGATTCTTCACTCTGATTCTTTGCGATCTGCGCTTTAAGCCAAAATTTGTTTTTCTTGGTTTTTTGCTTGTCGGTATTTTCCCTTTGTTGCTTTATTAGCACTTAAATAAAAAAAAATAAATTCTTTTCATTGTCTTCTTTGGTTGAAAGGTGTGTTTCTGCATCATTAGCTAGGGAAAAGTTTGTTATTTCGTAAGTTTTTGCAGTGCACTTAGATCATAAGTAGCTCGTAGTCGAGCGAAATCCCTTTGAGTTTGCTGTAGGAAATCATAGAAAAATTAAAAAACAAAAACAAATCTTTCTTTGTGAAAAGTTGTTGAAATTTTGCATTTAGTAAAAGTCTTTTGTTTTCAGTTTTTTTTCATTCATTTTTGCTTTCGTCTTTACACATCATCAGTTTCACCTTCATACTCCTGTCCCTTTTAATGTTTTTCTTTACGTCGAAGGTCATATGCCTCCTTCGTCCCCTTCGCTTGGTGGTACGCATCAGCAGTCCACCAGGCAGGCTACACACACTAGTTTATTTGGAGCAGGGAGTCAATGAACACCTGTGCATAGTATGTCGGTAGGTTCGACACCGTTTTTTTGGAATGAGACATCTGGTAACAACACTTTCTCATCAACCACTTTCTCGTTTGGGGGAAATCCCATTTTTGGACAATCCACTTCTGCGCAGGGGGAACATATAGCAGGAGCTTGGAAATTAGGACAAGGATCCGTTCCCTCCTCTGGAATGTCTTTCTAGGGTAATTCTTTCCACAGTCAATGGAACCCTGGATAGACTAGTATGTCTCTCCCGTCAGGACCGGCATGGGGTAATCCTTCCCAAAGTCCTTCGAACATGATGAATTCCCAACACACTATGTCCTTTATGGGAAATCAGCTGATGATGTCTCCACAAATGCAAAATCCTTACACTGGTTAGGGCCATGGTTTCTACCAGAATTCAGGCCAGTAGCCAAACTTTTCCTGGCAACTTGGTGCCAGTCAAACTCCAGGACCCTTTTTCCCAGGTTATCAGTAGCAACCCAAACTACCATTCCTGGTGACTTTACACTTGCTAGATTTGACAAGGTTGTTAAATGATCCTATTTGTCATGATTCGCGTTGGCCTCCTATGCTAATGAAGTTTCCTTCGAACATTCCAAAGTTTGAGGCCAAGCCTAATGAAGATCCAGGTGATCATGTGACTACCTTCCATCTTTGGTGTTCATCTAACTCATTGAAATATGACTTTGTACAGTTGCTATTATTTCAATGTACTCTTATCAGGAGTGCCATGAAATGGTACATCAAGATCGATTGCTCAAGATACTCTTCTTTTGGTGAAATAGCGATGGCCTTCCTTAACCATTTCCAATTACCTATGAGATACGATGCTGGCACAGAGCTGCTCGCCAATTTCGAATAGACAATAGCGGACCATATCTTTGATCATATCCGAGAATGGAGATGCTGGAAGAGTCTAATCAAAGTACCAGTCCCACCAGCATTCTTGCTTGAGTGGTTCCTTAAATATTTGGTCCCATGGTTATCCAAAGATGTTGTGACTTCCAGAGTTTTCTCCAAAGAAGATGCCATCATGAGGGCTCAACAGTTTGAGCTCATCTATTCTCATTCTGGTTTATTATACAACATCTTTCCAGATGTGCCATGTTCGATACTGGATAAAACTAGACAGAGAGATGGACCACATGCCGATGGTATCATTGGTTCAACACAAACCAAGCCTGTTGAGAAATTGACAAAACAGTTGCAACAGTTATCCATACAACACACAACAGCCAGTCAAACTACTGCTTTGGCTGCTCCCCCTACCCAAACGTCACATGTACACTCCATGTAGTCTACTAACCCAAAGGCCACCCAGCAGCCTAAAGGGAAGAAAAAACAATGAAAGAAGGGTAAGGGGGATAAAAAACCCACTGATAATGCTGGCGGGAACACTACAGAAAAATGGAAGGTGAGGTATCCGTACAACTTGTGTGCGGAAGACCACCCAACCCATCTTTGTCCTCGACTTGCAGAGGCCCAAAATTTTGTCACACAGCAACAACAAACAGTGTTGACTAATCCTTTTCAACATGAGAAAAAATTAACTCAAGCCTCTACAAGTATAGAAGGGGGCAACCAAGAAACCTGCCCTCCTCCAAACAATCCCTCATCTACGAACATATATATGGTTAGGGGTGATGCTTTCATAATGAATAGAGTGTATGACTATAGTAAACCAAGCGCTTCTGAGAAGGGTAAAGAAGCTGATCTCCCATCTCTTCCTCTACAGATCGAGAAGACGTTGGGAGAAACAATGACACGCATTCCAAAGGGTGCATTTAAGAAAGCTTCTCACAACCCAAACACAAGGGCCACCCAGAATTACTCTGTGGTGGAGGATTTATCAAAAACCCCTTGTGTGATGTCTGCTTTGGAGGTCCTCCAAAGCTGCCCTGCTTAGAGGAAATCCTTGTTAACCGCTTTGGGCTCTACAGAGACTTGTAATCCGGGTACCATCATGTTGGATACAACCGACTTAAAACCTCGTATGCCTTACCATGTAGCGTTTCATATAGTAGTGGCTCATCCCACTAAAACTTTTACATGGAATATATTCTGCACGGTGGTTGACGAGGGTGCCTCGACATGCGTTATGTCGTTAGCATGTTGGAAGGCCATTGGCCAGCCCGCTTTGTCTCCCTCACCTACTCTCCTCACTGCTTTCGACGATCATTCTTTCCGACCACATGGCATCGTTCCTTCTTTCCCTGTGCAGTTAGGAGGGAAGACCGTGTGTGTCGAAGTCAAGGTAGTCGATGCTCCCCTCGACTATAACCTCTTGTTAGGACGGAGTTGGACTTATGCTATGCAAGCTATGGTTGCTATAGTTTTTCGAGTCTTGTTGTTTCCACACGAGGGCCGGATAGTGACCATTGATCAACTGTCTTTCTCCAGACCTGACCCAGCTTTGGGGGCATCCACGATTCCCATGATTGATAATCCTCAACCAGGTGTCGTTAATGTAGGAGTTGGTTTGTGCCCATCCTTGATGGGTACCTTTGATTACCCACCTCCTCATGACCATGTCAAATTTATATCTAATCACCATAAGATTGAGATTTTTCAAGTTTCGTCGTTTCGCACGACTTACTTTGAGGATCCTTGGATTCTTCCTTCCCCATCAGCCACGATGGATGAGACAGGGCACCCCAGCATGTCCATGTCCTTGTCAGCTGCTAAGGTAGTGTACTCTTTAGTCCAACAAGCCTCAGCTAACCCTGATACGACTCCAACACAAGAGTTGGATCCACTTCTAGAGCCTATTTGGGCTCAGGGTTCTCTCGCTAACGTTGATTTGTTAGACTTAGTCTTGCCTTCTGACGAAGCAGTAATCGAAGCAATGACTAGTCCGGACAAACCTTGGGAAGATATTCATCACAGATCATATTTCCTCCTAGAGTTAAGCCAAATCAAAATAGGGGAATTCACCGTTACCATGATGGGAGATCAACGATGTCCTATTAATCTCTTAGCTACGCAGGCAATTTATGCCGAGGGTAATATGGCGACTATCGCTGAAACTATACCCATCAACATCTCCCAAAACCTTGGCGTCGTGGAGAATGTCTTCATCGGAGTGGATTTCTCCCCCGAAGAGATTCAAATTTACACGGATCTTTTCAAAGAATTCCGTGACATTTTTTCCTGGTCTTATGAGGAAATGCCAAGTATCGATCCGAAAATAGTTGAACATGAAATCACAATGTATCCTTATGCCAAGCCTGTTTGACAAAAAAATCATCCAGTTAATCCTAAGAAAGAAGTAGCCATCAAGATTGAGGTTGAGAAATTGCTAAAGGCAGGTTTCATTTATCCTATTCATTTGACTCAATGGGTGTCAAACCCCGTACCGGTCAATAAAAAACAAGGCACGATTCGTGTATGTACCAATTTCTGTGATTTGAACAAGGCATGTCCCAAAGATAATTTTCCAACACCATTCATTGACCAGATCATTGATGAATGTGCTGGTTGTGAAGCCTTTTCATTCATGGATGGTTTTTTGGGATATAATCAAATCCAAATCAAACCTGAAGACCAACACAAAACGACATTCATTTGTCCGTGGGGTACATTCACATATCGTAAGATGCCTTTTGGCCTTAAAAATGATGGAGCCACATTCCAACGGGCCATGTATTTTTCATTTCATGACCTCAAGCATATAGTCGAGGCCTATCTAGATGATTTAGCATCACGCTCTCGCAAGCAAATGGATCATCCCACGCACCTTAGACTAATCTTCGAACGCTGTTGCTACTTCAGGATTCGCTTGAATCCAAACAAGTGCAGCTTCTGTGTAACATCAGGACATTTGTTAGGTTTCATTGTATCAACAACAAGGATCATGGTCGATCCTCTTAAGGTGGAGGCAATAATCCAGTTTCCCCCCCACGCACAATCTTACAACTTTAGAGTCTACAAGGCAAGGCAAACTTCTTACCACGCTTCATCGCCAACTATGCAGAAATCACCAAGGGCTTTATGCATTTACTGAAGAAAGATGTTCCTTTTTTTTGGGGATGAAGCTGCTCAACACTCTTTCGATGCATTAAAACACACCCTCACAACCACACCGCTACTATGACCACCTAACTACAACAAGGATTTCTTGTTATATTTGGCTGCCGCAAAGTCAACCATATGCATGGTTTTAGTTCAGGAAGATGATTCGTTCTCAGAATACGTGATCTATTACCTGAGCCGAGGCCTCGTAGGACCAGAACTTAATTATTCGCATATTGAAAAACTTGCGTTGGCAACAGTTCATGCTGTTCAATGGTTCCGTCACTATGTTCTGTTTTGCAAGACCACCGTCATTGCTGTTGTGAATCCATTCCAGTACATGTTGACACGACAAGTTATAGGAAGAAAAATCAGTAGATGGATATTCATCCTCCAAGAATTTGACTTAGACTTCATTTCAGCAAAGTCCAATAAGTCATTGGTATTCGTAGAGCTTATCTCGGAACTTCCGGTTGAGTCAGGTGACATTGTGCCTGAGGAATCGCCTATCCAGGGGGATATGTTTTTGATTACATCTTTATACCCCTGGTACAGAGATATGCTTATCTATCTCCATACTTTGAAGTGCCCCACCTCTACTTCTCATGACGAGTGTCAGCGGATACGCCATCAGGCTAAGAATTATCTCATACTCGATGATACATTGTATCAGAGAGGTGTGGACTGCATCTTGCGTCGATGTCTCACTCATGAGGAGGCCGTCATAGTGCTTAACGATTTCCATACTGGAGCTTGTGGCGGTCATTTATTTGGGTTGGAAACAACCCAAAATATTCTACGAGCAGGTTACTTCTGGCCAACACTTATCAAAGATTGTATCGAATCGGTCAAAAAGTGCCATGCATGCCAAATCTTCTCTCGGAAGATGAGGGCACATCCCACTCCTATGTTTCCTGTCATCATAGTTGGTCCCTTCACTAAGTGGGGGATTGATTACACTACATGCAACCCCCCATAAGTAAGGGGGCACCGCTATATCATCGTAGATGTCAACTACTTCACTAAGTGGGGGATTGATTACACTACATGCAACCCCCCATCAGTAAGGGGGCACCGCTATATCATCGTAGATGTCAACTACTTCACTAAGTGGGTCGAAGCTATGGCAACATTTAAAGATGAAGGAGAGACTGCAACTCTCTTCTTATTCAACCAGATCATAGCCAGGTTCGGTGTCCCGAGAGAGATTGTCACTGACCATGGCAATCACTTTTAGAACCAAATGATGATCGAATTAACATCAAATCTTGGGTTATGGCAGGAACATTCATCACCTTACTACCCCTAAGCCAATGGGCAGGTGGAAGTTGTAAACAAAACTCTTAAGACTATTCTACAACGAACTATCAACTCAGCCAAGTCAAATTTCCATTTGATGTTACACTCAACATTATGGGCTTACTGAACATCTGTTAAGACTGCAACTGGTTTTTCACCTTTTCAACTCGTTTATGGGTTGGAGGCAGTCTTGCCCATCGAATGTCAAATTCCATCTCTAAAATTGGCAGTACAGTTATTGTCAGACACTTCTTCGCTTGAAGAATGGTTAGTACACCTTGAGCAACTTGATGAGTAGCGTTGCAATGCGTCCCTGGCCAACGAGGCTCATAAACATAAGGTCAAGTGTCAATATGATAGGTCCGTTCATCCTCGAATTTTCTCTAAAGGCGACCTTGTCCTGGTCTATGACCAAGACAAGGACCCCCTGGGGGCAGGAAAGTTTAAACCCATGTGGTTCGGACCCTTCATTATAAAAGAGGTATTAAAAAAGGGCGTTTATCGCTTGGTTGATTTTGAAGGGAATTCTTTGGTGGAGCCTAGAAATGGGCTCTACCTCAAGAAGTATTACTCATAGACAGGGCACTGTGGGTAACTTTTTGTAACATATGTATAGTCTTTGTACTATTACTTTTTAAGTTTCTTTTAAAGTGTTATGGACGTGTCATTGATGTTATCTTTTGTCAATATGGAAGATGTCAAGTGAGTCTGAGGTGTTCATTGGGTATGCAGACGGTGCTAGTTGACACACGTGGAGGCTTGCCTCCATAGCTTGGGTAATATTTACACCATAGGGTCAATTGCTATCTTTTGGAGGTATAGGCTTAAGTGACACCACAAATAATGTCACCGAGTATAGTGTAGTTATTGAGTTGCTTCATGACGCCTTGTCGTTGGGTGTCTCTCATCTCTAGGTCTATCTCGATGCTCAACTGGTTGTGTCGCAACTAAACCAAGTATACCAGGTTCATGATCTGACTTTACACCGACGATTTCTTAGGGTACGTCTCTTAGAATGAAACTTTGATTATATTACATATTTTCATGTTCCTAGGAGATTAAACCAAATTAAAGATACTCTAGCTAATCAAATTTTAGATTGGCATCTTGCCCACATATAAAAAGAACATGGACATAAACATGTAAATACATTTTTGCACACATAATCCATAAGACACAAAAAATATAAAAACCATATATAAACATCATAAAATAACTAGAGTACATAGATGGACGCAAGCACCTCAAAAATGGGAATAGTAATGAGTCACCGGGCTTATGCCCTCAAAAAATATATACAAATAGGTGCTCGTGGCACATAGAAAGTCTAAAGTCTATTCAGGGCCTATGGGCCCTATTATAATCATCCATAGCATGGGCCAAACGCCTAAACAATCGGACCCATGTCCAAGGTGCCCCCACAACATGAGGCTGCATGGATGGCGACAGGTCCTCTATCTCTGCCATCGGGACTGTGCGAGTGAGTGCAGTGAAGTTCTGCTCAACTCGTCTAAGGATCCTCTCGGCCTCTCCGGCTGGGAGGTTCCCTGCTACTGTTGCTCCCCCAGCGACAACAGCCGCGGCTTCTGGCCGTGTACGACGCCTGTTCCGTGCACAGTCGACAGGTCGCATGGGTCCCACATTTGCATGCAACAAACGTTTACCTGTCAAATACTTTGGCATACAAAAAATGATATATATAACAAAAAGACATAAAAATTACATATGCAAACAAAATAAAAACTACAAAGGTGGAGACTTACCCAGCTCCCCTCGCTCCTCACTAGGAGGCACGAGTATCTCAGGATCTCTAGAGAAATCTATCCCTGCATACATGTAGTCCCCGATAACAGGGATCTATCGTGATATCCAAGAAAATAAATCATCATTGAAGGACTCAACGGTCCTTCCACCACCCTGTCATGGCAGTAATACTGCCCATCTACATACTGCAGGGAAAGAGGCCTAATGTCCTCGTACTACAACCCGAGGACTGAAACTCAGAACTCTCTCAAAAAAGAAAAAACACAAGATGGTACCGAACCTAAAGTTCCTCTGTGTCTGCTGTCGGCAATCTGTCAATTACCTCTTCATGTACTCGAGCAGTGTGTTACTCCATTCAAAAATTTGTGCATTCATGCACTGGATGGCACAGTTCATCTGTGTGCGTGAAGCCTGATGCATGGCTGTTGAGCCGGTAATCCACCCAATCAGTAACAAGATAGTCTGCAACGCTAAGTTAGTAATCTTGCTAATGGGTACCTGGGAGCCCACACGGTCAGTCCCAGCCTCACAATGCTCAACTATCAATTTTGAGATCTTGCTCATCCCCGCAGGAAAAGTCTGGAAGCTGACTAGTTCCCATCTCCTTGAAAGGCCAGTCAGAAAGTAAATATCCTTGGTGGTGGGCACCAGTTATTTCCCCTCTATCATAAATGCCTCTGCATCAGGATGCTAGTAGTCAATCAAGGCATTCAGTAGCCTTGGTTGCGCGTGCATAAACAAACATAGAAATAATTTGAGTAAACCGCATTGCATTAATATGACCACAACATTCGGATCTGTAGCAACCAACTCACTGATTGCCTCATGCTCCCTTTCCCTCCACTGGACATACATCCTGCCAACACAACAAGGTAAAGGAGGGTCAATACTTCCTTTTAGTTTTCTTTTTCATCATAAAAGGGGGTACACGTGGGCTGTAGAGGTGACAATCACGTGTACACACGGGCAGACTTTACTCTGCCCACGTGTACACGCGGCCTATCCAGAGACAGACCACGTGTTCCTAGGGTCGACCTTTTAAAGGTCGACACCCACCCAAAAAATAAACTAAATAACTAAATTGAAGTATTGAATATCTAGATAAGGGAGTTTGTACTTACTTGGTCCAAGAAGAAGTTCGTTTCGCCCACTGTAGCTCCCGTAATCACTATTTTTGGCAAAGGGGGTCTTTTGGCTCCAGAGTCAATTTCCAAATCAGCAATGGTGATAATGAGCTGCCAGCTTCTATTTATAGACTTTTTGGCCTCTTTTTGTCACTTTTTTGGCCTCCCTTATCAGTTTCTTTATACCAAAAACCATTTAGAGCGATCCATGAGTTATATGGGAGGGATTTGATCAGGTATTGGGACATTTTTTTTTGAGTTTCGAGAAAATATTGACGGTCCATAAAAAAAATTATTTTTCAAAAATCAGCTTGAGCATATAGGTTAGGATACCACCCCAACTTTTGCATCTCGTTTCCTTTTTCTTATGCTATAGAATCAATCCCATCAGGTTATGACATGGAACCGTCATATCTGCTCTAGAAGTGTCGCGACTTGGTGGTAGAGCTTACCAGAACATGGATGCCCTAGGTAGGTCCTGGTTTCATTATGGTGTCCATGTTGTTTCTAAAAACATTGTAGGCTTGGGAGTCCATATAGTCTTTCCTGAATATGAGTTTGGGCCTCATCTGCATGAGTCTTTTTCACTCTTTGTCTCATCCTCAGGAATCCCAAAAAATAATGGGTCTCCTTTTAAGCCCTTTTCAGACCCTCTAAAAATGAAAAGATTGCCAAGCGATCTTGTAGCCTTTCATGCTAGTTAAATTGAAATTTGAAGCCACGTCTGTCCGGCGGTAGTTTACCCTTTTTTCGGTATAGACGGTCAACTGTACGAAAAAAAATCTATCGAATTTCCATTCTTTAGAAGAGTACTCTTAGGTATAATTTTATTCCTTTTTCGGGCTTGAGGGACTAAATTTACAAAAAAGAAACCCCCATAGAGTCCATAGTTAATCTCTTTTCAGACTCCCTAAAATTGAAAAGATCGCCGAGTGACCTTATTCTTTCACACTCATTAAATTGGTCAAGAAGAATATTCCTGACGGAGTCCATAGTTAAGCTTTTTTTAGACTCCTTAAAAGTGAAAAAATAGCCGAGTGATCTTGTCCTTGTCACACTCATTAAAATGGTTTTGAATTGACATCTAATTGGTGCTAGTTTATCCCTTTTTCGAACCAACTAGACTATTGTTGAAAAAGGTACCCTAACGGAGTCTCCTTTTATGCTTTTTTAGACTCTCTAAATATGAAAAACCACCGAGCTTACCTTCTCTGGGCTTGTTAAACTTACATTGAAGGACGTTACCATTGTGTGTTCTATCAACCGCGTTTTCATACCTTATCCACCAGCCTTGTGACAGTTTGCTTCTGCATCTTAACACCTTTGGCCACCAGAGTATTTTCCCCGAGTATCATTTTACTAGAACATCAGTCTTGTCCTTGTGCCTTGAGCTTGTATGTTTGTTGTACTTGTTCCTCCATTGTAACGTAATATTATTTTATTATTTTTTCAAAAATTATCGAAAAGAACAAAAAATCCAAATATACCCCAAAAAGAGGATGGGAAAAGTATTTTCTTTATTGGAAGCATAATGAGTCGCCCTTGGATAAAGCACATCTGTTCATTTGATCATTAGACTATGGGATGTAGTACGACCTTAGGAAGCTTTTATCGCTATATAGAGTTGTGTCCTCCACCGTTTGGTTATTCTTCCAAACATATGGAGAGTTTGTGTTGCCTCCTGCTTCGTAGACTTATGATTAACATATATGTTGCCTAAGTCTTATCATTTGTCGTGCTATTGTCCAAGGGAAGTTTGTCACTAAGCCTGAGTCGACCCCTCTGCAATATGTCTCTTGTCCACATACCCGACCATCCTGAACATCCAATCAAGTCCTTGTTTGAAATCACTGAAGCCTTCAGTCTGATCATCAAGATTATCAAGTCCATAACCGACGAGCCATCGAAGACCTCTGGGTAGTTCAGTCATACACTCATATTACACTCCTACGTGATTTTTAGAAGATTTTGAAGTTTTTGCTCGAGCTCTGAAGTACAACCATCAGGCCGAATAAGCTTCTGGAAGATGGATACTTTATATGTATATCTTTCTGATTTCGAGATGTAGCTCAGTTGTGTATTGTTCGCGGCTACTCTTTATAGTTATTTGACATGGATCTACAATGTATTTGATTGGTATCCATGGTTCTATTTTATCCCGAGCATGGGTATGCCCGCCTTGGTGAGACATTTTTTATTTTGCAGGCGACACCTCCTGGTTCCTAATCCTTGGGCTCAATCGTTTGGCACATTAGTAAAGATTGGTAATGTATTTCAGCCATCAGATGCTCTTCTAACCTCACACATTAGGGGGCATTTGTTATAACCCTAAATTTCACCACACATGCTTACCTGGCATAAGGCCAACTCATATCCCTTCTTTGCCAAAACTCTACTGAACAACTCTTTGAAAATCCTCTTGTGTCAAGGCCCACATGCCCTAACCCATTACTGCACGTGTGTGCACGCTGGTTGACTCACTACAGCCTGCGTGTACCTAACAAAGCATGAAAAAAGGAAAGTTGCTGACCGAACAAAAAGCTATGGGTCAGTTAACTGAAACTCTCGGCCATGCATGGCTGAGGGTTTGTCCAAAACCCTAGCTCCTTCTAACCTATAAAAGAAGGGGTAGGGGTACCATTTGGAGGAGGAAAAAATATAGCAAAGAAACTCTGCCCATTTACGTAATCCATTGTCCCAACCCTTTATCCTTTCCTCATGCCAAAGGAGATTTAATGCAAAGTAGTTGAAGGACACAAGAAGAGGAGCCCATGATCAGGTTCAAGGAGTGGTGGATGGTCTCAACTTTGTTGTAAGTTGATTCACTTTCAGTAATAAAAAGAATACTTTTCCCATACCAATGTATGAATTGTCTATGATTTGATGAATTTATGCTTGATTTCTAACCCTTGAGTATAGAAGTAGCATGCATGCATAGTTGTTGTTTGTCTTGAGTGCAGGTCATCTGTGGAAGGAGTAATGCAAGCAAGTGATCAAAGCGTAATGGAGGATCTACATCGAATGCCGATAATAAGGTTGGTGGTCCTTTTCATACATTTACTGTGAAAGAGGGGTTTAAATCTTGGATTGTAGGTTAAAAAGTAGTTTCTTTTTGGTCAAAATCTGCATGCAAGTCTGACCCTAGTTTGCTAGTCTGTAGGGTGTTTTTCCCAACAACAGAATTGGCGACTCCACTTGGGAGAATAATCTTTAGGGTTCCTGGATTTATTTGAGTTTTTGGGTAGTTCAAAGATTAGGTTTTTTGTTTGTTTTTCTTTCCCTGTCTTTTTCTGTAAAGGTCTGAGCTAGTAGGGAGTCTGGTTTTCCATACCAGCTTTCCCTGACTTTTGCTTGATTGTAGTTTTCGGGACACACAGAAGTACACACAGCCTGTAGAAGGCCTGCACGCATGTACCTGCTCCCTATCCTCTTATAGCCCACGTGTGAACACTAGCTGTAGAGATAGCAGTAGCGTGTAGGAGTTTAGAGAACCTTAGAGGCAATCCTCCTCTTCTCTGTCAGAATTATACATTCTCAGGGGGTTTTCTAGAATCTTGTTTGAGTCTTTCTAGTTCACAAGGTTCCCATCTTTTTTCTAGTCCGATATGAGACTTATCTACTTGGATATTCTTCTATGTTCATCCTAAATCCTATCAGTCCTTCAAGAAATCTTTAATCCACTTACCAAACCGACTAAGGCATTTTTATCTTTGCCATTTAAGTGGGGGTTATAATTTTTGCACAATGCCCACACTAGGAATGAGGTGTCACAAGAGATTAAGGCTTTCCACATTACACATAGAACTATCTCGAACCACAACTATGGTTATGGTTTTGTCCCTTCTATAAGGAAGATTAAAGTACTTCTTCCTCTCAAACCCATCATGGTCTCTTAGAAAACATTCCTAACTATGTTTCCCTAGACATCACACCGTAACAAATTCTCTACTGCATACTCAAGAGGCATGAATATACAATTTCATCCATAAGAGGAAACCCTTGTACAATTCCTTAATCATTCAAGGTAAAAGGCAGTATTCTTCTTCTTAGATATGCACTACACATATAATTCCATACAGATACATTATCATACCAGTATAATAACTTTTCAAAGGAATGATACACAAACCATCAAACATGCATACACTTACCATACCATCACACGCATGAGTCCTTTGATTTTTCAATTAAGTTATACATGGTGAAATATACATATATGTTACAGATTATATTCAGCTAACTGACTTTGGTTATTCTGATTTCCTGCCAACCATATGCTTTGCATGATCGATCACTTCAACTACAGGCCTACCTTGTTCCAAGCCATGATACCACTGGGGAATTATTATGCACTTAATTTTCCTAGCTCGACCTCTTGAGTTTAATCAGATGCTTCCTAACATCCAACTCATGACCTCTTAGCTTGGGTTGATACTTCTTTCCTTTGACCATAACCACACTAGCTTCCTACCCCCCTACCCCTTCTTCCCATGCATCTCTTACATGTAATCTCCTCATGAAGGTTCTCGACCTGTACCCTCTTTTATTTTTTCGAAAGGGAGCTCATGGTTCAATCATGGGAACCCCTGGTGACCTTTCCTACTGTCCTTTAGTTAACATTCTAGGTCACTTAAAGAAGTCTCCCCATACTTCCATTCATTGGGGTGATTGGTTTTTCAACTACCAAAATTCCACATTAACTGATTTTCCTTGAAATCATATTTAAGGGAAATATCTCAATATTTTCAATTCAATTATTTCAGCAAGGAGGATTGGGTCATATTAGCATGATCAACCCCCTCTAAAGGATTCCTCACTCTTCCCTTTAGTGGTATCATGTATATTAGTTTCAAATTCTTCACCCACAATCAGTTGGTTTGTCTTCTTAATTAAACAATAATACAATTATAGTATTGGTATGCCATTTCATGGAAATCATCAATCATGATTAATTACATATACTCAGGGTTTAGAGAGGGGGTGTTACATTGGCCATAAAAAAATCTTCTCCTTTTTATTGTTTTTCTTGACTTAGACTCATCCAAACTGATTGTACTCAACACCATGCTCCTAATAACTATGGGATGTGAATCCTCTCACCCACCCTCTTACATGCATTCAATTATTGAGCTCTTCCACACTCAAGGGAAAATCATAAGGTTCACTCAAAACATTAAAACACATGAAAATGATTTTGTAATTAAACTCTTGGATACAATCCCCCTTTTTAGACCCTTCCTCTCTTGTGGATTAATCAACCCCCATATATGTCCACGTCCCCTAGTAGATGGAATCACATTTTACTTAATAAAAATTTAGAAATATAATTCGCATATTACATCGCTTAGACACATCCACATTCATATCTACACTATGGATTAATTAAAATGGGGATTATAGTGGGGATTATAGTGGGGATGTTACAAATATTAAGGACCACTTCACTCGATCAGTTTAGTTACATAAATTGTAACAAGGATTTACACTACACTTCTAAACATAATTCTCATCAAAGTTCTTTCATTAGTACCTCTGTTGCAGCATATAGTTAGAGGAAATGACCAACTTGAACCCACCAATGTTCTCAATGAATAAATTGTTGAAGAACCAACAACCTAGACGTGATAGGGAAACAAATCCACTTGAGGACAATGTACTAGAATATCCGTATCTGTATTTTTCTTCTACAACATTTCTTAAAGAGATCTTCTCACTTATCCTACAACATACCAAAATACATGACCGGATAAATAAAATATACAAACATGAAAATCAATTGATGCCATTATTAAAATCAAGGTTAGCAAGCATGTTTTCATATACACTTACAAAGATGGTAGAGTTAGATCCTCTTACTGAACTAGTGGCACCTCCAAATAAATAATTTGATGGATTTAGTCCACTTTACTTCACATCCAAAGTGTTCCATGATCAACTACAAGATGAAAATATTGCAAAATAACATTCTTATTAATTCTACACACTTATTAATTTTCTACCAACTTTACAAATTTTTCCACCACACAATGTTTTATATGCTCGTTGTTTATATTCTCAATTCATACAATATTACTTATGCCGAAATATTATAATTCTCTTTCAGTTATTGAGTTGTATTGCCACTTCATAGTAACCATTAAATCCTCTGGTAATTGTTAATGCAAAATGATAGAGGTCTCTATAAAATTATCTATTAACAATGTAGGAATAGAAATGGAATTCAATTGGGACACATTGGAGAAGAGCCACATGGATTTTAGGAACATATTGGTACTAATGAAAACCACTTGATTTTGAAGTTCTTATTGTGCTAATTTAGTTGATTAAGTTCTAGATGTAATGTACCAAAGTAAATCAAGCATTACAATTGGTTTACATGAATATTCATTGCATGCAGAAGGGCTTATAGAGGACCATGAGAAACTCCCTAAAATGAATTGGAAGATGATCCTTAAATACCTTAAAGATGGTAAAATAAACATATGCCAAGACAAAACCCAAGGTATGATAATCTCCCAATGTAACATAAATATTTTAAGGAAATATGAATCAATTTTGCAAAATATTGTTCTAAGCATACATAAAAATACCTTAATCATGAACTAAGTCCAATTGTTCTCACTGCCTCCCTAACCTCCCTATGTAAGATACTCATCAATTCTTTGTCATAAAACTTCTCAACATTGTTGTGAGAAATATTACCCTGTGGACATGCTAAGCTCCCCTTTGGACCAAGACCCCTATCTTTGGTCCAAAGATAGAAGTAAACAAACAATTGCTAATGTCCCTATAGATCTAACTCAAGCAATCAAGCAAGATAGAAGAATAATGTGGTATATCTTTGTGCGATGTTCATCCTTGCTACTCCAATCCTTGGGCTTGATCTCCAAGCTCCTCAATGAAAATCAAGTCCTGCAAAGAATAAAAAATGAACTCTTCCTCCTACTCTATATGATTAAAAAATGTATATCTATCTATTAAGACTGAAACAACAATAGACAAGCAAATTTAGAACACATGAACTTGAATGGAATAGGCCAAGTTAATATTAATTGGAAATCCAAAGAAGGAACTTAAAAAGCATGCTTGATGATGCAACAATATTCTCCAAGCTCTCCTCATCCAACCCTTGAATGAACCTTGAAATAAAAAATGTTGACGCTTCTCCCAAGATCAAAGGTTTAATATTTGAATTCTCCCCCCCTTCACCTTGGAAATACCTTTAGTATATAGGCTTGAGAGGCTTAAACACCATGAGATAATGAGGGAAATGGTTGAGGATATGGCTCCATAAATTAGGATTTGATCCTAGGATGGTGCCATAGGATAGGATTCGGCCCAAACCAACCTCATCTCCTCGGAATTGGCTCTTAGAAAGAGTTGTGATTATCATTTATTTCCTCTAACCAAAAGTGGTGCTCTCCCTTAGTTAGAGACAAATTTATAGTGGCCAAAAGTGGCGCTCCCTTAACATTGTAGGGGGAGCACCGATGCTCCCTCAACATGGGTAGGTGAGCACCACCCTTGTAAAATTTTGAACAATGGTGAAATTTTCCAAGAAAAGGGTGTGTTTTGACTATTAGATGATAGGGATTCTTCTTCCAACATGATTTAGAGATTGTGAAAAATTTATTTCATGGTCTCAAGGGGTTGCGACACTTATCAAAGTGAATGAGACACTAGGTAAGGTGCATATGACACTTCAGACAGTGCATGCGACACTTAAGAAGGTGCATACATCACTTTGAGACACTTAGGGTGCGACAAATAAGTGTGATATTTTGGCATGTAATAGATGCCCCCTAAAGTGTGAGGTCAGAAGAGAAACTGATGGAAAAAACACTTTACAAATTCTTCAATTCAAGGGTTCTAGAGTAGGAGAACTTGGAAGAAGTTGCAAACAAACATCAATCAATATACATATATGTTTCATTTCCGAGGCAGGCATACGAGTTGACTCAAAGCATGGACGACAACCAACACTGCAGATCCATGAGAATATTGACTAAGGATATGGCCACCGGAGATACAATGTGGATCCATACCTCCATGACATGAATTGATCGCAACCATGAAAAATACATAGTGGAGCTACAAGATGACAACACATAGCCACAGATCAATACAATGTGGATCTATGTGACAATATATATCAGTAATATTGTCATCATGGTGATTGTACTGAAATATTTTACATGCTCAAATGATCTCCATCGTAGCTTGGAAAAACACATAACAAAGTGAGTGCCTAACCTAGGGTCTTCATCACAATCTCGAAATGGTACGAATCTAGACATGTGAATAAATGTCTTGATGTCGAACATGGTAGAAACCACTTGATTACTGGTCATTGACGTATACTGTTAACAAGTGTGAGGGAAATCACCAATGATGAAAATGAATCCCAAGGTACCTTTAGTACATTCCAGCGAGTGCAAATAAATGAGATGAGGTCAAACATTCATGGAATCATTCGATCAGAGGCAATTGGTGTAAACCTAGTATTGAAGACAACGAAACCTGCTATTGAGGCATGCAGGTCCCAAGGTACTAACTCATTTCTAAGTCTAATTCTTGGATAATGTGCTAAAGTCGTCAAGAAAATACTCGTCAAAGGAGGGCCATGATGTATCCCCCATCATCGACACAAAAATGACACAGGAAAGAGATGCGAGATGGTAGATAAAATGAGTATGGAATGAAACAAGAAATGGAAACTGGTAATACTATAGATGGATGGTTTGAAGTGAAACTTCCCTTGAACATTATGAGGCATGAAAAAGGACTTGGAAGCATTGACTCAATGAGTACCAAGAACATAATGTGACGGAAATAAGATCACTATTCAACTGGAAATAAAAAGTATAACGACACATGGAATTGGTATGACTTAGAGACAAGCAGATTACCCAACTGTAAGACAAGATGCAAAAAGGTGCCATGTTCAAGGGTGACAATAACTTCCATCAAGGATTCCAAAAACTTGACCCACTTCCTTCAATTTACCCCCCATCATGATTGATGAGTACCTTTGTATTTTTTAACAAGCTTGAGGAGGATAACAGATGCTCGATATAGATCATCCTTTGGATGAGTCCCTCATCACATGTTTAATGAACTTGAAGAAGGAGGGGTTCAGTCATGTATGGGTCCAGGAGATCAAACTCACATAGGTCCTTCGATGCATAGTTTTACGATCCCAAAGAAGGTAAACTCGATGGTTTTTCACATTTAGAGAGAATGAAAATAACTTAAAGATGACTCCATGGATGAATTTTTCGTAAATTTAGTCTCCCAAGCCCAAAAAAAGTGTAAAACAATACAGGGAGAAATATTCTAGTCATGCTTAACTGGAGTATTCATTTTTAATAATTAGTCTCGCGGGGACGAAAAAGAGATAAAATGCCACTTGAAAGACACCCTTTCAAACCTTTTAATGGGTGTGAAAGGAACCAAGCTCACTCAACAATCTTTTCATATTTAGGGAGTCTGAAAAGAGATTAAAGGAAACTCCAAAGAGTTCCTTTTTCGTATAGCTTTTACGAGTCCAAAATTGAGATAAAAGTATACTCGATAACATATTATCATCTATTAACATGCACGAGAAAGAACACAGAATGAGCTCGATAACCTATTCTTATGTATTTACGAGCATGAGAAAGAACAAAGACAAATCTCATTCTAGAAAAGATTACTACGTTACGATGGGAACGACCCCAAACGAGGATCACTCATAGTAGAGTGTCTCTCTAGAGGTATTTTCCCCCCAGCTTGCATGATAGAAGCTAGTGGATTTTCTCCAGCATGATTTCCATAGGCTGGAGATCTGCCCCCCAAGTTTCATTTCCTCTGGCGACTCTTCTTCTTTCCTCGTTTAGGCGTTTGGATACTAATAGGAATATTTTCACTAGGCGAATAAAAGGAAGGTTCAAGCATTCGATACAGAGTAAGACTCGATTTGAATGCATGGGGGTCTATTTCATTTTTAACGAGCTTGATAGATACAATGAAGTATGCTCATAAGAATATGTTTCATTTTTTAATGAGCTTGACACATGAAAAGAACTATGCTCATTATGACCAGATACTACTAAAGGATCAAGTGATTCTAGGTATTTTCACACCTGAGTCGAAATCATATTTAACATGGAAACCTGTGCGGTGGCAGAAGTGGGAAAAGGAAAAACCCCATGAGAGAGGAATCCTTAAGGAGACCTACTCCTACACTATCAAGATTAGATTGTCTGAGAAAAGGGAAATTATTCACTGCAACATTGTGTAGATCTAGAGTTGTATGGTCAAGTTGATCAACAATGATAATTTTTATTGATGGGGAAGTTGTAAAATACAAAACATTGAATATGCAATGACAATCATTGCATAGAAAAAAACTATGACCGAGTAAAAAATTGTAGTCTAGGGGAGCATCAACCACTTCGATATTGACTGAAATGGTTTTACCCTTCAATGTCACAAAAAAAGATTGCAAGAGTCCACAAGGTTGGAAACCATGTCCATCAAATGATTTTAGAGTGGTAGGAGATGGGGTAAGTTTAGGAGAACCAAACGCTCTCCAACAAGGAAAATACATGTCACAGGTGGAGGCTCCCTCATCCAAAATAGTGCAATGGATGTTCTTCCCACCAACTGAAATTTGAATTTGGAATGCTAGGTGGTGTGAGAGACTCTCCGTAAAATATTCCATATGAAACATAATCAGATTTGTCTCCTCTAGATCCATGACTCCAATGGTCGACAACAACATTCTATGTTGACTTGGACAATGTTGTAGAACTTCAAGTGTAGACATAGAACAAGGCACTTGTGCCAAATTTTCAATGATATTAAATTTTTCGGTAGCACATGCATTTGGATTAAATGTCACTTTTTGAATTGCATTGTTGGGCGGGCGCAACACTGCGTCAAAAATTGGCTTCTCAATATGAAGAGGAGTGGAAGATGGAGGAGTAGTGGATGTGGAGGACTGATCCATAGAATTTCCATTATCCTGATCACATGGAGGAGGGTCATAAGTATTTTCTTGAGTCATGACATTAACCATCTTAGGTGCTTGTGGAAGCATCCCCATGGTGGGAATGAACAACATTGCCCGCTTGTGGAGATGCATGGTTTTATGAAACCAGATGTTGTTACTGAACCAAGAAAGGGTTAGTTAACACTGCATGTTGATAGGTACCCTTTATAAATTTAGTGACTGCCTCATGATGAGGAAAGTCTTTTGTGTAGTGGTCTTCCTCACAAATCATGCAAGGAAACTTAGGGTTCCTAGTAGGTGGAGTATCAAAAGTCTTTGTAGTATCCTGATGGTTAGAATATTTCTTGGATTTACCCTTGTTTTTCTTCTTGCCTCCTGGTTGTTGAGATGAAGTGGATTTGACCTCATTCACCTTAGATGTTTTAACAGGAGTGGAAGTAGTTTTTGTGTGTGAAACATAAATTGGTTCCAAAGCAGGTCTTGTTGGATCGTTCGAAAAATGAGGAGCATGAGGGATCATATCATAAAGTGTGTAAGACTAGGAATATACCAAGTCCAAATATTGAGTACGACTAATAGCCTTCTCCTTAGTAACAACATTCCCCATAGAAACATCACGAACGATGGGAGGCAAGAGCGATTTTGTAAACCAATCCATGAGGAGTTGGTCAAGAATTGGATTTTTAATAAACCGTCTCTGCCATATCCACTCATGAATATGATTAGATATGTAGGTGGAATAGGATTGTCGGATTGAGGTCATAAGTTTTGTATTGGTCTCATACCGTATAGGAAACTAAAAATGTGTCAGGAAATCCATGGCAAGAGAATTAAATTCGAAAAAGGAGTTACACAATAGTTTAATATACCATTTCAATGCTGCACTTGTAAGTGTTCTCTGCAAAGTCTTAGATGAATGGAATAATCCATCAAAGAGTTGGAAGAACACCATAAATGTAAAATCATAACATGATTTTTAGGATCTTCCCCAGGTTTTTTGTCAAATTTCGGGATGTTGGACAATAATTTGGCAGGGGTGGAAGCCCAAAATGGAGCATGTTGAATGGGGTCATTTGTCAAACATGATAGATCTGGAAGATCTAACATAACCAAGAATGTAAGTTGTCGGTTAGCATATGGATACTAGTGATAATCATATGTCATGGAAACACCAGTAGGACCATATCCAGGTTGCGACGAGATGGAAAAACTAGATGGTCCTCCCGTGTATGATGGTTGCCCGGGTTGTCCACCCATGTAAGGTGGTTGTCTTGATGGACCTCCTATATATTGAAATCAACCTGATGGTCCCCCCATGTAGTGTGGTTAAAGGGACTATTGCATTGGAATCATGGCGTTTACGGATTGATAGGGAAAAGTTCCTTGCCGAGGAATTCCTGCCGGATTAGGTTTACCCCACAAAGGGTTAGCAACTCCTGGAAATGGTTGTCCAGGATATAGTCTAGTGGTAGTATGGATAGAAGGATTTGTAGGAGTGATTTTCATATAGGCTTGTTGATGTTGCAACCATGTAGGTTGTTGAGCTCAAATCTACCCAAGTAAATTAGAGTGCATTTATTATCAATCCGGTGTTTGTAAGACTTAGAGGCATGTCAAAAGTATATGGATTTTAGAGATAGTTTTTATCTTTTATGGAGATAACCCAAAAACCTATCTAAGGCTGATTGTGCAAGAGACACTAAGCTTCTATTCAGAAGTCATCTTCATAGTCCTCATAACAGTAATCAACACTTGTTTTT
>ML782676.1:440350-558076 GCA_009831015.1 Picea engelmannii
TTAAGAGTATTTATACAAGAGTCTTAAAACCAAAAGTGCTAAAATGTCTCCTAAATATCATAAGTAGATCCACAATATCCTAAGAGGGTCGAATGCCTCCTCTAGATCCTCAAAACATGGTCAAAATCCCACGAAATCAAAAATTGTCCAAGATTTAATGCTGAAACAGGGCAATTTCTGCTGAAGTGGCCCTGTTTGACCAACGTTGAACGGGCATCTAGCAGTCTCAGATTTCGAATCTGATAGATTATTCACCATCCTTGTACATTTGGGAACACGACCCAAGTGTTGGATTTCTCCCAGGTGTCCTGCAAGTATACAAACGACGGAGCTTTTACGAGATTTGGTCAAATCCTGTAATTTCTGCTAAATTTCCAATTTTAATGCAAAAATTTAGAAAATTCAATTCTGAAGTTAAAGGATGACAAATATACCTTGGATAGGTTGTTTTATGGGAAATGTGGAATAAAATGAAGGAAAAATGGGCAAATAAAGAGGCAAAAGTATGGTTTATGTAAGCACAAAAATGGACTCAACATAGGTTTCCCCCCATTGAAACCTTTCCCTCTAGCTAAAGGTTGCTTCCCATCTAAAGGTTAGCCTCCTTTTGAATATTGACCTTCAATGTAGGGTGTACACATCTATAAGGTGTGAGATGGAGGATGAGTAGCTTGTGTAACTATGGTTGTGTGAATGACTTGACTATTGGCCATATAAATGATGGTATGACCAAGTAAATCACTTGGTGTGTGCATGTGTGGAAATAGTGAAACATGAATAATATCTGAGCCAAGTGCGAAGGGATATGTATGTGAAAGTGGTTGAGTCAGGGTTAACTAGGTCACCGATGTTTTCGGTGATGATGAAGCACCCACAATATCAACTATAGGAGTTGTGGAAAAAGAGATATTCTGAAGTCCTTCAAAAAAATCAAATGATGATGGGTTCATGATAAAATATTGTGTAGTGGTTGAATCGGGTGGTGTTGGCATAGTGTCAGACCCAGGATATACATCACACAAAACACATCAAGACACATAATATACATGGTTCACCCTAGTGTAGGGCTACGTCCACCAACAACTTCTTATTCTTTTTTAGTCTTCAATCTTATTACATTCATCTGCTCCTGTGCACAAAGACACAGGGCCAAACTCTGCAGAGGATAGAAGATCTGTGCGCCATATCCTCCTTCCCAAAATTAGGTCAAGACACAGAGCCAAATCGTTAGTAGCACAGAGCCTTACTTTGCACAGTCTATTTTCACAAAGCAACTTACAACCTTTCACACTAAGCCAACATTACTAATTACAACATATTGTGCACATATCCCCCTATCATCAACCAACATTTCTTAGCTACTTATCTATACATTTACAAAAAGGCCTAAACATGGGTAAACCCATGGGCTGACATCCCATAACCCATTACATAAACCCTAGTAAACCCTTTGCTGGGTCCACAAGCCCGCAAATTGAGTGAGATCCCATGATCTTCGCTCCGCTGGGTGCTCCATCTTCGACTAGCCTATTGAAGTCCCAAAAATGGTCAAAGATGACCAATGTTCCCTCAAATTTGGTCAAGGGCCAACATGACCCCAACACTCACATGTGACTCATCCCAAGTCACTCAGATATGGGTAACGCTCCTTCAAAGGCCTCGAGATTAGCTCGAGCTGCCTCGACTTTTCGCTTCACTAGATCCTAGTTCTCAGTGAACTATTGAATGAGTTTCTCTGTAACAAGTCCTTCCAGGTGCTGTTCCACTGTCATAACCATCTGGTCCAGCAACGAGCCTTGTCCTTCGATCTCTTCAAAACTTGTGCAGGCTTCGTCCTACATCAGCTATAATATCTGTGTAACTTCCATGAATCTGCTCTGGATGGTAGTAATCTGTTGTTGGTCTGCACATTTCTCCTGTGATCTCCTCATTCGCTCAACCGTAGTGAGTAGCTTCATCTGTCCTTACATGGTGGATGCTTGCTATTGTGGCTCCTAGAGTTGTGCTTCCAGTTTCCTCAGCTCTGGGTCTTCTATGAGGCGTTCATAAGTCTACGCACTTAGATTACTTAACTTTTTACATTCTAATGTGAGGATATTGATCCTTCCAACTGCTCTCTTAGTTGCTTCCTCCCTTTGGTCATGCACTTCTTGTAGAGTGCTTGGCACTACTTGGAGCTCTAACTCCATTATCCGTGCTTGAAGCTGCTGAATGGCCTCAACAAGCTTCCCCACTTGCATCATGACTGACTCTGGTTCCTCCTGTGCCAAGCCCTGCATAGAGCGAAGTGATTTAGTCACTTCTTTCTTGACCGTAGTCTACTCTGCGAGCAACTGGTATTTTTCTTCCTTTATCTTTGCAATGTTCTCTTTGAACATCGCTTGAATTTCATCTTTCTCCTTCTACACAACTCGAAGTTTCTCTAAGACCTCCTCCTTTTCTTGCTTCATGGCTTCTATAACCTATTCCTTTTCTTCTTGGACTTACTAAAGTTGAGCCTCTATTGCATATTATAATCTTCATAAATGGGTGGGCTCATCCCTCAATTCTGCAATCTTCGATGAAGAAGGTGCAGTAGATAGTGCGCGGCTTGAATGGATGGCTTTCTATATCTTCTTTATCTCCTTCTCTATTCTTTCATACAACGTCTCCTACTTTTCTCCATATCACTGCAATATATCTCCTAAATAATCCTCCATGGTTGTGATGATTAGATCGACATCATCTTCTGTGAGCATGGAATTCATCTTGGGTTTATTGGGGCACGTATTTTTTCTTGCCGAGGGTTTCTATGGAAAAAACCTTCCTTTTCTTCGATGTTTCTTCCTTTGTAAGGGGATCCTTCAATGGTGTAACTTTGCCTTTTCCTTACTTTTCTCCTTCTTTGCCTCCTACTCTTTGATTTACTTCGTCCCCTCCTCCTCCTATGGGAGAGTCAGGCCCACTGTCCTCTGAGGTGGTGTCCTCCTCATCGATCTCTATGTTATTCACTTCCTCCTTTTCTTATTTTTCTTTGCGCTGCTCTGCCCGACATGCTCAACCTGGGTGACCAAAGGGCTTCCAATGATGTCAGGGTCAGAGAGTTCTACATCGTCAAATGATGTCGGGAACTATGCTGGCCAGTCTTTGGTGATCTCCTCCATATCCTCGTCAATCAGTTTATAATAGGACTGCAACTCCTCCTTGTTTTCATCCTTACGCGTAGTGATATAAATAAAGTGCCGATATGCACAGAACTTTGCTAGCAGCC
This sequence comes from Picea engelmannii, assembly GCA_009831015.1. Lineage (NCBI taxonomy): Eukaryota > Viridiplantae > Streptophyta > Pinopsida > Pinales > Pinaceae > Picea > Picea engelmannii. The sequence continues at coordinate 443,601 of ML782676.1, forward strand.
TATACTGGTGAAACATGTTCGGTGTCATTCATGGAAATGCCTCAATAACATGCTTCAGCTGCTGGAAGTAGGCATGGAAGATAACATTCGACTTCCACAACTTCAACATGTCAATTGTTAACCACAAGGTGGAGAACCTCGCAGACAATGGCTCCGATGGCTCAACTTATGGAAATGTCTCTCCTTATGGCATCTAACAAGTGACAAATGTGATCAATACTAGTAACCAACTGAAATGGAATTCATAGCCTTGATCTTGCGCTTCACGGTAGTCCTTATCGAGCTCATTGATGAGGTAACTCACCTAGTTCATTTTCATCCCCTCCACATACTTTCCTTCGAGGTCGACTACAAATCCTGTGACCTACGTGGGATGGTTATTTCTGATGAGATTGCTAGCTATAAGCTGACAATCTAGGTGCACTACGCCATCCTGAATGGAGGCTACCTTATAGCCTCAGTTTCCCTTTTCTACATTATCATAATCCTCCTTTATGCGCTGTGACAGGGAGTGATCTGAAGTCTTCCCTTAGTAGAACTATTGAGGGTCCATTCCTTGCATGCTCAGTCCTATAATCAAGTCAATCAATGTCGGATCCACAATAACATGTCTGTCGAGCCACATATACCCTCCATGTTAGCATGAGAAGAGGAGTTTAATGCAAGCGTTAACCTCTTGATGTTGGCCAAAGTGAGGAATCTTCATTACATTCAGGATTGTTGACTGCGCTATCTCCTTAATCCATCGTTGGGAGACTATGCGTGGCTTCTTCCCAGTCATCCTCATCAAATATCCATGGGGCATGAGCATGGAGTAGTTCTTTCTATCGTCGAGGTTAAAGTTGTTGTTTTTCAAGACAAGGATCTGTCCTAACTAAGGTCCAACTATGCGTATCCCCTTCGGGATGTACGTAGTGATCAAATTATACTCAAAGTCACGTGGGATACTGTCACGGGTAACCACACCAGCCAAAGGCGGTATGTACTATGGAAAGATCGACAGGATCTGCTTCACCTTAGCTAGATCATCACGGTGCTTGCTTCACTTCTCAGTAGCATGACTAGAATGACATCTAGTCAAGGGGGATGCTTGCAATCCACCAGTCGATGACTCTTGTATTCCTACAGACATAACTCTCTCAGCTATGAGCTCCACAAGAATCTCTTCCACAAAATTCTCTAACACGCTAGGTTCACCCAACATTCACACTTGTAACCAAATAGATCGGGTAGGTGAATGGACAAACACGTTAATCAAATGGATGGCGAGGTATAAAAATCACAACACGATACAACAGATTGTCTGTTAGCTTGGATATTCATGGGTGGAAAAAAGTGGTCCTGGCGCAACATCCGACGGGTTAAATAAGAAAGTGCCATAACAAATTCTTCCAACGGGCAAGAATGCATCCATCAATGTGAATCCGCCCATTGTGGCGTGGTCTCAAAGTTCCATTTTCTCATAAATACGTTTTCTAGTCATTCCAGGGCATCATTCTAATGGTCGGGGTGCCTCCAACGATCATATAGCTTCACCGTGGTGAAGTCCCATTCTGTGTGGTTCTGCTATTCCGACAAGGTTAAGGGCCTGCAAGCCTTCCTTCTACGAAGCCTTCTTTGGAACTTCCTGTAGTTTTTCTAATTTGGATTTCTTGTTACTGAGATTTCTTGTTTTCTTTCCTATGATCTGAGTCTCTGGGTTCCTCTTTCCATTCTTATTCTTATATTCTCCTGGTGAAGGGACTTCGCACTGCTGATGTGCTCTTATAGACTCTAAGGTTAATGTCCCTTCTCTTACTATTTATGGGGTGGATATACTTCTTTCTTTCATGTATTGATTCTTTAAGCCTTCCCATGTTCTTTCAACTTTGACAACTAATTCTCTGTCCCTTTGTTTCTTTGACTTATCCTCTTGTTCTTCTATTAGTCGATCTATTTTTATGGCTATGAGGTCCCTTAGTTCTTTCTTTTTCTGTTCTGTACTGTCCTCCTCTACTTTCCTTTTGATCTGATCCTTCTCAATCCAAGTCTTACCTAATAAAAGTGGAAAAGGGGCATTGTTCCCAACAAACCTAATAACTTCAAAGTCCTCTTCTATCGATGTTTCATGACAAATCATAGGTATATTAGTAATTCTTCCACATAGGGTTATCATGTTTCCTTTAAACAAGACTATCCTTCCCAATGAAGGTATCATAGTAGGCTTTCCCAAAATTTCCCAAGTTCTTTTTGGCATAACGTTCACATGTGTTTCTTCATCCAATACACAGTCTATGTTGAAGTCTTCTATTCTTGTAACTATGTGTTGTTTTTCTATCAAGATCTCTGGTAAAATGATGTCTCTGTGATCATCCATTACTTCTTTTAACTGTATTAACATAGTATCTGAATCTTTCTCTAATTATTTCTCTTTATGATTCCCCAAGATGCTCTTAGCCTCTTGAATTTCTTCAGAGTTTTCTTGTCTCCTGTTCATCTTTTAAACTTTAGCAATCACCCTTAGGCAATCCTCAACCTCATGACCAATAGCTTTACAACAAAGACAAATAGGACCTATACCAGGGCATTTCTTAGCAAGATGTCCCAGTCTTCTACAATTATAACACAGTGTCAATCCTATATTTCTTTTAAACGAGCTCCACCCTTTCTTCTACTATGCACTGGGATCACAGTAATGGACCTGCAGTCTGCAAAAATTCTTTCTAGGTTCATGCATCCACTTATTAGTCCAAAAATTCTTTCTACGCATAGGAATAACATATCTTTCTCTATTTATATCAATTTTATTCAATCAACTCTTTCTTCTATCTGTGCCCTATTTTTCAGGTTAGGACAAAATCTATCAAGCATACCTAGATTCATACTTTTGAAGGAAAAAATTTCCACTTATATTACCTTTACCAGAGCGCAAAGATTTAAGATCTTACCTCTTTTCTTCATATCTGGTTTCTTTCTTAGCATAGAGCTTCGCAAGTCAAGTATAATACTGCGCACTACATCAATAGATCTACACACAGATTTTTCTCTTTTCTTCAGTTCCCAACAATCACAGTTTTAGGTCCCGACAACAGAACCATATGTTGGCATAGGGGTAGACCCAGGGTTCAACGCTTCAACATCGCACCAAAAAAACCCTAATTACCTACCCTTTCGACAACACCTGTGAAGTAGATGAAGTCTCCCCCAAGGTATAGGCAGGGGGGGTTGTAGGACTCAAGTGTCTACAACCAAGCTGGGACACAGATCCGTGATAAAAACACTTTATAGAGAACTTAGCCAACAATATGCATTAGATTATGAGTCTCATTCACATCTCATATTAACCCTTATTACAGATCAATGCATAGCATTAGATCGGATCTAACATTCAAATATGATTAAGCACTAAGATACAACATTAGATGCATTCATCATACATTATAACAACAGTACTAAGATAATAAATAGCATAATGCACATCGCACAAAACACATCAAGACACAAGATATACGTGGTTCACCCCAGTGTAGGGATGCGTCCACCAACAACTTATTCTTTATTAATATTCAATCTTATTACATTCATCTGCTCCTGTGCACAAAGACACATGGCCAAGCTCCGCAGAGGACAGAAGATCTGCATGCTGCATGCCAGATCCTCCTTCCCAAAATCAGGTCAAGGCACAGAGACAACGGAAATGCACATGAAAAACTAGCTCTTTTTCAAACATGTACCAAATTTTTTTCCCTAAAGAATGCAAAATTTCTTTGTTCGATTATGTATCCAATGAGATATGCAAAAAAAATTTCTTCTTAAATTTCAAGTGAAATGAAAGACATGATGATACATCAATGTATGGAACAAAGAAGTACGAGGCAAAAAAATAATCAAGCAAAGCGCATTCACAAAATGACGAGAACTGATAGAAAACAAGTGTGAGATGACTTGTTCAATCAAGGACTTGAATATGCAAAAGAATGTTGATCTCATAGGTTCTCGTGGAAGCATCCCCATGGTGGGAATGACCCGTGTCACCCGCTTACGAAGATGCACGGTTTTATGAAACCAGATGTTGTTGTTGAACCAAGAAAGGGTTAGTTAAAACTGCATGTTGATAGGTACCCTTTAGAAATTTAGCGACTGTCTCATGATGAGGATAGTCTTTCGTGAAGTGGTCTTCCTCACAAATCATGCAAGGAAACTTAGGGTTCCTAGTCAGTGGAGTATCAAAAGTCTTTGTAGTATCCTAATGGTTAGAATATTTCTTGGATTTACCCTTGTTTTTCTTCTTGCCTCCTGGTTGTTGAGATGAAGTGGATTGGACCTCATTCACCTCGGATATTTTAGCAGGAGTGGAAGTAGTTTTGGTGTGTGAAACATAAACTAGTTCCAGAGAAGGTCTTGTTGGATCGTTCAAAAAATGAGGAGCATGAAGGATCATATCGTAAAGTGTGTAAGACTAGGAATATACAAAGTCCAAATATTGAGTACGACTGATATCCTTCTCCTTAGTAACAAAATTCCCCATAGCAACATCGCGAGCAATGGGAGGCAAGAGAGACTTTGTAAACCAACTTCAAAGTACTCTTTTTTCAATGTTTCATGAGAAATCATAGGTATATTAGTAATTCTTCCACATAGGGTTATCATCTTTCCTTTAAACAAGCCTATCCTTCCCAATGAAGGTATCATAGCAGGCTTTCCCAAAATTTCCCAAGTTCTTTTTGGCATAACGTTTACATGTGTTTCTTCATCCAATACATAGTCTATGTCGAAGTCTTTTATTCTTGTAACTATGCATTGTTTTTCTATCAAGATCTCTGGTAAACTGATGTCTCTGTGATCATCCATTACTTCTTTTAACTGTATTAACATAGTCTCTGAATCTTTCTCTGATTCTTTCTCTTTATGATTCCCCAACATGATCTTAGCCTCTTGAATTTCTTCAGAGTTTTCTTTATCTCAAGTTCATCTTTTCAACTTTTGCAATCATCCTTAGGCAATCCTCAACCTCATGACCAATAGCATTACAACAAAGACAAATAGGACCTATACGAGGGAATTTCTTAGCAATATGTCCCAGTCTTCTACAATTATAACATAGTGTCAATACTATCTTTCTTTTAAATGAGATCCAACCTTTCCTGTACTGGGCAATGGGATCACAGTGCTGGACCTGCAGTCTGCAAAAATACTTTCTAGGTTCATGCACCCACTTATTAGTCCAAAAATTCTTTCTACACATAGGAATAACATATATTTCTCTATTTATATCAAATTTATTCAGATCAACACTTTCTTCTAACTATGCCCTAGTTTTAAGATTAGGACAAAATCTATCAAGCATACCTAGATTCATACTTTCGAAGCAAAAATTTTCACTTATATTACCTTTACCAGAGTGCAAAGATTTAAGATCTTACCTCTTTTCTTCAGATCTGGTTTCTTTCTTAGCACAGAGATTCGCAAGTTAATTAGAATACTTCGCCCTACATCAAGACAAGTCCCGATAGTGGAACCATATGTTGGCACAGGGGCAGACTTAGGGTTCAACGCTTCAACATCACACCAAAAAAACTCTAATTACTGACCCTTTCGATAACACCTATGAAGTAGATGAAGTCTCCCCCAAGGTAGAGGCAGGGGGAGGTGTAGGACCCAGGTGTCTACAACCAAGCTGGGACACAGATCTGTGATAAAAACACTTGACAGAGCACTTAGCCAACAATATGCATTAGATTATGAGTTTCATTCACATTTCATATCAACCCTTATTACAGATTAGTGCATAACATTAGCTCAGATATAACATTCAAATACCATAAGCACTAAGCTACAACATTAGATGCATTCATCATACATTATAACAATAGTACTAAGAAAATAAACAACATATTGCACATTGCACAAAACATATCAAGACATAGGATATACGTGGTTTACCTCAGTGTAGGGCTATGTCCACTAACAACTTCTTATTCTTTATTAGTCTTCAATCTTATTACATTCATCTTATCTAGTGCACAAAGCCACAAAGCCAAACTCCACAGAGGACAGAAGATCTGCATGTTGCACGCCAGATCCTCCTTTCCAAAATCAGGTCAAGGCACAGAGACAACTCATTAGTAGCACAGAGCCTTACTTTACACAGTCTGTTTGCACAAAGAAACTTACAACCTTTCACACTAAGCCAACATTACTACTTACAACATATTGTGCAGATAACCCCCTATCATCAACCAACATTACTTAGCTACTTATTTATACATTTACAAAAAGGCCTAAACATGAGTAAACCCATGGGCCAACATCCCATAACCTGTTACATAAACCCTAATAAACCCTTTGTTGGGTCCACAAGCTTGGAAAATGAGTGATATCCCATGATCTTCGCTTCGCCTCGGCCCTCCATCTTTGACCAGCCTGTCGAAGTCCCAAAAGTGGTCAAACACGACCAATGTTCCCTCAAACTTGGTCAAGGGCCAATAGACGGTAATAGTAGAAAGAATAGGCATCAATAAATCTTTTGGATGGTGGATCAGTGAGTGGTTGGTTGAGTGGATCAATAAAAAGAGGATTCGCGTAATATGCAAGGATTTCTATGAAGGTCATGACCAGTTCTACAATGTGTTGGTCACTTCCAGGAGCTACACTCTTTATTTTAGAAGTTTGATCTTCTATCATTCCCTTGTAAGAAACATTGGGTTGAGGTTCCTGAATGTCAGGATACATACCTTGTATACTGTGAGATCTTCAATCCTAAGGCCGACTATGAAAATCAAAGAAACAAACTCCTAATAAAACTAAAAGAGATAAAACAAGCAACAATAGATTCAAGGATCTTCTGAAGATGGGATATCAAGACACTAGAGAAGAAATGAGAAGCAATTACCTTGACCTACAAGTAACATCTCTTCTCGGTGCAAGCAACCCTCTCTTTCAAGGGATCAATCTCCAAGGGTACTGAGAATGCGATACGAAGTTTGAACCAGGTACTATGGGAATCCCCCCACAATCACCTTTGTAGATACCTAGGAAAGGCCACTAAGGTTACCAACTCACAGTCAGCCTTCGGGCGGGTACAATCGACGGTCAGGACTGAACGTATGGGAAATATATGAAATTATGAAATTCTTCCATAGGACCGAGTACAAGTGGACCAGTAGACTCCAGAGGACCCTTAATGGATTTGGAGTTCACGAAGTACCAATACCAAATGAATCAATGACACTTCAGGAAGGACCCTCAATATACGCTCTTTCGACTACGATTGGTCAAGATTTGGAGGGGTAATATCCATTCCTCTTCCACATGTGACCTCATGTTTAATGCTCGTGTGAGAGGGGAATCCCATATATGCTTATATGAAAGTTGGATTTGTACACTCTTTAGTGCTCTACAGTCTGTTTAGTAGTCTTGGATAATTTACTCACTTTTCCTAGTCCAAAGACCCTAATCCCGTGCGATTGTTGGTATGCTAAAACCAAAAAATGCACTAGTTGATTTTATTAGCACGTGGTTGATTTTAATGGATTTTACTCAATAGGTTCATGGATATGAAAATGATGATGTGAGGGAGACTCGATTCCAATAGAATGAAAAAGAATGAGATGCAATTTGTTCTTTTCGATGAATTCTATGTATGGGAAGGAGAATAGTTCTATTCTTCTTAACACAATAGATAACTCAAAACTATGAAACTTTCAATTTATGTTATCAAGATGATACCAAACTACAAAGAAAATGTTTCCAAAAACCAAAATGCACATGCAAAACTAGCTCTTTTTCAAACATGTACCAAAACAAATTTCCTAAAGAATGCAAAATTTCTTTGTTCGATTATGTATGGAATTAGATATGCAAAAGTTTTTTTCTTCTTAAATTTCAATTGAAATGAAAGACATCAATGTATGGAACAAAGAAGTATGAGGCAAAAAAAAAATCAAGCAAAGAACATTCACAAAATGACGAGAATTGATAGAAAACAAGTGTGAGATGACTTGTTCAATCAGGGACTCGAATATGCAAAATAATGTTGAACTCATAGGTGCTCGTGGAAGCATCCCCATGGTGGTAATGACTTGCGTTTCCAGCTTGCGGAGATGCACGATTTTGTGAAAACAGATGTTGTTGCTGAACATAGAAAGGTTTAGTTAACACTGCATGTTGATAGGTACCCTTTAGAAATTTAGCGACTGCTTCATGATGAGGATAGTATTTCGTGTAGTGGTCTTCCTCACAAATCATGCAAGGAAACTTATGGTTCCTAGTTGGTGGAGTATCAAAAGTATTTGTAGTATCCTCATGGTTAGAATATTTCTTGGATTTACCCTTGTTTTTCTTCTTGCCTCCTGGTTGTTGAGATGAAGTGGATTGGACCTCATTCACCTCAGATATTTTAGTAGGACTGGAATTAGTTTTGGTGTCTGAAACATAAACCGGTTCTGGAGCAGGTCTTGTTGGATCGTTCAAAAAATGAGGAGCATGAGGGATCATATCGTAAAGTGTGTAAGACTAGGAATATACCAAGTCCAAATATTGAGTACGACTAATATCCTTCTCCTTAGTAACAACATTCCCCATAGCAACATCGCAAGCGATGGGAGGCAAGAGCGACTTTGTAAACCAATCCGCAAGGAGTTGGTCAGGAATTGGAGTTTTAATAAATCGTCTCTGCCATCTGCACTCATGAATATGATCATATATAAAGGTGGAATAAGATTTTTGGATTGAGGTCAGAAGTTTTGTACTGGTCTCATACCGTATAGGCAACTAAATATGTGTCAGGAATTCCATGGAAAGAGAATTAAAGTCAAAAAAGGATTTACACAATAGTTCAATATACCCTTTAAGTGCTACAAATTCTCAGATGAATGGAATCATCCATCAAATATTTGGAAGAACACCATAAATGTAAAATTATAACATGATTGTTAGGATCTTCCCCAGGTTTTTTGTCGAATTTCGGTATGTTGGACAATAATTTGGTAGGGATGGAAGCCCAAAATGGGGCATGTTGAATGGGATCATTTGTCAAACATGATAGATCTAGAATATCTAAAATAGCCAAGAATGGAAGTCGTCTGTTAGTGTATGGATACTAGTGATAACCATATGGCATGGAAACACCAGTAGGACCATATCCAAGTTGTGATGAGATGGAAAAACTAGATGGTCCTCCCATGTATGGTGGCTTCCTGGGTTGTCCACCCATGTAAGGTGGTTGTCTTGATGGACCTCCTATATATTGAAATCGACCTGATCGTCCCCCCATGTAGTGTTGTTGAAGGGACTGTTGCATTGGAATCATGGGGTTTACGGATTGATAAGGAAAAGTTCCTTGCTGAGGAATTCCTCTCGTATTAGGTTTTCCCAACAAAGGGTTAGAAACTCCTGGAAATGGTTGTTTAGGATATAGGCTAGTGGTAGTAGGAATAGAAGGATTTGTAGGAGCGATTTTCCCCTATTCTTTTTGATGATGCAACCACGTAGGTTTCCCCCCAATGAAACCTTTCCCTCCAGCTAAAGGTTTTCCTCCTCTTGAAGATTGACCTTCAATGTAGGGTGTACACATTTGTAAGGTGTGAGATGGAGGATGGGTAGCTTGTGTAACTATGGTTGTGTGAATGACTTGACTATTGGCCATCTAAATGATGGTACGAGAAAGTAAATCACTTGGTGTGTGCATGTGTGAAAATAGTGAAACATGAATAATATCTGACCCATGTGCGAAGGGAGATGTATGCACAAGTGGTTGAGTCGGGGTTAACTGGGTCACCGATGTTTCCAGTAATGATGAAGCACACACAATATCAACTATAGGAGTTGTGGAAAAAGAGATATTCTGAAGTCCTTAAGCAAAATCAAATGATTATGGGTTCATGATAAAATATTGTGTAGTGGTTGAACCGGGCAGTGTTAGCACAGTGTCAGACCCAGGGTTCAACACTTCAATAGTGCAGCAAAAAACCCTAACTACCGACCCTTTCGGCAACACCTACGAAGCAGATGAAGTCTCACCCGAGGTAGAGGTAGGGGGGGTTGTAGGACGCAGGTGTCTACAACCAAGATGGGACACAGATCTATGATAACAACACTTGACAAAGCACTTATCCAACAATATTCATTAGATTATGAGTCTCATCCACATCACACATTAACACTTATTACAGATCAACGCAGTAACAATATAGATCAAGCATTCTCAATCACTTAGCACATAGCATTACTTCAGATCTAAAATTCAAATACCATTAATCACTAAGCTACAACATTAGATGCATTCATCATACATTATAACAACATTACTAAGAAAATAAACAGCCTAATGCACATCGAACAAAACACATCAAGACACAGGATATATGTTGTTCACCCCAGTGTAGGGCTACGTCCACCAACAACTTCTTATTCTTTATTAGTCTTCAATATTATTACATTCATCTGCTCATGTGCACAAAGCCATAAAGCCAAAATCCACAAAGGACAGAAGATCTGCACGCTGCGCGCCAGATCCTCCTTCCCAAAATCAGGTCAATGCACAAAGCCAACTTGTTAGTAGCATAGAGTCTTACTTTACACAATCTGTTTGCACAAAGCAACTTACAACCTTTCGCACTAAGCCAAAATTACTACTTACAACATATTGCGCACATATCCCCCTATCATCAACCAACATCGCTTAGCTACTTATTTATACATTTACAAAAATTCCTAAGAATGGGTAAACCCATGGGTCGACATCCCATAACCCATTACATAAACCCTAGTAAACCCTTTGCTCGGTCGACAAGCCCACAAAATGAGTGAGATCCAACAATCTCTACTCTGTTGTGCGCTCCATCTTCGACCATCTTGTTGAAGTCCCAAAATTGATCAAACACGACCAATTTTCCCTCAAATTTGGTCAAGGGCCAACATGACCCCAACACTCACATGTGACTCATCCCAAGTCACTCAGATATGGGCAACACTCCTTCAAATGCCTCGAGATTATCTCGAGCTACCTTGACTTGTCGCTTTGCTAGATCCTCCTTCTCGACGAACTCCTGAATCAGTTTCTCTATAAAAAGATCTTCTAGGTGTTGTTCCATTATCGTAACCATATGGTCTAGCTGTGAGCCTTGTCCTTTGATATCTTCAAAAATCGTGCAGGGTTCATCCTACACCGGCTATAATCTCTGTGTAACTTCCATGAATCTTCTCTGGATGGCAGTAATCTGCTGCTGGACTACACGTTGCTCTTTTGATATTTTCATTTGCTCGACCGCAATGAGTAGCTTCATCTGCGCTTGCATGGTGGATGCCTGCTGTGGTGCCTCCTGGAGCTGTGCTTCCAGTTTCCTCATCTCTGGGTCTTCTACGAGGCTTTCATAGGTCTCCACACTTATATCACTTAACTGTTTACATTCTAATGTGAGGATATTGATCCTTCCAACTGCACTCTTAGATGCTTCCTCCCTTTGGTCACACACTTCTTGTAGAGTGCTCGACACTGCTTGGATCCGTTATCCATGCTTGAAGCTGTTGAATGGACTCAACGAGCTTCCCCACTTGCATATTTACTGACTCTGGTTCCTCCTATGCTAAGCTCGACACAAAGATAAGTGTTTTAGTCACTTCTTTCTTGACCGCAGTCTTCTCTACGAGCAACTGGTATTTTTCTTCCTGTATCTTTGCAATGTTCTCTTTGAACATAGCTTGAATTTCATATTTCTCCTTCTTCACAACTCAAAGTTGCTATAATACCTCCTCCTTTTCTTTCTTTAGGGATTTTGTAACCTGTTCCTTTTCTTCTTGGATTCACTGAAGTCGAGTCTCTGTTGCATCTGCTAATCTTCGTAATTGGGCAGGCTCATCCCCCAATTCTACAATCTTTGATGAAGAAGGTGAAATAGGTAGTGCATGGCTGGAATGGATGGCTTTCTGTATCTCCTTTGGGTCCTTCTCTATTCTTTCATACAACGTCTCCTGCTTTGCTCCATATTGCTGCAATATATCTTCTAAAGCATCCAAAGTTGCGATGATTAGATCGACATTGTCTTTTGTTAGCATGGAATTCATCTTGGGATTATTGGCACACATATTCTTTCTTGCCGAGGGTTTCTATGGATAAACCTTCCTTTTATTCGATGTTTCATCCTTTGTAAGGGGATCCTTCAGTGGTGTAACTTTGCCTTTTCCCTACTTTTCTCCTTATTCCCCTCCTCCTCTTTGATTTACTTCATCCCCTCCTCCTCCCATGGGTGAGTCAGGCCCATTGTCCTCCGAGGCAATGCCCTCCTCATCGGTCTCTATGTTCTGCACTTCTTCCTTTTTATTATTTTTCTTCGCGTTTCTCTTCTCGACATGCTAAACCTGGGTGACCAAGGGGCTTCCAATGATGTCAGGGTCAGAGAGTTCTGCATAATCAAATAGTACCAGGAACCTTGCTGGCCAGTCTTTGGTGATCTCCTCCATATCCTCGTCATTAAGTTTATAATAGGAATGCAAATCCTCTTTGTTTTCATCCCTACGTGTAGTGATATAAATAAAGTGTTGATCTGTACAGAAATTTGCTAGCGGCCTGTACTGGTGCAAAGTGTTCAATGTCATTCATGGAAATGCCTCAATAACATGCTTCAATTGCTGGTAGTAGTCATGGAAAATAACGTTCGAATGCCACAACTTCAACATGTCAACTGTATATCACAAGGTGGAGAACCTTGCGACCAACCTCGCGGCCAATGTCTCTGATGGCTCAACTTCTAGAAATGCTGCTCCTTCTGGCATCTGACAAGTGACAAATGCGATCAATACTAGTAATCAACTGAAATGGAATTCATAGCCCTGATCCTACGCTTCGCGACAGTCCTTCTCGAGCTCATTGATGAGGTAACTCGCCTAGTTCATTTGCATCCCATCCATGCACTTTCCTGCGAGGTCGAATACAAATCATGTGACCTACGTGGGATGGTTCTTTCTGACAATATTTCCAACTATAAGCTAACAAGCTAGGTGCACTGCGCCATCCTAGATGGAGGCTACCTTGTAGCCTCACTTTCCCTTTCTACAATGCCATATTCCTCCTTTATGCACTGTGCCAGGGAGCGATCTTAAGTCTTCCCTCGGTAGAACTGCTGAGGGTCTGGTTCTTGCATGATCAGTCCTATAATCAAGTGGATCAATGTCGGATCCACAGTAACACGTCTGTCGATCCACATATACCCTCCATGATACACAACAAGAGGAGTTTAATGTAAGCGTTAACCTCCTGATGTCAGCCAAAGTTAGGAATCTTCATTACATTCAGGATCATTGGCTACACAAGCTCCTTAATCCACACTTGGGAGACTATGCGCGGCTTCGTCCCAGTCGTCCTCATAAAATATCTATGGGGTGTGAGCATGGAGTAGTTCTTTCTATCGCCGAGGTTAAAGTCATTGTTCTTCAAGGAAAGGATCTATCCTAAATGAGGTCCAACTATGCGTATCCCCTTCAAGATGTACGCAATGATCAACTTATACTCAAAGTCACATGAGATGCCGTCACAGGTAATCGCGCCAACCAAAGTCAGTATGTAGTATGGCAAGACTGACAGGATTTACTTCGCCTTAGCCAGATCGTCCTGGTGCTTTCTTCGCTTGTTATTAGCATGACTAGATTGACGTTCAATCGAGGGGGATGCTTGCAATCCGCTAGTCATCAATGCTTGTATTCCTACAGACATAACTTTCTCAGCCATGAGCTCCACAAGAATCTCTTCCATAGACTTCTCTAATGCTCTAGGTTTGCCCGACATTCACACTTGTAACCAAATAGATAGGGTAGGAGAATGGACAAACGAGTTAATCAAATGGATGGTGAGGTCTAGAAATCACAACATGATACAACAGATTGCCTGTTATCTTGGATATTCATGGGTTGCAAAAATTGGTCCTGGCACAACATCCGACGGGTTAAATAAGCAAGTGTTGTAACAGATTCTTCCAACGGGTAGGAATGAATCCATCAATGTGAATCCACCTATTGTGGCACGGTCTCAACATTCCATTTGCTCATAATTTCATTTTCTAGCCATTCTGGGGCGTCATTCTAATGGTTCGGGTGCCTCCAACTGTCATATAGCTTCACCATGGCGAAGTCACATTCTACGTGGTTCTGCTGTTCCGACGAGGTTCAAGGCCTGCAAGCCTACCTCCTGTGAAGTCTTCTTTAGAACTTCATGTAGTTTTTCTAATTTGGCTTTCTTCTTACTGATCTTTCTTACCTTCTTTCCTGTGATCTGAGTCTCTGGGTTCCTCTTTAGATTCTTATTCTTATATTCTCCTGGTGAAGGGACTTCGCACTATTGATGTGCTCTTATAGACTCTAAGGTTAATGTCCCTTCTCTTACTATTTACAGGGTGGATATACTTTTCTTTTTCATGTACTGATTCTTTACACCTTCTCGTGTTCTTTCAAATTTGACAACTAATTCTCTGGCCCTTTGTTTCTTTGACTTATCCTCTTGTTCTTCTATTAGTCGCTCTATTTTTCTAGCTATGATGTCCCTTAGTTCTTTCTTTTTCTATTCTGGAGTTTCCTCCTCTACTTTCCTTCTGATCTGATCCTTCTCAATCCAAGTCTTACCTAATAAAAGTGGAAAAGGGGTGTTGTTCTCAACAAACCTAATAACTTCAAAGTCCTCTTCTGTCGATGTTTCATGAGAAATCATAGGTATATTAGTAATTCTTCCACATAGGGTTATCATCTTTCCTTTAAACAAGCCTATCCTTCCCAATGAAGGTATCATAGCAGGCTTTCCCAAAATTTCCCAAGTTCTTTTTGGCATAACGTTCACATGTGTTTCTTCGTCCAATACACAGTCTATGTCGAAGTCTTCTATTCTTGTAACTATGTGTTGTTTTTCTATCAAGATCTCTAGTAAAATGATGTCTCTGTGATCATCCATTACTTCTTTTAACTGTATTAACATAGTCTCTGAATCTTTATATGATTCTTTCTCTTTATGATTCCCCAACATGCTCTTAGCCTCTTGACTTTCTTCAGAGTTTTCTTGTCTCATGTTCATATTTTCAACTTTAGCAATCATCCTTGGGCAATCCTCAACCTCATGACCAATAGCTTTACAACAAAGACAAATAGGACCTATACCAGGGCATTTCTTAGCAAGATGTCCCAGTATTCTACACTTATAACACAGTTTCAATCCTATCTTTCTTTTAAATGAGCTCCAACCTTTCCTATACTACGCACTGGGATCACAGTGTTGGACCTGCAGTCTGCAAAAATTCTTTCTAGGTTCATGCATCCACTTATTAGTCCAAAAATTCTTTCTATGCATAGGAATAACATATCTTTCTCTATTTATATCAAATTTATTCAGATCAACTCTTTCTTCTAACAGTGCCCTAGTTTTTAGATTAGGACAAAATCTATCAAGAATACCTAGATTCATACTTTCGAAGAAAAAATTTCCACTTATATTACCTTTACTAGAGTGCAAGGCATTAAGATCTTACCTCTTTTATTCAGATCTGGTTTCTTTCTTAGCACAGAGCTTCGCAAGTCAAGTAGAATACTGCGCACTACATCAACAAATCTACACACAGAGCTTTCTCTTTTCTTCAATTCCCAACAATCACAGTTTCAGGTCCCAAAAGCGAAACCATATGATGGCACAGGGGTAGACTTAGGGTTCAACGCTTCGACATCACACCAAAAAAACCCTAATTACTGACCTTTTCAACAACACCTGCGAAGCAGATGAAGTCTCCCCCAAGGTAGAGGCAGGGGGGGTTGTATGACTCAGGTGTCTACAGCCAAGCTGGGACACAGATCTGTGATAAAAACACTTGATATAGCACTTAGCCAACAATGTGCATTAGATTATGAGTCGCATTCACATCGCATATTAACCCTTATTACAGATCAACGCATAACATTAGGTCACATCTAAC
This sequence comes from Picea engelmannii, assembly GCA_009831015.1. Lineage (NCBI taxonomy): Eukaryota > Viridiplantae > Streptophyta > Pinopsida > Pinales > Pinaceae > Picea > Picea engelmannii. The sequence continues at coordinate 459,521 of ML782676.1, forward strand.
ATTCAAATACCATTAAGCACTAAGCTAGAACATTAGATGCATTCATCATACATTATAACAATAGTACTAAGAAAATAAACAGCATAATGCACATCACACAAAACACATCAAGACACAGGATATACGTGGTTCACCCCAGTGTAGGGCTACGTCCACCAACAACTTCTTATTCTTTATTAGTCTTCAATCTTATTACATTCATCTGCTCTTGTGCACAAAGCCACAATTCCAAACTCCGCAGAGGACATAATATTTACGCGTTGCACGTCAGATCCTCCTTCCCAAAATCAGGTCAAGGCACAGAGACAAATCGTTAGTAACACAGAGCCTTAATTTACATAGTCTGTCTACACAAAGCAACTTACAACCTTTCACACTAAGCCAACATTACTACTTACAACATATTGTGCACATAACCCCCTATCGTCAACCAACATCGCTTAGCTACTTATTTATACATTCACAAAAAGTCCTAAACATGGGTAAACCCATGGGCCGACATCCCATAACCTGTTACATAAACCCTAGTAAACCCTTTGCTAGGTCCACAAGCCCGCAAAATGAATGATATCCTGCGATCTCCACTCCACCTCGGCCCTCCATCTTCGACCAACCTGTTGAAGTCCTAAAAGTGGTCAAACATGACCAATGTTCCCTCAAACTTGGTTAAGGGCCAACATAAGGTAATAGTAGGAAGAATATGCATCAATAAATCTTGTGGATGGTGGATCAGTGAGTGGTTGGTCGAGTGGATCAATAAAAAGAGGATTCACGTAATATGCAAGGATTTCTATGAAGGTCATGACTGGTTCTACAATGTGTTGGCCACTTCCAGGAGCTATGCTCTTGATTTCAAAAGTTTGATCTTCTATCATTCCCTTGTAAGAAACATTGGGTTGAGGTTCCTGAGCATCAGGATACATACCTTGTATACAGTGAGATCTTCGATCCTAAGGCCGACTATGAAAATAAAAGAAACACACTCCTAAAAAAACTAAAAGTGATAAACCAAGAAACAATAGATTAGAGGATCTTCCAAAGATGGGATATCAAGCGACTAGAGAAGAAATGAGAAGCAATTACCTTGACCTCCACGTAACATCCCTTCTCGGTGCAAACAACTCTCTCTTTCAAGGGATCACTCTCCAAGGGTATTGAGAATGTGATACGATGTCTGGCCCAGGCACTATGGGAATCCCCCCACAATCACCTTTGTAGATACCTAGGAAAGGCCACTAAAGTTACCAACTCACAGTTAGCCTCCGGGTGGGTACAGTAGACAGTCAAGATCGAACGTATGGGAAATATATGTAAGTCTGAAATTATTCCATAGGATTGAGTATAAGTGGACCAGTAGACTCCAGAGGACCCTGAATGGATTTGGAGTTCACGAAGTACCAATACCAAATGAGTCAATGACACTTCAGGAAGGACCCTCAATATACGCTCTTTCCACTATGATTGGTCAAGATTTGGAGGGGTAATATCCATTCCTCTTCCACATGTGACGTCATGTTTAATTCCTGTGTGAGAGGGGACTCCCATATATGCTTATACAAAAGTTGGATTTGTACACTCTTTAGTGCTCTACAATTTGTTTAGTAGTCTTGAATAATTTACTCACTTTTCCTAGTACAAAGACCCTAATCCTATGTTATTGTTGGTATGCTAAAACCAAAAAATGTTCTAGTTGATTTTATTAGCACGTGGTTGATTTTAATGGATTTTACTCAATAGGTTCACGTAGATGAAACTAATGATGTGAGGGAGACTCGACTCGACTCCAATAGAATGAAAAATAATGAGATGCAATTCATTCTTTTCGATGAATTCTATGTAAGGGAAGGATAATAGTTCTATTCTTCTTAACACAAGATATAACTTAAAACTATGCAACTTTCAATTTATGTTATCAAGATGATACCAAAATACGAAGCAAATGTTTCCAAAAACCGAAATGCACATGCATAACTAGATCTTTTTCAAACATGTACCAAAACAAATTTCCTAAAGAATGCAAAATTTCTTTGTTCGATTATGTATGCAATGAGATATGCAAAATTTTTTGCTTCTTAAATTTCAAGTAAAATGAAAGACATCAATGTATGGAACAAATAAGTACAAGGAAAAAAAAGAATCAAGAAAATCACATTCACAAAATGACGAGAACTGATAGGAAACAAGTGAGACGATTTGTTCAATCAAGGACTCGAAGATGCTAAAGAGAAAGAAGACAAGCACTCATGAAAATATTCAAAAATGAGTAGAAAGAAACAAAATTCAGGACTAGGTTGTGGTAAACAAGAAAGTCTTAATCATCAAAAAGCGAGATGTTTCAATGAAGACAAAAAAGGCTCAATACCAAACAAGCTCTGCAACGCTAGTTGGTGAAAAATCCCAAACAATCAAGCAATCTGAAAGCTTTGCGAGATGAAGGTTAGAGAACTGAAAGGAAGAATGAAACAAGGGATCTTGTTAACCCTAGGGGATCACAACTAGGGGATAATTTCAAACTCAAAGAAGAAAATGAAATTAGTGATGGAATGTCAAATTCTCAAGAAAACAAAGTCAAAGACAACCTAGGAGACTCTGGGCTAAATGCCTCTCAAAAGTAGATTGCAAAAAGTATGAAAGAAACAAGCAAATCCACCTAAAAAATGGATATTAGCGCCCCTGTTTCCAAAGGAACATAGTGCCATGGATTCCTCTAGGAGGATAAGGGGGAGTGCCAGTCAACTAGTGGCACCCTAGTGTGAATTGCAAGGGAGGGCCAATTTCTGAAAAAGTTCAAAAAGGCTTCCACAAGATCAAACTTAGCAGAGACTTAGTCAATGGCTTTGTAAAATATTCAATGAGGAAGAGGTAAGGGGAAATAGATAAGAATGAAGAATAAAATAAGAAATATCTAATGAAAATCAAGGATTCAAGATGAAAACAAGAAAAGACTAGCCAAAAGTTCTTACCTAGTGGAGTCGCCATTTTTCTATTGTGAGAAATATTACCCTGCAGATAGACTAAGCTCCCATTTGGACCAAGACCCATATATTTGGTCCAAATACAAAAGTAAACAAATGGTTTCTAACATCCCTATAGAGCTAACTCAATCAATCAAGCAATATAGAATAAGAATGTGGCATACCTTGTTGCGATGTTTGTCCTTGCTGCTCCAATCCTTGGTATTGATTTCCAAGCTTCTCAACACAACTGAAGTCCTGGAAATAATAGAAAATGAACTCTTCATCCTACTCTATATGATTAAATAAATCATATCTTTCTATGAATATTTAAACAACAATAGAAAAGAAAATGTGGAACACATGAATTTAAAGGGTATAGGCCAAGTTAATATTAGTTGTAAATCTAAATAAGGCACTTACAAAGCATGCTTCATGATGCAACAATATTCTCCAAGCCCTCCTCATATTACCCTTCCATGTACCTTGAAATAAATTTTTTTGATGCTTCTCCCGAGATCAAAGGTTTGATATCTAAATTCTTCCCCCCTTCACCTTGGAAATACCTTCAATATATAGTCTTGAGAGGCTTGACCACCATGATATAATGAGGGAAATGGTTGAGGATATGGCTCCATAAGTTAGGCTTTCATCATAGGATAGTTCCATAGGATAGGATTCAACCCAAACCAACCTCATCTCCTCAGAACTGGCTCTTAGAAAGAGGTGGGATTCTCCTTTATTTCCTCTAACCAAAAGTGTCACTCCCCCTTAGTTAAAGATAGAGCGCAAATGGTTAAAAGTGGCACTCCCTTAACATGGAAGGGGGAGAACCGATGCTCCCTCAACATGGGTAGGTGATCCAAAAATGAAGGTATTACTGATAAATTGCAAGTTGGTTTAATGTACTTTATGCATCAGATCAATAAGAATGCAAAATACATAAACTTATTATCTTGTTGCGGAATATCAAATGTGGCTTTGAATTGATTCTTATTAATGATTAAAAATATCATCCATTGATAACCATGCTGCAAATTAAGAGAAGAGATCAACAAAACAGAAAGAGAAATAGAGACAAAAACTTGTTAACGGAGTTCACCAATCGTTGGCTACATCTCTGGGCTCACTTCCAAGTGGAGGACCTATTTATTTCTCTTTAAATGATCAATTTATCTTAGATTGGATCTTTTCTATTACACAACATGCTTCATATCTGCTGTGCAAGACCTCCTTTATCAGATTCATACATGCCTCATCAAAATACTCTAAAAAACATGGCAAAAATACCTCTCAAAACATGAGAAAAGGCCAAAAATTACAAGTTGCTCCTTTAAATCCCTACATCAAAAAGTTCCCCTCAAGCTTCAAAAAGCCTGGTTTATATATTTTTTAGGATCAACAAGAGAAGCCCAACATTCCCTGAATATCTGGCCTCTTTCTGGGATCAAATCCCTCTCCAAATGGCCAAGATATCCTCAAAAAACCAATTCTGGTCATTTTATCAGGCAAAATCAATTAAAAATACACAAACAAGGTTAAAAAACCCACTTTTAAACCTTAATATATGCTTAAGCCCCAAAATCATAGGCGCACGCCCTCAATATATGGTCACATGCATTTAAAATTGGCCAAGAGCTGGCCCTTAAATCGTGCTAGCCCCTGGTCTTTAGACACATTCCACGAGACCTGTGGGCTAATGGATATACCCCGTGCGCAAGTATGGGGATAGCCCTTGGATATATGGCGAACCCACAGAACCAAAGGCTTAAAGTGTTGGTGGTTGTAAAGGTGGTGGTTATACCTTAACTCCATGCCTCAGTTATATGCAGTGACCAAGACCATGGGCTGGGGGTTAGCCCCAACCCCCTCCCGCGCCATAACTTAACACATTGCAACATATATAATATAACGTTGGCTTATTTTAATAAGTCTTATGGTGGGTGCGTTAGTGTTGGACCATTCCTCTAGTCATTGGCTTGGTGGTTGGTTGTGGGTTGAAAACCCATTGACCCCAAAACATTTTTAGAACTTTCCATACGTGTGATGACTGGGTGCCACGTGGCTGCCCATGCCTGGGCCACATGGCACCAACACATTTGACCAATTATTCGCCATGTGTCCACACTACATTGGTACAAGTCTACCACATCTACCCAGTCACAGGTCGCCACTTGTCTCTGCCACATCAACATCATTAAATAGCTTTGGTGATGTCATGCTGACGTCAACATTGACTTTTTTCCAGTTGACCTTTGACTTTTTCGCTGTTTGAGAATCTGATCAGAGTGTCTCAATGAGGGAGACATTCTGCAACATGCCAATCTTGTCTTTGAAGTATACAAACTTCACGCTAGACACATGACACTTGTATGTTAGTCTTGGGAGACATCTCTCTCCCACATGAACCAATTAACTCTCTCTGAGATTAGGTTCACTTTGGGTTCGCATGTAATATCATATAGCATCTTGTGTCTTTATTAGTCCTTGTCAAGTCACCATGACTAGGACAAAGAACACACCAAGATCTTTCACCACAGGCACACACCTATGAGTGAATGTCAGCTTGATGCTAACTGACACATGGAAAGCACTTCAAGCACCTTGAGTCCTTATTATTCCTTATCATGATCAAGGAAGGACTACGTCTAGGCCCATTTACCATAAGTGCACCTTTATGATAAATGTATTCTATCTCCCTTGGTCTGCATCCCAATCTAGGAGAAGTTTCGCCTGATGTTGAAACATTAACACTCCCTCTTAGCTAGGGAGATATCTTTTCATAGTAGTACACAACTACTATCCAAAGACTCGTAGTCTTTGCCAGTGGTACACAACCACCATAGTAGAAAAAGGTTTGTCACACATGGCACTCCCATGTGAACTTCTAGAGGCTACACCCTCTAGAAAGACTAGGGTCCTCATGGGAAGTGTCCTCGTGTGCTCTCCACAAGGGACGTTGGGTTATAAGTCCAACCACACTTATCTCTTCTCGGATAAGTGTTCTCACAGATCAACTCAACTCAATTCATAGAGGAGTATGATCTGGAGAAAGTTTGTCACACATGGCACTCCATGTGGACTTCTAGAAGCTACACCCTCTAGAAACACTAGGGTCAAATCCCATAGTGTGTGCCATTAAGGGTCAACTCCCTTGACATGTCCTCATGTGCTCTCCACATGGGACGTTGGGTTATAAGTCCAACCACACTTATCCCTTCTCGGATAAGTGTTCTCACAGATCAACTCAACTCAATTCATAGAGGAGTACGATATGGAGAAAGTTTGTCACACATGGCACTCCATGTGGACTTCTAGAGGCTACACCCTCTAAAAACACTAGGGTCAACTCCCATAGTGTGTGACATCAAGGGTAAACTCCCTTGACATGTCCTCATGTGCTCTCCACATGGGACGTTGGGTTATAAGCCCAATCGTACTTATCCCTTATCAGATAAGTGTCATCATAGATCAACTCAACTAAGTCACAGAGTAGTACGATATGGAGAATGTCTCGGGAAGCTGCAAACATCAACACTAACTCTCAGAGAGGGAGGCATTCTCTGCCACACCAAGTCTGTCACGAAAGTGCTTGAACTTTGTCTTGGTTTGGTAAGAACATGAAAAACCTGCTCATCTGTAGGAAGGTACTGCGCCAATACTTCCTTCCTCTACACCATGTCTCGAATGTAATGGTACTTGATCTCAATGTGGTTCAATTTGTCATGAAACACTAGATTATCAGAGATCTTCACACAACTTTGGTTACCATAATGAATAATGGTGGAATCCAACACATGTTCGAATAAATTTGCAAGGAGCTTGTGAAGCCACACTGCTTCATGGACTGTCATACTTAATGCAATGTACTCTGCTTTTGTTGTGCTCAAAGCCACAGAAGTTTGTTTTCTGCTACACCAGGAAACCATGGAAGATCCCAAAGTGAAGCAACACCTGAAGGTTTTTTTTCTGTCCATTGCGCTCCCTACCCAATTAGAGTTAATTTATTCCTGCCATATCATATCAATATTGGAAGTATATCTCAGACGATGTTGAACTGTGCCTCACAAGTATCGCAACACATGCTTTACAACAATCTAGTGTGTCTATCTCAGTTGGCTCATAAATTGGCTAAGTGCACTCACTGCATAACAAATATCTAGTTTGGTGTTAACCAGATACATCAATGATCCAATCAGTTATCTGTATGGGGTCAAATCAATCTCGTCGGAATCAGAAGAAGACACACATAGTTTCTTCAGATTCGTTACCATTGGTGTAGCCACAGACTTCAAGTTCAATAACTCAAACTTCTTCAATTTCTCAACTGTGCACTTCCCCTGACTCGGGAAGATCTCATCAGTTTTCTACCACACCTCTAGTCCCAAGAAGTAGTGTATCATACCAAGGTCCTTTATCTCAAATTTAGAGGCCAATGCATACTTGCATTCAACAATAAGTCTCTCTGTATCGATGAGGAATAAATCATCAACGTAGAGGACCAAGATTAGGGACTCACCATTAACAGTCTTGTAGTACAAGATAGGATCGACAACACTTTTGTTGAAGCCCAAAAATCATCAGGTGTCCATCAATCCTTGCATACCAAGCTTGAGGTGGTTGCTTGATTCCATACAAGGCCATCTTCAACCTGCACACATGAGACTCCTTCTCATGTATCACGAAACCATCTGGTTGCTCGATGTATACTTCTTCCTTAATCTCTCCATTGAGAAAGGTTGTCTTCACATCCATCTGATGTAGTTTCTAACCCATGGATGCTGCGAGGGAAATAATCATCCAGATAGAACTGTATCGAGCAACAGGAGCAAATGTCTCCTCATAATCTATTCCCTCCATCTGAGAGAATCCTCTAGAAACAAATCTCATTTTGTGCCTCTCAATGCTCTCATCAACTATGTGTTTGATCTTGTAGATCCATTTGGAAGTCACTGCAAACTTCCTCTCAGGTCTTGGAACAATATCCCACACATCATTTTTCATGATGGATTGATACTCCTCCATCATGACATCTCTTCATACTGGATTACTAGTTTCCTCATAACAGGAAGGCCAAAAAAAATAAATGAATCATGTGGTTCATAGCTATGGCATAGCATGAATATCTCTAAAGTCTCTTACTCTCTCGGAAGGTACCACGAGGAGCTGCATGTCCTTTTGCCTCCTTGAGAGTCTGACAAGCCCATGTAGGTCTCTTCTGACCTATTGCAATATCTCTGGGAACATCAACTGGAGGTACAGGATCAATGGGATCAATAGGCTCAATTGTCTCCCTTTGAACTGCTGGAGTGTGAGGGGGGAAATGTACCATCTCTTCCTATCTCTCACTTTCAATCTCCATATGAGATCCTCTAGATCTCTTGAAGGATACCTCCTCTCAAGGGTAACATCCCTACTCACCTCAATCTATTTTTGACCAGGGATGTAGATTCGGTATGCATTCGAAGACTCATTGTACCCCACAAATCTACCTTTTTTTTATTTTTATGCCATGTTGATTTGAAGTTCAAAAGAGCATACTGTTTGAGCATGAATTGTTGTCCTAACTAATTCATCATTTAACCAAACAAGTGCAAGGGACTCCGTTGATCTGTGGATATGTGAGAACATTCCCTTCTCTAACTAGTGCTCTCATTGGCCAAGCACGACCAAACATCCTTGTTCTTACTTGAGAAGTTCGGTCGGTCTGACCTAATCACTTAAAACTTTCAATAGCCTTTTGCATTTCAGCCTTTTCCATATAGAATGGATTTGAAAGGAACTCTAGATATTCTTCAAACCATGTTTTATTCTTGATTGCTTTACATATCCCGAGTAATGATCCAGGTAAAGATGTGATTCTTGCATTTGCAGGTGTTGCCTCTGCATAGGAGTGCAAAGCCACCAATCCAAGAAGACAATATGTCCAAACAACCTTTCCAAAACCCATTGCTAAAGAACCTTCAACAATAGCTCCAAATGGGATTCCGCTCTGAATTGAGATCTTCAACGAAGATTCTAACTTCGAATTTAGAAAGTTCCGCCAAATGCCTGTAAATTCATAACAGATTGAAACTTGGGTTCCATTTTCGGTTATAACTATAGAAAATTCTTCTTCTCTATATACTTCGAGTTTTCAACTTCAATTGAAGTAGCGATGGCAAAACTTGTAACTCGTCAATTCAAAGGATGGAGCTGCCACATCCCATTCAGTTCTCATAACTCTAGGCCGACCACTATTTAATGAGCATTCAATCCTTGATCAAACAATACAGGGACAAGGATTTTATAGTGCGTTGGGACTTTGTGGTGTATACAACCACAACCACTAGAAGAAACAGATCGAAGACACAAAGAAGAAAAGTCTAGGGTTTCTCAACACGAGCAACATCCAACAATTCAATGGCAGGCTCGCGTTTCTGGCATCATGGGCAGCAGATCAACTTTGATCTACAACACGATCTCTCTAACCAATCCTTGGCGTGCCCTCTTTCTTTTTCTCGGAGGCATGGGCATATTTCTTTTACCTGCTATCTGTAGGCAGGGAACTCAACCACTCAATCTGACAATGATTTTCTCAACCTCACGCTAGCTGCCACTCTCATAAGGTTACAAGGTCAATACCCATCCACGCCTGTCATTGTTGCACCCGTATTCATCCAAAGTGCTGCTATCGTCCCTAGCATCAGTCAGATCGTTGATTCTCTTGGAAAACAAACTCCATTGAGTTGAATTTGATTTGCATTGAATGGCTAGATGCCAAATGAACTATATATCCATACATACATACATACATACATACATACATACATACATACATACATATATATATATATATATATATATATATATATATGCATGGATCCTAGTTAAACTTAGATCTTGTTGTAATAGTCAGAATGGAAACTACACTTTCACCATAGGTGATGTACATTTAACGGTGTTTGTATTAATGGTTACTTTGTAACTCCAGTTGCACCTAAGCAAAGTTAGGTTTTCATTTCCTTTTCATTTACCTGGGCCCTCCCTTGAGGAAGTCAAGCCTAGTCTTGCTCTGATACCATGTTGGTTTTACTTCATATGAAATATGATCGATATTCGATATGTTATTACAATGTTGTGTGTTCCATATATAGGGAACATAAGGTGACCATTCATGAAAGGATGTGTCCCTTGAATAATCAATAACTATTTATTATTATCATTTACTTATTATATACTATATTTAATAATCAATAATTATATTATTAATTATTATCTTTAGAAAATGTCTTCCCAATATTATCCAAACATCAACCTTCTATTCCTAAATTATTCTAATACCTAAATCATTAAGTTCATATTCTATATACACCTAACACATACACCGATTCAAGCATCAGTCTCAAGCCACAAATCAAGCTACGGGTCAACACACAAAGCCTTGTCACGATTCAAGTTATGACTTAAGTCACAAATCAACAAGCCAAGCACAAATGCCGAGCTCCATATTCCATATGCCTCATCGAGATGTCATTATATGCCTTAACATATATTAAAGCTATGATATCTAAAATCTACCCATGTTTGAATAAAACAAATAAAAAGCAATAAACAGTTCATATGGCGCACGATATGGCTAGGCAGAGACAGATCATTGTTTTATTGTTCAACAGGTGTGAAGCTCTTACAGAGTGCCATCTAGAGATCATCAGGTTTAAATTATCATCATGTAAAGGTGTAGAGAAATAGACAGAGCCTCGGATTGCTTCGAGATTATTCTTGGTGTTTTCACTGTATCGAGCTAGATGCCTATTTGCCAGATCAATGTTTTCTCCATGTGTTCAAGAAAACTAAACGCTCAGGTCCTCAGGCTATTGAAAACTTCAAATTTCATCAATACCTCTCGTTTCTCATGGACCGTCGATCTTGATGCATAATTCTCTCTTCCAACAGTAGCAGCCACAGATGCCTCTGCAACATCATCAGCAGTAGCTACAGGCGTTCATGCAGTCTCATCTCCATTACATGCAGATCCAGAAACAACATTTGCAGATGTTTTGGCAACAACAGATGCAAGAGATGGAACAAATTGCAAAGTTTAAGCAACATCAACTTCCTCTTGCCAGAATTAAGAAAATAATGAAATCCGATGAAGATGTGAAGATGATAAGTGATGAAGCTCCTGTCCTATTCTCAAAGGCATGCGAGCTTTTCATTCTGGAGCTTACTCTACGTTCATGGTTACATACCGAAGAGAAAAAAAGACGTACATTACAGAGAAATGACATTGTGGGAGCTATTAGCAGGGGTGATGTTCTTGATTTTCTTCTTGATATTGTTCCTAGAGATGAAATCAAGGATGAGGAATATGGGGGACACTGGCCTGGAATTACTCATGCAGAATCTATGTCCTATCACTTATACATGCACCAAAATGAGAGATTGATGGTGATAGAAAGCCCGCAGTTCTATGCTTTGAAGGCAAATATCCCAGATTTGAAGACATATGATCATCATTCAATCAAAGCCTGCACTTTCAGCGGCTTAAACAGTTTTCAAACAAGTAGTAAGCCGCCGAATCCCAAGACTTTCAGTTGCTAACTCCACCTGTCCCAGGCCAGTAAGCCGCCGAAATCGCAGAAGCGGGGGAAAGATAGAGTTTGAGCTCGAGACAGAGATTTTTGATAGACAAATGATCATTGGGGATTACAAATACAATTATCCTCAAAGATTCACGATAGATATAAAGGAAATGGTTTTAAAGTTATTTTATATCAGTTACAATTCTTGAAACAGGACTCCAACTACACCCTCACCTCCTATAAGATCTCTATAGCTGTCGAAGATTAAGAAGATTAAATATGATTGAATTTTTGAAAAGGGATTAGATCCAAATTTTATGTAAGCTGTTGTACTGATTTCTATTATTAGCATATTAGATCCATTATTTTAGCATCTGGAACTATTTTGTAAAGGCTATAAAGCCCAAGACTGTAATGGAATAGAGGGTTGACTTTGGAGACTTTTACATGCTTGTAAATCTCAGACTTCTCATTGCACATCAATAATACAAGCTTCTTTTGCTATTATTGTTCAGATCTTCATCTTCTTATATGTTTTGTACTTGCATTTGAATATTCTGTTCATGTTGTTCATGTTTGTCTAATTCCTGATAATTGTTATCTTATCATTGCATTGATGAGTTAGAATCACAAGTATTCTTTACCTATTATAATCAGCCATTCATATATGTTTTATTATATGTTTCTAACAAGTAATTCTCTATATATCCACCTTTTATGAACTTTCTGAACACAATGGTTGAAAGCCTTTTCCATTTGAATGTGTCTATGCATGTTTTGAGTGAGTGAGACTTGATTAAGTTCTCCAACTTGATCCACCTTTTACAATTCATTAAGTTACCAGGCTCATTTCCTTTACATTCATGGAAGGACACCTGGAGAGATAACAAGTGCGACGAGCTGATCGCGATGGAATTGGTTTCATTCATTTCCGAGAACTTTCATTTTTGAGCATTTTCTGAGCTTGGGGAGCCTCTTGGATCATTCCTTCACACTTTGAAATCTTTTGGACCACCAAAAGTCTGCTTTTACTCAAGTAAGAAGTGGGGGTACTGCCTCCCCACTTGTCCTGTATCATCCATCCTCTCTGTTGGGACAATGATCACCTGACTAATCACAACAAACATAAAAATTGAGATATCATTGTTTATCAAAGTAATCATTTCATTTATTGCACAATCATCTACATTATTTGTCACATTTTTCAGCCATACACCACTGAACAACAACAAACTAAACAACAATACTGAGTGTGTGAATGAAAATGAAAAAACATACTTCCCCTTCTGCATAGGAACAGTAATCAAATTATGCAGCTGAACCTCATGCTGTACCTCCGGTGACACTTCATGACTGTTAGAAACATATGGAATCATCTCATGTTTAGCATCACTAACTTCCTGTTTTGTTACAGACATAAGTGTTAAACTTTTGCTTGCATTTACCATTCTTTTTAACTGCCCTATAGCTACAAAAGATCTGTCAGTTTTCATGCGATGAGCACGAACATGGTACTCTTTCCCATCTTTCTTGAAGCAATATTTATTTTTGTCCTTGTATAATATGGATTTCCTATCATAAAGGTATGGGATTCCCAAGACAATTCCACATATGTCCAGTGGCATTATATCAAGCTCTACTTCATCAACATAATTAGAAGTGATTGTAAACTTGATTTTACATTGCTTGGTTACTTGCAAATTATTATCACCACATATCCACCCCAATGGATATGGTTTAGGATGTGGCTTTGTTTCAAGTCCCAAGTTATTTACAACCTATTCACTGATTAGATTGGCTTGTGATCAGGGATGATTTTAAGGATGAAAATTTATTTTAAAATGTAGAAACCTTGGCGAATCTTACTAATCCTTCGTATGCCAACTATAAATGATTGGCGATGTTTTTGTAAAAAAAAATAAATTTCTAAGGATTTTATATAGTTTTTATAAAATTTTGGCGATTTTTAAGGTAAAATAATTTTATCCTATAGAATTTGGGCGAATAATTTTTAAATTAGCGAATCTCATTTTTGGAAAAACCATGGAAAATTAGCCCATGAGCAAAATTTAGCCCCTAAAATCATCCCTGCTTGTGATCCACTGTCTACAAGAGTATCAACTTTAACATTACTTGTTATAACCCTTATGTGGAAAATTTCATTCCTTTTACACTCATAATTTACAACAACTAATTTAGAAGAGCTAGTGCTTGCAATAGAATTTATACCTTGGATTCCCATAGCTACAACCTTTGTCTCATCACGAGAATCTGATCCAAGATCCACTTGAACTGTCACAGCTGTGGTATTCTTTCTTCCTTGGTTGGCATACTTCTTTGGCTTCATTTCAGGATGCAAGATCCAACAATGATCTTCATCATGGCCTACCTTCTTTCAATGCTTGAAAGTAGGCTTCTCCTTTCTTGCTGTGGTTGTTCTCTTTTCTCTCTTTCCTTTTCCCTTAATCCTTTCTTTGCCAAGCATTTGTAGAAACACTATCACCAACATTCCCTTTACTTGATTAAATGCGAATGGATTGTACACATACTTCATCAAATTTAGAAGGATTTAGCATAAGAATAGTGTGTTTGAGATAAGAATGTAAACCACCAATATATTTTAGGAGTGTCTCTTGTGTATATAAAGCAATACCCAAGTTTAAAGATTTCTTACGAAATATTTGAGTATATTCTTGTACACTTTGACCTTTAGCTTTGTTTAAACTTTGCCAATTCATCATTTATTGTTGCATGTATGCTAATGGATAGAATTGTTTCTTCAAAGCAGTGATAAAATCATTCTAGGAAGAGATTGTTTTACCATTTTTATTGAGATCATCCTTAGTTTTGCTTTCCAACCATATGAGAGATGTGCCTCCCAATTTGAGACTTGCAAGTTAGATATTTGTTTCATCATCAATAATCCTTTGTATCCTGCAATAGACTTCTAACTGTCTCACTCAATTATCTAGCTTTTCTGCATCTAATTCACCATCATAAGTGGGTAATTGAAACTTTACATCTAATTTTAATAAAGGCATATCAAAAGAATGATGAGTTTTTTTAGGTTCCTTATCCTTGGAGGGATGTACACTTGCTTCACTTGTATATGACGAGGATGAATGAGAAGAAGGTTCCGAAGGTCCATCACCTCCAACTCCTCCTTCTGCTCTTACTGAAGATTCACCTTCTTCAACTTTTGGATTCCTTCGCTGTCCTCTTTCATGGTAAAGTTCCTCTACCATGGATTTCATCAATTGAAATGACTCAAAGAAATCATCCTCATATGCAAAAGGAACTAGTTTTCTTGGTGAATACATCTCTTGTTTATGCGGTATCCTTTGAATCTCTATATTAAGAGCCTCAAGTTGGCCTTCTCCTCGCTTGAGTTTTGCTCTGGTGAGCATCCAATGCTTACAATTCCCGTAAAACCTTCGAAACCAAATTCTTTGATACCATAAAATTGATCCAAAAATGAAGGTATTACTGATAAATTGGAAGTTAGTTTAATGTACTTTATGCATCGGATTGATAAGAATGCGAAATACATAAACTTATTATCTTGTTGCGGAATATCAAATATGACTTTTACTTGATTCTTATTAATGATTAAAAAGATCAGCCATTGATAACCATGCTGCAAATTAAAAGAAGAGATCGACAAAACATAAAGATAAATAGAGACAAGAAATTTTTAACGGAGTTCACCAATCATTAGCTATGTCTCTGAGCTTGCTTCCAAGTGGAGGACCTCGTTATTTCTCTTTAAATGCTCAAGTTATCTTACATTGGCTCTTTTCTATTACATAACATTCTTTAGATATGCTATGCAAGAAATCCTTGCTCAGATTCATACATGCCTCATCAAAATCCTCTAAAAAACATGACAAAAATACCTCTTAAAACATGATTAAAGGCCAAAAATTACAAGCTACTCCTTCAAATCCCTACATCAAAAAGTTCCCCTCAAGCTTCAAAAAGCCTAATTTATATAGTTTTCAGGCTCAACAAGAGAATCCCAACTTCCCCTGAAGATATGGCCTCTTTCTGGGATGAAATCCCCCTCCAAATGGCTAAGATATCGTCAAAAAACCATTTTTGGTCATTATATCAGGCAAAATCAATTAAAAATACACAAACAAGGTAAAAAAAACCCACTTTTAAACCTTAATATATGCTTAAGCCCCCAAATCATAGGCGCACACCCTCAATATATGGTCACATGCATCTAAAATTGGCCAAGCACTAGCCCTTAAATCGTGCTAGCCCCTGGTCTTTGTGCGCATTCCACTAGACCTGTGGGCTAATGGATATACCCCACGTGCAAGTATGGGGATAGCCCCTAGATATATGTTGAACCCCTGGAACCGAAGGCTTAAAGCGCTAGTGGTTGTAAAGGTGACAGTTATACCTTAACTTTGCACCCCAGTTATATGCAGTGACCAAGACCATGGGCTGGGGGTTAGCCCCAACCCCCTCCCACGCCATAACTTAACACATTGCAAAATATATAATATAATGTTGGCTTATTTGGACCATGGTGGGTGCGTTGGTGTTGGACCATTCCTCTAGTCGTTGGTTTGGTGGTTGGTCTTGGGTTCAAAACCCATTGACCCCAAAATATTTTTAGAAATTTCCATACGTGTGATGACTGCGTTCCCCATGGCTGCCCATGCCTGGGCCACATGGCACCACCACATTTGACCAATTATTTTCCACATGTCCACACTGCATTGGTCCAAGTCTGCCACATATACCCAGTCACAGGTTGCCACTTGTCTCTGCCACATCAACATCATTAAATAGCTTTGGTGATGTCATGATGACGTCATCATTGACTTTTTTCCAATTGGCCTTTGACTTTTTTGCTGTTTGAGAATTTGATCAGAGTGTGATAAATCTCGCATATAGAGCCCATTTGAGAAAGTAAAAATATGGCCAAAATCAGAACGACGAGCCGGTCGCGATGGAATTGGTTTCATTCATTTATGAGAACTTTCATTTTGAGAATTTTCTAAGCCTGGGGAGCCTCCTGGATTAGTAGGGGAACGCCACCCTTGTAAAATTCCCAAAAATGGTGAAATTTTCCAAGAAAAAAGTGTGTTTTCATTGTTAGATGATAGGGATTCTTCTTCAAACATGAATTAGGGATTGTGACAAATGTATTTCATGGTGTCAAGGGGTTGCGACACTTAACAAAGTGAATGAGACACTAGGCAAGGTGCATACGACACTTGAGACAGTGCATGTGACACTTAATAAAGTGCACACATCACTTTGCAACACTTGCGACACTTAAGTGTGACATTTTGACGTGTAACAAACATTTATACACATCATGTGTGGCTAAGAGGAAGAAAGAAACCACTGTAGAGTGTGCTATAAGCATGCTCAAAGGTATGAATCTCCTGAATAGTTTGTGGGTTGAAGCTATAAGTACAACTGTGTATTTACAAAGTATAGGTCCAACAAAATTTTCAAAGAATAAAACTCCTTATGAAGAATTCAATGGATATAAACCAATTTTTAATCATTTGAGAGATTTTGGGAATAAATCATTTTCCTACTTCCTAAAGGAAAATAGATGGAAAGTTGATGCAAAGTTAGTCAAATGTATTTTCATTGATTATTGTGTTGACCATACATGTTAAAAAATGTATAATCCTATTACTCATAAAGTCTTTGCAAGTAGGGTTGCTATATTTCATGAGTATGCAGATGATGATAGTCTATATTTATGGATACTTCCTAAAGAAGGCATTGAAAGTGAAAAAGTAGAAGAAAGTGAAGATCAACAAGATGGTGTTAAATTTCAAAGTGGTATTGAAGCTACAAGAAACAAGAGTAAATCGAGAAAGAGTGGAGCTACTCCAGTAAGTAGTGAGGCACTACGAAGATCAACAAGGAAAATTAAGACACCAATAAAGCATAAATATTATGCTTTGATGTTTCAAGCCATGAGTGTTGAAGAACCTTTAAATTTTGAGAAAGAAAAGGATCATAAAGAATGGATGAGTGCTATGCAAGAGGAATATGATTCCATTGTGAAAAATGACACTTGGGAACTAGCTAAAATGCCTAAAAATAAAGTTCCTATAGGCTCAAAATGGGTGTACAAATATAAGTTCAATTTTTATGGTAGTGTAGACAAGTTTAAAGCTAGATTGGTTGCAAATGGCTATTCACAAAAGGAAGGAATAAATTATTAGGACACATTTTCACTTATATCTAAATGAACATCAATAGACTTATGATTGCATTAGCTAATAATCACAATTGGGACTTACATCAAATGGATGTCAAGTAAACATTTTTTAGTGGTGAATTAAAAAAAGAAGTGTACCTTGTTCAACCAAAAGGTTTTGTAAAGTAGGGATAAGAAGATCTTGTATGAAAGTTAAAGAAAGAACTATATGGTCTCAAATAAGCTCCGAGATCATGAATATAAAAAATGATACTTCTTCTTCTAGAAAGGATTCATAAAAAGTAAGAGTTATCCAAACCTTTACATAAACAAATATGAACATGGGAATGTTTCTTTGATTTCATTATATCTTGATGATTTAATCACAATAGGAAGTGCTACAAGTTTGATTGATGAAATCAAAATAAAACTGTCACAAGAATTTGAAATGAAGGATCTTGGACAAATGCATTATTGTTTTGACATTGGGGTATGGAGTAAATATGGTAAACAATTGATCACCCAAAGTAAGTATGCAAAGGAACTTATCAAAAGATTCAATATGAATGATTGCAAACCAATGTCTACTCCATTAGAATAAATGCTAAGATTTACATCAATGATTAAAAAAAAAGAAGTAAATGGTACTTTATATAGATGGTTGATGGGAAGTTTAAATTAATTAACCACAACAAGACCTGATATTGCATACTCGGTCAACATACTTAGTCAATTCATGGCTAATTAGCCACATGAGAGCCATTCGAAAGATGTCAAGAGAGTTAGTTTATACCTAAAAGGAACTATTTATTTTGGTATTGAATACACTAATCATTTGAATGTTGAGTTGATAGGCCATTGAAATTCTGATTGGGCAGGTGATTCAAATGATAGAAAATCAACTACTGGATATGCATTCAATATAGGATCTAAGATTGTGTCTTGGAGCAATAAGAAGCAAACAACTATTTTATTGTCCTCTACTAAGGCCAAGTATAAAGCATTGTGTAGTGCTACCTGTGAAGCAATTTGGATAAGGTGCATGCATTATTTAAGACGTGGTAGAAAGGAAAGGTGTACCTACAACTACCAAATGTGACAATCAAATTTCAATGAAATTGGAAAATAACCGAATTTATCATGCAAGATCAAAAGACATTGAAATTTAGCATCATTTTGTAAGAGAAAAGATTCAATCAAAAGAAACTGATTTGATATATTGTACCATAAATGAGAATATGGATGATATATTCACTAAGTATTTGGGAAAGACAAAGTTTTTAATACATAGATATATGCTAGGTATCACAAAGACTTCATTTCTCCATTAAGGGGGAGTGCTAGAAATAAATGAAGAAAAATAATTGCTAGCGGATTGTTAAAATTTTAGCATATTTTGAGGTTGATGAATAATTGATAGAGTCTAGTAGTAAGAATAGAGTGTATGTAGATAATTGATAGAGTTTGGTAGTTAGAATAGAGTGTAGGTATATAAATGATAGAGTTTGGTAGTAAGAATGCTTAGTTAGATATGTATATGTCTAATTGGGATCCAATATTTAAGGGATCTATTAGTCTCTAGAAAGCCTATATATATGCATACATATTTCCACATTCAATATATGAAATAGCGAAAAATCTCTTTCTGCATACATTTCCATTCTCTATGTGTCTTTTTAATTTTTTTGTGGAAACACAAGATTCCAGAGTGTGACAAATATTTAGAAATATATCATAAGGTCGTGGTTGATGAAACCTTGATATAGTTTTGAGAAGACATGTGGTTCTATAATCAACCATCACTCCACCCTTTCCATGAAAAAATATCAACATTATGATGAGTAAAGGTTTTCACATGAGTAAGTTGGATAATGTGTACTATGCTCAAGGAATCTATAATAGAGAGTCTCATTCTACTCTGGTTGTAGAAAAATTATAGTATTCTCAAGACTTGTTGCAATAAAACTTGGGTATAATTTCAATGCTCCCTGTGGGCACAGGGGCAGACCCAGGGTTCAACGCTCAAGAGCGCACCAACAAAACCCTAACTACCGACCCTTTCGGAAACACCTACGAAGCAAATTAAGTCTCACCCAAGGTAGAGGCAGGGGTGGTTGCAGGACTCAGATGTATGTAACCTTAGCTGGGACACAGATATGTGATTATCTTGCTTACAACACATTTAGCATCAGTTATTACTTAACATACATTCATTAATACACTTCGCAGAAAGAACAGAGCACCACAGTAATTACTCATTTCTAGAACTTAGCAATGATAAACAGGTTATACTTAATAGATTAAGAACTTATCATCTTATGTATCATATCTAGCATGCATTCATATCTCATAAGAACAAAGCATCAATAGATCTATCTAAACATATTAGAGCACTTAGCAAGAAAAACACATCAGCAAAATACATAGAGTTATCGTGGTTCACCCCCACCCTGGGGCTACGTCCACAAAGCATTCTTCTATTATTATCTTCTATAAAACAAGTTACAACACAAAGCATTCAAGATCCTACCCCTCCTAGGACAAGAGATCTGCGCAGCTCACTAGATCCTCTTTCCCCGGGTAGATCCAAGCACTAAGTCCTCCCTTGACCCATGCACTCAACACTTACAATACTTACAGTAGGCACAAATCTCTTACAGTCACACAGACGTCTGATCACATAGATCTACTTTATGCACTAAGCCATTCACTTTACATCACACACCCCCCTTTTTATACACATCTCATACCCTTCTATTTATACATACAAAAGGCCTAAATAAGGGCTGATATCCCTTTCCCATTACAATATTCCCAAAAAGCCCAAAAATCCCTAAAAAGGGGCGGAGATCCCATGATATCCTCTTTGACATGTGCTCCTTCTTTGACTGGATGTTAGAGTACCAAAAATGGTCAAATACGACCAAGTATTCCTCAAAACTTGGTCAAGGGCCAATAGTCCCCCAACACTCACCTGTGACTCGTCCCGAGTCACTTAGGTCTAACTAGTTCCGCTTCGAATGCCTCAAGCTTGGCTCAAGCTGCTTCGACCTATTGCTTTGCGATTTCCTCCTGCTCAACAAACTCCTGGATGAGTGCGTTATTGACTGGTCCTTCTAGGTGATGCTATGCTGTAATCACAACCTGTTGTAGCTCTGCCCCTTGCTTCTCAATCTCCAAAAATAGTTGACATGCGTTATCCTGCAAAGGTTGAAGTTGTTGCGTCACTTCCATGACCTTGCTTTGGATCATGTGGATCTACTGCTGTGTGACACATTGCTCATGGGATCACTTCATTTTCTCTATAGTTGATAGGGATTTCAACTGCATTTGAAGTCTATATGCATGCTACCTCCTGGAGTTGCAACTCCAGTTTATGTAATTCCGGGTACTCAGTCAGGTTCTCATGTATCTACGCACTTTTGGTACTTAGTTGTTTGAATTCTTCAGTGAGTTCTTTAATCCTTTATACTGTACCTCGGGCAATTATTTCTCGCTGGTCGCGCTCTTCTTGCAGGGTACTTGGGATGATCTGAAGCTCTAAGTCCACGACTCTTTGCTGCAGTTGCTGAATAACTTTAGAAAGCTTCATCACTTGTCGGTCTAAGGGTTCCTTGGCCTTTTATTCTAAGCTGGTCACAGAGCAAAATTATCTGTTGATAGCTTCTTGGATTCCAATCTGCTTCGCGAGAAGCTGCTCCTTCTCCTTTTGGATTTTTGCTCTGTCTCCATCAAATTTCTCACAGATGGCCTCCTTCTCTTTTTGTGCAGCTCGACACTGCTCTATGATTTCCTCCTGTTCTTGCTTTAGGGCTTGGGTGACCTACATTGTTGCTTCTTTTTCTTTCCGAAGGCATACTTTGACTATGTCAGAAATCCTGCAGAGTTGAACTAATTCATCTCTTTCTTCTGTTGTTCCTTCTGGCATGGGTGCAGTGGAGACTATGCGGTTAGACTGAAGTGCTCTCTGCACTTCAGTCTTCAATTATGTCGTACATCGTCTGTTTCTTGGCCTCCTGCTTTTCTATAATTTCTTCTATAGCTTCATTCAAAGTTGCAAGGAGAAAGATGAAGTCATCGGGGTTGAGCGTGGTCTTCATCTTGGTCACGGTCTCTTTTTCTTTCTTCTTAGAGGAAGACTTCAAAGGTGACCCTTTTCTCTTCTTTGGAGCTTCGACTTCTTCTTCTGGTTGTTGTTTAAATTCCTCTAGGTCGTCATTGTTACCTTCTCGATCGGGTGTGATGGAAGTTGTATTTACAGAGTAGCTATCTACATTCTGAACCTCTTCAGGCTTCTTTGTTTCCTTTGTCTTCTCTGTCTTCTTCATATTACTGGGCCCAAGTGTGTCTTGTGCATCTTCTGGGCTGTCAATATCTAAAATGTCCACTGGATCTACTGGAAAAAGGAGGTCCACTGACCATTCCTTGGTGATTTCTTCTGGGTCTTCTTCGGTCAGCTTATAATAGGACTAAAGTTGTTCTTGGTGTTCATCAGCGCATGGAGTTTGGTATATAAAGTGGTGGTCCACATTGAGCTTTATCAAAGGCCGGAACCTTTGTAAAGTGTTCGGGGTTATGCGAGGTTCAACCCCTATGGCTGCTTTCAGTTGGTTATAGTATCTGTGAAAAATGGCATTTGATTGCCACTGCTTGCTCATGTTTGCCGAGTACCATAAGGTACTAAACTTTGTAGCTAATGGTTCGAATGGGTCGAGGTCGAGGAAGGTTGCACCTTCTAGTAGCTCCCATGCAACAAAGGTGACCAATATTAGTAGCCAGATAAAGTGGAATTCATGCCCCTGGTCCTGGGCTTCTTTACAGTCAATTTCTAGCTAATTGACCAAATATTTTACCCAATTCATTTGTAGTCCCTCCGCGCACTTCCCTGCGAGGTCAACTATAAATGCAGATACTTGTGTAGGTATATTCTTACATACCATCTTCCCTACTATCAACTGACATGCAAGGCGCATTGTGCCACTCTCGATAGAGGCTACCTTGTAACCTCACGCACCTTTTTCAACATTTCCATAAGCCTCTTTAATCTTTTGTGAAAGAACGTGGTCCACGGTCTTTCCAGGGTAGTACTCATGGGGTTCAGGGCCCTACATGCTAAGCTCTATAATCCTATTTATTAGTGCTGAATCAATAGTTATGCGATGATTTAACCATAGGTATCCTCCATGGTAACTTGCTAGTAGCAATTTCACACAAGCAGTCACCTCCCGATGTCTACCAAAGTGCGGTATTTTCATAACATTGAGTAGAGTAGACTACACAAGGTTCACCGTCCATTGCTGAGGGGCAATCTTCGAGTTCCAGCCCTTAGTCCTCATTAAGTACTTATATGGTGCGAGCATGTTGTAGGCTTTACGGTCTCCCAGGTTGAAGTCACAAAACTTCAACGCTATAACCTTGTCTCGATCTACGCAGTAGGTGTGAACTCCTTTCGGTAGATATGCAAGGACTATGGTGTATTCAAATTCTCTAGGGACATTGTCCCTATTAATATCACCACTTAGAGGGGGAATGTAAGTTGGTAGGATGGTTGGCACTAACTTCACATTGGATGTGTCATCCCTATTCTTAGTTCTCAATTATGCATTGGCTTGAGATGTTCCAGCTTGAGAAGTTGATGGGGAGGCTGCCACACCTCTCGAAGATGAGGCTTGGAATCCAAGGGACATCCCTCTTTCCGACATGACTCTTTCTATCCTTAAGCTAGCAAGTACTTCTCTCACCGATTCTTTGCTGCGCTAAGATCATCAGACATGTAAGCTCGGGATCACTATATCGAGTTGTCAATGGACTATCGGTACCATAACCAGATAGAGAATAAAACTGGAGTAATCACTGTTTCATAATGCGGGTATTCTGTAAGCTCAAGTTCTAGATTGGCAAAAGTGTATTCCAAGCATGGCACGATGGAATAAGTAAGTAAATATACAACGGACTTCTTGCAATGGATATGAAGCTTGCATTAACTCCGTTCTATCCGTTCCGGTGCTATCCAACGATCTAGTGGTAACCCATAACTACTTTTCGATCCGTTCAGAGCGGTGGTCGAACGAGTATACCGGTTCCAACAACTATATTGCTTCGTCATGGCGAAGTACTCTATGTCGTTGTCCTGATATCTTGGTGAAGCTCCAATTTTGCAATTATTCTTGCTGTGAAGTGTCCTCTAGAACCTCTTGTAACCTTACAGTATTAGCCCTTTTCTTTCTTAACTTCCTAGCCTTCTTCCTCGTGAGCTTTGTCTCAATAGTGATTTTACCATTCTGATGTTTATCTTCTGTGGTCTTAGTTACTTCGCGCTGTTGAAAGTCTTTCCTAAGGTTCCTTGATAATACTTCTTCTATATCAAAAATAGGTAAATCGATGTTCTGTGGATCCTCGAGTGTTCTCTTAGCTTCGACATCGAAGTTTCTAATATTGAATATCTACGATCTGCTCTTTTGTTCTTCAATCAAGTGCATAATCCTTCTGGTCATAAAGTCTTTTAACTCTTTCTTCTTATGTTCCAAAACTTGTTCTTCTTCTTTTTGTTTGGCTTGTTCTCTATCAATCCAAGGTTTCCCTATGAGCATGATAAACGAGGTGTTGTCTTCAACAATTTTAATGATTTCAAAGTCTTCCTTTGTCGAAGTTCCATTGACATTCATAGGTATCCGAGCGAGCCTTCCACATAGGTTTAATAGCTTTCCTCTGAAGAAACTTGTTCCTTCTAGGGAAGGGATCATGCAAGGCTTTCCTATAGCTTCCCAAGTTCTTTCTGGCATAATTTTCACTTGTGTTTCTTCATCAAGAGTACAGTCAATGTCAAAGTCTCCTATTATTGCTTCGATTTTCTCCTTTTCTTTGAAGATCTCTGATAACCTAACATGTTGGTGATAATTCAAGGTATCTTTCATCTGTAGCAATATCTTTTCTAATTCTTTTTGGGTTTCTACTATAATCTTGTTCTCTTGATCTCCTTCAGTGTTTTCTTTCTCCATATTCAGCTTCTCAAGCCTAGCAATCATTCTAGGGAAATCCAATACTTCATGGTCCATATCCTTACAACATAGGCAACTAGGTCTTCTCCCAGGGAATTCCTTAGCAAGATGTCTTGGTCTTCTACAATTATAATAGAGGGTTAATCCTCTTTTTCATTTAGATGTTCCTCAAATCCTTTTCTACTACGCACCAAGATCATGGTGACTAGCCCGCAAAAAACTCTTTCTAGGATCTTGCATCCACTTGTTAGTCCAAACATTCTTTTGATGCATAGGTATAACATATCTATCACTATACTTATCATATTTATTCATATCAAACATACCTAGATCCATGCTTTAGATATAAAAAATTTCACTTATCTTACTTCTATAGAGCACAAAGCTTCTAGATCTAAGAATTTTAACTATTCTTACCTTTATCAAAGCATAGAGCTTACATATATTACCTTTTTCTTGCATATCTGACCTCTTTCTTTGCAAATTTGACTTCTTTTCTTCAGATCTGACCTCTTTTCTTCAGATCTGACCTCTCTTTCTTCGTAGATATGACTTTTTTTTCTTGGCACAAAGCTTCACAGGTCAAATAGAACACTGCGCACTAGGGAAACAGATCTACGCACGAAGCTTATGTTGCATAAGGCTTCTTCTTCTTCAGTTCCCAACAATCACAGTTTCATGTCCCGGCAACAAAACCATTTGTTGGAATAGGGGCAGACCCAGGGTTCAACACTCAAGAGTGCACCAACAAAACCCTAACTATCAGCCCTTTCGGAAACACCTGTGAAGCAGATGAAGTCTCACCCGAGGTAGAGGCAGGGGTGGTTTCAGGACTTATATGTTTGCAACCTTAGCTGATGTAGTGCACCTTTTTACTGACCAAGGCTTTTAACATGCAATATAACATTCTGTATACACTTACGTTGGATTTACATAACACATACAGTCCAGTATATATACTCCACATGCATTTAACAATTAAACACATTCAACATAGAGTATTCATATGAATTACTACCATGATCAGCAAGCAATTATCTTTTCATATTAATTCATATACACAGTGGAAAACATGATTCATAATATATATACAACACAGTCATGCCAAATGTGATAAGAACATAGTTAGACACTTATCTTGTAACAATGGTGAAATCCACCAACCAAATGTAGGCCTTCCATGAACCTCCCAGCCTTAGACCACACTGCTCATCATCTCAATAGTGGCTCACCCCCGAGCTGGGACTGAGCTCCACCCCAAGGCAAGGAATTCTAGGCTAGGCTAAGGTTATAGGGAAACAACACAGAAATATCTGGAAAGGTTCTTCCCAAAGATGCCATCTTACGCCCACTACTACCAGACTCTCATTCCCCACATGCTTGTTCTGCCTGGGAGTATACACCTTCACACGCACATTCCATCAGTGCTAACCTCCTCTCTAGGTCTCGGCAATAGGCCGGATTAGGAAGTCTCAGAGTCTGAAGCTGGTGCTGGACACCCTTTGGAAGAAATCGCTTCGCAACAAACTCTTTCACTTGGAAAGAGTTGCTCACAGGCCTGGAAACCTAATCCTTCCAACCACAGTCACCTTCCTCACCAGAAGAGAGGATATACACCAGCTCAGCACAAGCTTACTCTGGTCAATATGCTATGTGTAGTCCAGCATTGCGCGACTGCAACAGCCAATTGGGGAAAAACGAACACGCGCTTCTCCAACAGGTTCAACAATCACGGAATCGTATCATCATTTTTGTTTCAGAATGGTACGAGGGTAACCTTGCAGAGGTCCGACTGGTTCCCCCTCAGACGGTCGGGTAGAATGGAGAAGCTCCCCTCACGCGGTTCATCTCGGCGATTATATTTGCATGCACCAGGGTTGACACTTTTCACCCTGGGAACTACATGCGTTCCCACAGTGTGCATCCCCTTTGCATGTTCCCCCCCTTTTCCAGGAACTTAGGATAAAATAATATGCACATGGCTCTTTTTGGAAATAATATTAAAATATTATTCCAGGCCTAAGCCCTCTAGGTTTAGCCCCTAGGCTCAACACTCAGCCCCTTTTTCCCACCTTCCAGCCCCTAATCCCTTTCCCACTCTGTGGACGCTCAGTACCCCATCACTCATTCATCGTGGTCAGTCTGCACTTGGTGGTGTTTATATTTTATTGATGTGCTGCATACATACAGATACAAAATCCAGACCCTTGGCCTTCAACCCTTAGGCTCTCTGGCCTAATCAAACACATAAGCCTACCGGCTTATACAAAACTTAGCTCACCAGCCTATAACACATATTTACAATCTCTTTTAGATCATGGTTTACATCGAGCCTCAGCCTTGGGGACACTACAATCCCCTCCCCTTATTTTTGCACTGTCCTCGGTGCAACTTTACATAGCATCTGCAAACTTTTCAAAATTTTCAAAAAGATGCGGGTACTCTGCCTACATAACATCTGCATGCTCCCATGTCACGTCCTCAGGACCGTACCAGGTCCATTGGACCTTTACAAGCTCTATAGCTCGATTCCAGAGCTGTTTTCTTTTCCTGTCCAATATGCGCACAGGATGCACTTGTAGGACACCTTCTGGTTCCACCTGAATCACAGTCCAATTGATAACATGATTAGCATCAGGTACATATTTCTTAAGTAGTGAAACATGAAACACATTATGTAGAGTCATAGATACAGGTAATACAAGCATGTATGCAACTGGCCCAATCCTTTCTAGGATCTCAAATGGCCCACAAAATCTTGCTGCCAACTTGGCGCAACTTCCCAATTTCAGGGAACTCCTGTTAGTTTTCACTTTCAGGAAAACATGGTCACCCACTTTGAATTCTCTATGGGTTCTTTTACTATCAACGTAACTTTTCTGCCTGTCCTGGGCAGCTTTTAAATTCTGTTTGATTTTTATCATTTGATCTTCCATCTCTTTGAGTAGTTTGAGTCCAACTACTACCTTGTCAGCTGGATTATCCTAGCTCACTAGAGTGTTGCACTTTCTTCCATAAAGTGCTTCGAATGGGCTCATCTTCAATGATGCATGACACCCATTGTTGTAGGTGAATTCTATCAAATGCAGGTAGTATTCCCACCTTGATGGTTTATCCATGACATATATTCTCAGCATGTCTTCTATTACTCTATTTACTCTCTCTGTCTGTCCATCAGACTCAGGATGATACGCTGTACTAAAGTTTAGATTCATTCTGAATCCTTTGAACAGTCCTTTCCAGAAATTCGAAGTGAATTTCAGGTACCTATCAGACACAATTGTCTTAGGAATTCCATGCAAGCATGCATCTTCTTTTAAAAAGATATCAGCAACATCTGCTGCTCTGTGGGTGGTTTTCAGTGGGATAAAATGGGCAGCTTTAGTAAGCTTGTCCACCACCACCATGATTGAATCATGCGGCTTGCTTGTTCTGGGAAATCCTGTGATAAAATACATTGTTACCACATCCCATTTCCATTCAGGAATAGGTAAAGGTTGCAACAACCCTGCTGGGTGTTTGTGCTCAGCCTTGACCTTCTGGCATTCCATACATCTGGCGATGTATTCAACAATTTCTTTCTTCAGACCCGGCCAAAAATAATGTCTTTTGACTGCTGCCACAGTCTTATGATATCCAGGATGTCCAACATAAGCCACTTTATGCATCTCCTTTAGAATTTCCAGCTTCAATTCTCGGTCATTGGGTACATATACTCTATTATTATACAGAAGTAGACCATCAATTCCCAAGGCATAACCTTTCTCGATCTGTGGTCTTTCATGCTGCTGTAGCTTTGCTACAAGATTTCTGTACTGCAAATCAGCACTTGAAGCCTCCATAATTCTGTCTTTCAACTCAATTTTGTACATGCTAATGGATGTAACATGTAATTCATGCACTTTTCTGCTGAGTGCATCAGCCACCTTATTGTCTTTCCCTTTGATATACCTGATATCAAAGTCATATTCACACAGAAATTCCAGCCATCTAATTTGAATGGTATTTAAGGTCGGCTGATCAAATAAATATTTCAGTCCATTGTGGTCTTTTCTTAATTCAAATCTCTTGCCCATGAGGTAATGTCTCCATTTCTTCAATGCGTGGACAACTGCTGCCAGCTCTAAATCGTGAGTGGCATAATTCTTTTCATGCTCTTTCAGCTTTCGGGATTCATAACAAATTACAAACCCCTCTTGGCTGAGAACTCCTCCCAGCCCCTCCTTACACGCATCTATTCACACTATGTAATCCTTATTTGGATTTGCAATCTTTAGGATTAGAGCCCTAGTGAGCAGCTAGTTCAAGCGCTGGAAGCTTCTCTCGCATTCTTCAGTCCACTGGAACTTCTTCCCCTTCCTTTGCAAGGAAGTGATAGCATGAGCTATCCTTGAAAATCCAGCTATGAACCTCCTATAATAGCCTGCCAGACCGATAAAGGATCTAACTTCTATTACATTCCTTGGCACTGGCCATTCTTGAATGGCCTGTACCTTCTCAAGATCCACATCAATCCCCTCTTCAGAAATAATGTGTCCCAGATAGTGGATCTACTTTTGGTAAAAAGAGCACTTTCTCAGTTTTGCGTATAGCTGGTGTTCTCTCAACACCTGCAACAACATTCTAAGATGTTGTTCATGTTCTTCCTCTGTCTTGGAATACACCAAGATATCATCCAAGAAGACTATGACAAACTTGTCTAGATAATTTCTGAACACTCCATTCATTAAGCACATAAAGACAACAGGCGCGTTGGAAAATCCAAACGGCACCACTGTAAACTCATAATGACCGTACCTTGTTCTGAAGGTGGTCTTACTGATGTCCTCATCCCTTATTCTCACTTGGTGATATCCAGATCGAAGATCTATTTTCGAAAATACTTTCGCATCCTTCAACTGATCAAAAAGATCATCAATCCTTGACAGAGGATATTTGTTCTTGACAGTGACTTTATTCAACTGCCGAAAGTCAATGCACAGCCTCATCGTCCCATCTTTATTCTTCACAAATAGGACTAGGGCTCCCCACGGTGACACACTGGGGAAAATGTAACCTTTCTTTAGTAGTTCTTCGAGCTGCAATTGCAACTCTTTCATCTCTGGTGTGCTCATTCTATAAGGAGCCTTTGAAACTGGAGCTACTCTAGGCATCAAATTTATAACAAAATCGATGTCTCTTTTCGGAGGTAGTCCAAGTACCTCCTAAAATATATCCCTGAATTCTTTGAGTACTTCATGGTCTTCCAGATTGGAGACTACATCTCAGGATGCTTCTTCCACTCGAGTTGAAAATATTTGACAGCCTTTCCGGTAACATTTCTTCAGCTGCATGGCTAATATTTCCCTCATAGCCACGGCTCTGGGAATTCCTTGGACTGTTACCTAATTTCCCTCTTCATCCAAACATGTAAATCTCTTGTTACAACAGTCCAGAAGGGCATGGTGCTGGTCCAACCAGTCCATCCCAATTAAACAATCGTATGAGCCTAAAGGTAGAATGTTCAATTCAGCCTTAGTACTCACTCCTTTCATGTCCATTGAACAGTACTTAACCAATTTGGTGACCTTCCTCTTGGTCCCTGTGGCTAACTACACTAACCAAGACTTCTCATGTTTTCTCTTCGTTAGATGCAAACTTTCCACCACCCTAGGATCTACATAACTATGGCTAGCCCCTGAATCAATCAAAATAACAAGTGGTCGGTTGTTGATCATACCTTCCACTTCAATCATGTGCGATTGAAATTCCACTTGCTTATTTTCCAGGGCTATGTATATCCTCAACAATCTGCTGCCCATATCCTCCACTGTTTCAGCTTGCCGAATAGTATGTACAGTTCTCGCCTTACTATTTTTATGGGGACAATCTATGTACTTGTCGTTTCCTTGACAGCCCCAACACTGAATGGGCACCTGTCTCTGTCTTTTTGGTCTCTCTTCAATCATTCCCGGCTCTCTAAACGATGGATGTCCCTGAGGACTATTTCTGAAAAAGGGAGTTATATTTCCCTTCTGCCTCTGTTCTTTCTTAACCCTCTTCTGGTCATCCCAAGCCTTCCGAAAGGTAGGCTTTTCTCTTTGTTGTTCGTATAGGCATTTTTCCCTTCTTATGGTTTCTTCCATGGTCTTAGGATCATCGTATTGAATCTTGTCACTGATAGAAGGTGGCAGTCCACTCAGATACCTCTGAATTTTAACAACCTCGTCTTTGATGAATGGAACATACTTCAATAGTTCCAGAAAACTTCGTTCATACTCATCAATGGTCATACTGCCCAACTTGATTTCTAAGAACTCCTTCATCTTTCTGTCATAGTATCTTTTAGTCAGGTATTTCTTCTCGAAATACCTCTTAAATTCCTTCCAAGTGACCTCTTTCTCTCTGATGTGTTATACCTGCACAAACTGGTCCCACCACATGGATGCTTTTTCTTTCAACTGGTACATTGCAAATCTTCCCTCTGCATGGGCAGAATAATTCTGCAGCTGGAAGTATTTCTTCATGCCCAACAACCAAGTTTCAACATCTTCCTCCTTCTTATGCTCTCCATCAAATGTTGGAGGTTTAATTTTGTTCATCTCTCCCTTCAATTCCTCCTTTCTAGATTTTCGATGCTTTCTGGTAGGGAACAGGCTCGAACTGCTATCTGTCTCCCTGTCAGGATGTTTTTGGGAGAGATTGTGATGTCGGCTACCACTCCTTGATCTACTTCTTCTCCAATTATTTCTGTGACTCTCTGTCGTACATGAGTCTCTTCCCTTCTCAAGTTTCTTCTCTATTCTTTCCAAGCTCTTCAAAAATTTTAAGTTTAGCTCACCCTACCGATCCCTGACTTTCATAAGTTTTTGGCTATCATCTCGGTGAGCCTTGGCCTCTCTTTGCAACCTTTCAATGATTTTCATCATGTGACCTTCCTTATCCATATCCTTTCCATGTCCATTAGATTTCAATCCTTCGACTCCTAGGTTAACATCCTTTCCTTCCCGTTCCTCTTCTATTTCGGGAGTAATCTGCACTCTTCCCCACTCCATACTCGGTGCTGGTTAATTGGAATCCTAACCTTCATTGAACTCTGCACACGCACTATGAAATTCAATTCAAAGTTTGTTAGTCCATTAAACCTTCAAAACAATCTATAACATTTATAAGACAATACGAACAAGAATGAAAGATATTTTGATTCAATTAAGTTTTCTTAGCTCTCGTTTGGTTCTGCAATTTCTAGGACTTTGGAATTTCGGAATCTCGGTCCACGAAGATCCGACATTTAAAAATACGAAATCCAAGCCACCCTTTTCACAACTCGTGATCTCGCGAGTTTGTGAGTCGAAAACCTTTGACTCATTCCTCTAAACGCCGATACCCAAGATGCGACAAGGGTATGGCTCTCTCCTCGCTAGGGTTTGCTACGCATGACCGTAGTCTAGGTCTAATTCTAAGTGTTAGCACTCTTCGCTACTCGCACCTTCGTGAGTTGTGGCATCCAACCCTGGCGCCTCCCTTTCACGAAATCCCGAGAAGTGATGTTGACTTTTCTCCTCTCATTCTCGCTACTTCGTGACTTCACGAGTTTCAATGTTAAGCTCCCATGCACTTATCTCATGAATCCATGAAATCGCAAATTACTTTATCCTCCGGGCCCACAGCACAGCTATCGCCCTTCACCACTGTGGCATGTGGTTCATTCATGAGGGTCCACATCGCTTTCAACAACATCATTGGGTCCCACCTCTCTCGCTTCTCTTTACATCCCACTGACACATGGTACTTCACCATGTGTCCGCGTGGTTCTCCTCCCCTTACGCGACCACAGTCATACCTCCTATCAGGGTTTCAAACTTTCCAAAGCTGAAACACAAACGTCCTCAGGGTTCATGATTTCCCAAACCCTGATTTTCGATGGATGACTCTTCTATCAGGACTGTCCCCGATTGCCTGGATTACTGCCATGCGTCCACAATGAATGGACGATCCCAATTCAATCTTGGGACTTCACTCGGTGCAAGATAAAAAATGCTCACCTATGTGAGTCCGGGTGTCCAGATCTCCGAATTGGACGATCACGCGACAATCGTCCTTCCTTAGATGGACGGCTCAGATTCTCTCTCACTAATTCAGAGCTTTCGCCCCTAAATACTAAGGTTTAACCTTCGGGCATTTCCCGACAGATCCAACGGCTGGCGGGTTTTCCGACTGAGATCTGACGGCTCAGACCATTCCTAACCAAATCGGGATTTCACGTATCGTGATTTTCCAATCCCCTGTCCAATATCCAAAGGCTTTAAAACTTGTGCACATTCTCCATATCTGATGGTTACAAGGGTTCGCCTTCTCTCCTGAATAGATCCTTCAGTTCTAACACCATTGGTGTAGAGACCTGTCTCCCTGTGGCCATAGACCACACCAGCTGTGGTTTCAGAGCACCGCTATACCTATTGAGCTTAATAAAAACTCGTCAAGTGTCCCCTTGTCACTTCAGAACAAACCAGGGTCTGAAATTGGTCCTCCCTACTCAATTTCCTTCACATTCTCGGTCCAACGACCACACCACTGGCCCATCTAGGCTCAGCGTCGAAACCTTGGCTCTGATACCAATTTGTAGTGCACCTTTTTGCTGACCAAGGCTTTTAACGTGCAATATAACAATCTGTATACACTTACGTTGGATTTACATAACACATACAGTCCAGTATATATACTCCACATGCATTTAACAATTAAACACGTTCAACATAGAGTATTCATATGAATTACTACCATGATCAGAAAGCAATTAGCTTTTCATATTAATTCATATACATAGCGGAAAACATGATTCATAATATATATACAGCACAGTCATGCCAAATGTGATAAGAACATAGTTAGACACTTATCTTGTAACAATGGTGAAATCCACCAACCAAATGTAGGCCTTCCACGAACCTCCCAGCCTTAGACCACACTGCTCATCATCTCAATAGTGGATCACCCCCGAGCTGGGACTGAGCTCCACCCCAAGGCAAGGAATTCTAGGCTAGGCTGAGGTTACAGGGAAACAACACAGAAATATCTGGAAAGGTTCTTCCCAAAGATTCCATCTTACGCCCACTACTACCAGACTCTCATTCCCCACATGCCTGTTCTGCCTGGGAGTATACACCTTCACATGCACAGTCCATCGGTGCTAACATCCTCTCTGGGCCTCGGTAATAGGCCGGATCAGGAAGTCTCAGAGTCTGAAGCTGGTGCTGGACACCCTCTGGAAGAAACCGCTTCCCAGCAAAATCTTTCACCTGGAAAGAGTTGCTCACAGGCCTGACAACCTAATCCTCCCAACCACAGTCACCTCCCTCACCAGAAGAGAGGACATACACCAGCTCAACACGAGCTTACTCTGGTCAATATGCTATGCGCAGTCCAGCACTGTGCGGCCGCAATAGCCAATTGGGGAAAAATGAACACGCGCTTCTCCAACAGGTTCAACAATCACAGAATCGTATCACCATTTTTGTTTCAAAATGGTACGAGGTTAATCTTGCAGAGGTCCAACTGGTTCCCCCTCAGACGGTTGGGTAGAATGGAGAATCTCCCCTCACGTGGTTCATGTCGACGATTATATTTGCATGCACCAGGGTTGACACTTGTCACCCTGGGAACTGCATGCATTCCCACAGTGTCCATCCCCTTTGCACATTCCCCCCCTTTTCCAGGAACTTAGGATAAAATAATATGCACATGGCTCTTTTTGGAAATAATATTAAAATATTATTCCAGGCCTAATCCCTCTAGGCTTAGCCCCTAGGCTTAACACTCAGCCCATTTTTCCCACCTTCCAGCCCCTAATCCCTTGCCCACTCTGTGGACGCTCAGTCCCCCATCACTCATTCATCATGGTCAGTCTGCACTTGGCAGTGTTTATATTTTATTGATGTGCTGCATACATACAGATACAAAATCCAGGCCCTTGGCCTTCAACCCTTAGGCTCTCTGGCCTAATCAAACACATAATCCTATCGACTTATACAAAACTTGGCTCACTAGCCTATAACACATATTTACAATCTCTTTCATATCATGGTTTACATCGGGGCTCGGCCTTGGGGACACTACAACTGAGACACAGATCTGTGATTATCTTGCTTACAACACACTTGGCATCAGTTATTCCTTAACATACATTCATTAATACACTTCGCAGAAAGCACAGAGAACCACAGTAATTACTCAGTTCTAGCACTTAGCAATGATAAACAGGTTATACTTAATATATTAAGCACTTAGCATCTTATGTATCATATCTAGCATGAATTCATATCTCATAAGCACAAAGCATCAATAGATCTATCTAAACATATCAGAGCACTTAGCAAGAAAAACACATCAGCACAATACACAGAGTTTCCGTGGTTCACCCCCGCCCTGGGGCTACGTCCACAAAGTATTCTTCTGTTATTATCTTCTGTAAACCAAGTTACAACACAAAGCCTTCAAGTTCCTACCCTGCCTAGGAAAAGAGATCTACGCAGCTCGCTAGATCCTCTTTCCTCGGGTATATCCAAGCACTAAGTCCTCCCTTGACCCGTGCACTCAACACTTACAATACTTACAGTAGGAACAGAGATCTTACATTCACACAAACATCTGATCACATAGATCTACTTTATGCACTAAGCCATTCACTTTACATCACACCCCCCCCCTTTTATACGCATCTCCTACCCTTCTATTTATACATACAAAAGGCCTAAATAGGGGCCGATATCCCTTTCCCATTACAATATTCCCAAAAATCCCAAAAATCCCTAAAAAGGGGCGGAGATCCCGTGATCTCCTCTTCACCATGCACGCCTTATTTGACTAGATGTTGGAGTACCAAAAACGGTCAAATATGACCAAGTATTCCTCAAAACTTGGTCAAGGGCCAACACTCCCACATTTACATATATCTTCATTATGGTTACATGTATATTATAGAGAAAGGAAAACATCTAAGAATTTCATGATATGAGTGTGTGTGGATTTTGGTAAATGAAAACTTTTTCAATACTATGTCTATATGGTCACCTATGCATTGTCAAGGAAAAATAATGGTAATAATTCTTACTTGGATACTTCAAACAATTTCTATTATCCATTGCACTATGAATTTAAACAACTTGTATATAATCTATCATGTGGTTGTCAATGATTTTGTAGTTATGCATAAGCCTACAGTTCCCATAGTGTAATGTCACCAAGCTTATTATGGAAATAATGGTTCAATCCCTTCTAGGAACAAGCCTAGATGCAAAGGGAAGCAAGTCCTTTCCAATTGTCACAGAGGATTTGTTTCTAGCACAACATGTGCACACATGGGATGTGCTAGTTTCCTTCAATTTTTTTTTGAAAATAATTGAACATGATCATGTCACCACAACTTCTTCTTGAATGCCAAGGCATGCATTATATGCATTTACCAAGGTGACTTTGATTATCTTTTCCATGTTACATTCATTCTTTGTCGCTAGCGTTGATTTGACATAGGATGCGACATGTGTTCTATAAATTTGTTTGGTGGCTTTGAATGCTTGATATAACTTGAATCATGGTTAACCAATAATCTAATTGTTAGTTAACAACATGAGCTATCCTTCACACACATATACTT
Source organism: Picea engelmannii (assembly GCA_009831015.1). Classification (NCBI taxonomy): domain Eukaryota; kingdom Viridiplantae; phylum Streptophyta; class Pinopsida; order Pinales; family Pinaceae; genus Picea; species Picea engelmannii. The sequence goes on from ML782676.1 coordinate 495,853, forward strand.
TTAGCTAATCCCTTTGGCGGATGAAATATAAAGGAAGTGCGAAGACGGTGATAGGAATCCCAAGTAAAGTTTTGATTAATATAACTACATCATGAGTAACACATAGTAAAACAACGGTTTCTTATTCATAGATTGCATAAGAAACGTGAGAAAAGAACAAGAACAAGAAAAGAAAAGAAAAGAACAAATATAGGTATATCTTTGTTTTGTAGCCATACAAATATAGGTATATCTTTGTTTCAATAGTGAGAAAAGAACAAGAACAATTGTGATCCTCATATTTGCTTGCAAAATGAATTGAACAAATTATCAAGAAATTGGAGGACATGATCCGGTGGATGGTGTTTCCAAGTTGTGAGAGACCCCATAGGAAAACAAGTGAAATACATCAACCATGGAAAATGTTGTACAAAAGTAGGGACATGGAAAAGACAAATTTTTTAAAATCCAATCATACAAGAATCTTCATAGGTTTTGATGGTTGTTAATGGTTTAATAATCAAAACTTATGTTAAATAAGTAGAAATGGAATTTGAATTCACCCTATCTATTGGAAATAGCTCATTTACAAAAAAAAGTTTAAAAAACAATAATGAGAAAAATATAAAAGGCCAAAACATTTGACTAAAAATGAATACGTATGAATACATATACTCTCTCGTCATTGAATCACACATGTTCATCCTTGAAGGCCATGTGAGAAAGATGTAGGTTTCTTTCAAAATTATGGTATTGGTCATGACAGCTCAAGTGCACATATGGATTCCATGCAACACTTTCTCCAATAATCTATGCCATGTATCTTTGACCTCATGCCCCTCTTCGCATAGCTATGTGAATCCCTATAATCACATGGCCCTTGTTTACATATCAACATTTCAACTCTAACCAAGTGCATATACAAGTGTGTATATGGTTGATCAGAACCCAACAATAATTGAAGTAGCTTGATAGCCAGTGACATAGTCCCCAAGAATGGATCAATATTGAGAGCTTAGAGGTATTTGTACATGTTCCTCCAAGTTAAAATGAAAGTTTGATGGTTTGTTCATAAATTCTAGGATTCATTTATTAAGTATTGTATACCTAATCCTATGAGGTTTCTTTCTGTAGTCATTCTCTTTATATTTCTAATCAATATAGATGGAATATCATGCAATTCAACTCCTTCACCTATGAAATACATCCTTAATGATTGCATCAATTGTATGGTGACCAACGCTTATGGAATCTTCCTTGACGGAGTGACCTGTAGAGCCTTGGAGGTGGTGGAGGCAATGGTGAAGTAAGAAGAAATGAAAGATGCATGTGGTCACCAGATGAAGCCAAAGAAGAGCATATGTTGTGTTTTCCCCAATTCTAAAAGGCTGAGAGATAAATTCATAGTCAAGCATGTGCAAGATGCATGCACCAAGTGGATTGATGTCCATTTTCGGCGCATCAAGGATGAGGGCTTCAAAGTGAGATTTAATCACCTCTTTCTACCTGCCTCTTTTCACACATGGTCTAGGAAATAAACTAAGTAGAATATCCATATTGGAGCATGGGTAGTTCCCACACATGCACAATGAGGCTGGCCTTGGGGAAGAGAGTTCAACACTTCACAAGTATGACCTCACAGGTATAATCCTGCTTCCCAACAAGTCTCACTATGTGGTGGAAATACTTTCCACAAGTCGCTAGGGATGTTTTGTTGTGTAGAAAGGGAACAAATGGACTAGGCATAGCCTATCCATCTAGTTAGTCTTTATCCATGGAATTCAGGAATATGAAATCTCATGTCAATGAGGAAATAAAAGTGGTGGTTGAGACTACACCGACAAAAGAATAGGTCACAAAGGATTTACCTCTGCATCCCTTACAACTTGAGCACCTATGTCCGATATTGGTGGTACTTATGCACCTAGATCAGATGCTTATTTAGGATGCAAGTATGTTTCCAATGGTTAGTTCATGATTATTTTTTATCAAATATGTTTCTACTGGAAACTACATAGCATCTGTAAAGAAAGAATCTAAGAAATTAAACAAACAAATTTCTACATAGCTTTACAATAACTAACAATATTGCACAGATTTACCAAAACTAACATTATTTCATACCTTTACCAGAACTAACAATATTGTCACCATCCTTATAGTGCATGGAAGACTCTTTCGGCTCTCAGATCAATGGGTAGAAGAGGATCCCTCCAAGTTAGAGGATGAGGAAGGAGGAGACAATTACACCAATCACAGATAAAGATCCAAATACCTGTGTAGATCAAGAGGATTCCCCAATCCCAAATCTAGTTTTGGATCCCTTCATTCCATAGTCAATAGCTCACAAAGGGGAGAATCTCAAGGCATGAAGGAAGGGGCTAATACATGGAAAAACCATGAAGATGAGTAGGGATAATAGGTGCACCTCCACCAAACCAGACTAGACTAATCATTAGAAGAATCAATTGAAAGGAGGGAACACGTAGCAACGAGAATCGAATGGAAGGAGATAAAACATAACAACGAGATGACAGAGGTTAAGAAAACATCAATATGAGGCCAAATAAGACCTCAAAGTTCAAACTTGGGATACAAACGAAATGATCTCGAAGTTTTCTAAAACTTTGGGTTAAAATATTGGGTTTCCTGTGAGACTGATGTGAAATTGGAAAACTAATTCATATACTAAATAAGAACAACGTCTTCTTAAAACTTAGGTTAAAACGACCAAGCATATTAAAATCATATACTAAATAATATCAACGCCTTCTTAAAACTTAGGCTAAAACAACTAGACATATTAAAACTTAGGTTAAAACGATCAGGCATATTAAAACTTTGGTTAAATTTTTTCTTTGATTTACGTGCATTAACTAATGAAAAATGGGAATCCAATTTAGATAGTCCCTGTTGTGCTTTATGGTGGGGACTAATAAGACAATCTCTATCAACCTTAGTATAATTTGGTTATGTGAATACATAGCCTTACATATTAACTAAAGAAATAGATGTAATAGTAGGAAATTAATCAAATGGCATACAAATTATCAACATAGTGTAACATAGTATTGAATATAATTTATGTGGGGCCATTATGTTTACAATTTACTAGCACATGCAAATTCTGCTTATAATTCTCATATCTTACGTCCCATTCAATAATGGTCCAAAATTTTTCCTGTATACCTACATACAAAATTCATCTTCATTTCCCTAGGATTACAATGTTTTCCAAATGCCAATGACTACTTATGTTAGGTTTTAAGTAAGATTATGTGATATTTAGAACTAAAAACATGCATGGTATCTACACACTTCAACATTGCATTCCATCCACATTGAGTGTTTCCATTGAGCATGTAACATCCACAAATCTGTTCCTAACCATGTCACGTCAAAATTTTGAACTCTGATACCACATTGTAATGTATCCAACCTCCTAGTTGAGTCCCGTTACCATAATGTAAAGTCTCTACTACCACTACTCGCTAAATAAAGCTTTGATATCAGTTCCTTCTTTTGCAAAAGCAACTCACTGAAACCAACAGCGCACACAACTCACCTTGTGCTACGCACAATTATGTTTTCCTAGAGCGTGCCAACCGGTCTCGTACCACATGAAACAACTGTGTATTATCAATTTTTCATGCTCAACCATCATTGTGTCAACCACGTCGACTATCCCTTAACACACACGACATTTCTAGCTTTGCACTAGAATGCTTACGATTACTATTGAAGTTACTTAACAAATTATGACTATAACAACGAAATGAACTCATAATACAACTACCTACACAACCATTCCGATGCTATGCATGGCGTATGTCCCATTTTGCACATGCATACTGATTTCCCTGTGCGCAAAATGATTCAGGACTTGCCTCAGAATCTCATGACCATTACCACATAATTATCTAATAGGAAACAATTAATAGCTACCATGCTCTACATATGAAATAGTCATGAAGAACTAACAATACATGCACATCCCAACATAAATGTACCAATACCATAAACATAAATACCATAAGCATTCACATGTTAAACAATATATAAACACATATAAACTGTCATGGCCCATGCCCTGCATATGCAACAAACATGCAGTTCTACAACATATATAATCCATGCGCAATATATATACAACTGTAACACATGATATATTTAACATGTATATGCACATTACTTAGATATTAATACACATAAGAAGACACTTATATTTTGTTGTAATCCACCAACTATGCACAAACCTTAGACATTCCTCCTAGCCATAGACTCTACTGCTCAGAAACTATTAGCAACAGGTCACCCCTGAGAGGGGGCTTAAAATCCACCAAGACAAAGGATTCCTAAGCCAAGCTAAGGTCTATCAATATTCAAAACACTCAGACAAAGGTACCAACCCCAATAAACAAACTATAGTCCCTCATTCCCCACATGCCTATCCCACCCTAGGAAGTGTGCCCCTTCTTTGTTCAACATTACTTTGGCTACCCCACTTCCCTTCCAGGGATTCAACAATAAGCCAGACAAGACGTCTTAGATCCTTGTAGTTGCTACTTGGCACCTTAGGAAATCAATTCCCAGTAGTTATCTCGCCTGGAGAGAATGCTCACAGGCCTAAAAAACTGCTTCTTTGACAAACACAAGTCTAACAACCCACTTCTTCGAGCAACAAAGGCTTGACAACCCCCTTATTCAACAGAAATGGGCATGTCAACCCACCTCTTCAATATCACACAGGCCTTCCCAAGTACAAGGTTATGTGATGGCAACAAGTTACAACAAGATACAAATGCTTGGTAGAGGAAAGTTGATATGCATGATCTAGGAATGAGTGAATCCCTTGAAATACACTAAGGCCCAACAATATATTTGCATGGCTAAAACTATACACTTATCACCTTAAGAACTACCTTAGCTCCACTTGGTCACTCGTTCCCATCCCTTAGGAACTTAGGATAAATATATATCCCATATTATATTTTTGTAAATATTATTAAATATTCCCTTTTCCTAACTCTTAGCCCCTTTTTCCTTTTCTAGTGGAGTTTAAACCCCTTGTTTCTTTTTTTCTGATTGGTCTGTGCGTAGTGATATGTTTTTATTAATATCTGAGTGCAATACATTTTACAAAAACAGGTGCACTATCCTTTGTTGCAATCCAATATCTCCAACCTAATAACCACCCAAGAAGTCTGGCCTCAATATACATATATACAAAGTCTCTCCGGCCCCAAAATATCCCATCTACAAACACGGTCTAGTGCGCACTTTGAAGCGATCTTCACACACTTACTTAGGTGCACACACAACTATGAAACATACACACACTATTCCCTTGGTGCACGCACATGAAAATCCTCATGCACTTACTCAGGTGTGTGCAAAGCTATGAAACAAGAACACACTCTTCCCTTTATGTCTGCACTCTAAACTATACCCGAAATATGTGCATCCACAACTCACCAGCCTACATGCACATTTACATTTACATTAAAATTGGGGTTTGGACTAGGGGTATTTCATTCCCCTCCCCCTTATTTATGCACCATCCTCAGTGCATTATGTACAATAAAAACTTCAAAAAGTATTCAAAAAGATATGGGTACTCTATGTGCATAGCATCCTCGTGCTCCCAAGTTGCATCCTCGGGACCGTAACAGGTCCATTGGACCTTTACTGATCCTATTGATTGATTCTAGAGTAGCTTGACTTTTCGGTCCAATATGCACACCGAATGAACTCATAAGTCTCCTTCTTGCTCCACCTAAATCACATTCCAATCGATTACACAATCAACATCAGACACATACTTTTTAAGCAACGATACATGAAACACATTATGAATACATATGGATGCAGGCAGTGCAAGCATGTATGTGACATGACCAATATTCTCCGGGATTTAAAACAATCCACAATAACGTGATACCAACTTTGAACAATTTCCCAACTTAAGTGAACTCTTCCTAGATTTCACTTTCAAAAACACATGGTCAACCACTTTAAACTCTTGGTGAGTTCTATATTTATGTACATAAGTTTTTTGTCTGTCTTGGGAATCCTTTAAGTTTTGTTTTATTTTCACCATTTTCTCTTCCATTTCCCTTAGAGAATCTTTCCCAACCACTGTTATGTCTACTGGGTTGTCCCAACTCACTGGTGTATTTCACTTTCTGCCATAAAGTGCCTCAAATGGGATCATCTTTAGAGATGCTTGATACCCATTTCTATAAGCAAACTCAACCAAATGTAAACATTTTTCCCACTGCATCAGTTTTTTCATAACATACATTCTTAACATATCTTCTATCACTTGATTTAACCTTTTTTTTTTCTCATTTGGCTCTGGATGATAGGTTGTGCTAAAATTCAGATCTGTCCCAAATCCTTTAAATAATCCCTTCCAAATATTGGACGTGAACTTGGGATCTCTATCAGACACAATTGCATTAGGCAGACCATGTAGCCTAGCAATTTACTTCATATAAATATCAACAATGTTTGTTGCCTTGTGAGTGAGCCTTACTGGAATAAAGTGGGTAGCTTTAGTAAGCTTATCCACCACTACCATGATGGGGTCATGTTGCTTGGTTGTTCTGGGAAACTTAGTGATGAAATCCATAGTTACAAATTCCCATTTCCACTCAGGGATGGGAAATGGCTGTATAAAATCATCTGTGTGTCTATTCTTAGCCTTTACTTCCTGACATTTCTAACACTTGACAATAAAATCAACTACTTCTTTCTTCACACCCGACCACTAGTATTATTTCTTAACAGATGCAATTGTCTTTTGGTAGCTTGGGTTTCCAACACAAGGCACATTATGCTTTTATTTTTAGCATATTTTCAACTCCCGAAAATATGGTACATAAACTATGCTCATGTACATGAGGTTTTCATCCTCTTTTAGCTCAAAATATTCAATTTTCTGCTGCAAAATGCCTTGTTGTAGATTTGCCTTTGTTTTCACACAGTGTTGATCTAATTTTGTAGCCTCTAACATTTTGTCTTTCAAATATGATTTGCACATGCTAATGGTTGTAGCATGCATCTCATGCACTCTCCTACTGAGTGCATCAACTAACTTGTTCTCTTTACCCTTGATATGTTTTATATCAAATTCATACTCACTGAGGAATTCTAACCACCTACTTTTCCTGACATTTAGAGATTTTCTATCCAAACAAATATTCCATACCACTATGGTATGTACTCAACTCAAATCTTCTTGCCATGAAGTAGTGCCTCCACATATTCAAGGCATGCACTATGATTGCCAATTCCAAATCATGAGTAGTATAGTGCCTTTCATGCTCTTTTAATTTCCTTGATTCATAGCACACCACATGCCCATTCTGACTAAGGATTCCACTGAGCCCTTCCTTGCATGCATCAATGCACACACCGAAGTATTCATTAGAATCAAGAATTATAAAAATTGGAGCACTTGTCAACAAACTTTTCAAGTTTTGGAAAATCCTTTTACAATCAGAAGTCCACTCAAATCTCACACCTTTATTTTTCAAGGATGTGATTGGGTGTGCAATGTTTGAGAAGCCTTCAATAAACCTTCTGTAGTACCCTGCAAGTCCCATGAAATATCTCACCTCTACGACATTCCTTGGTGTTGGCCATCCTTCAATGGTATTTATCTTCTCTAGGTCCATTGTCATCCGTTCCTCTGAAATGATATGACCCAAGTAATGGATCCACTTCTAGTAGAATGAGCACTTGCTCAACTTTTCATACAACTGATGTTCTCTCAATAATTTCAGCGCCATCCTCAAGTGTTGCTCATGATCTTCTTTAGAATTTGAGTAAATAAGTATGTCATCCAAAAATATAATGACAAACTTATCTAAGTATTCTTTAAAAACACCATTCATTAAACACATGAAGACAAATGGTGCATTTGAAAACCCAAATGGAACTCTGTAAAATCATAATGGTCATACCTCGTCCCAAAGGATGTCTTGCTGATGTCTTCCTCTTTAACTATTACCTGATGATAGCCTGATCTCAGGTCAATCTTAGAGAATATTTTTGCATCTCTCATCTCGTCAAAGAGATCATCTATCCTCAACAATGGATACTTCTTCTTCACTGTTACCTTATTCAGCTTCCTAAATTCAATGCAAAGTCTCAATGTTCCATCCCTTTTCTTCACAAATAATAATGGGGCACCCCAAGGTTACACACTTGGGCGTATATACCCCTTCTTCATAATCTCTTCAATTTTCATTTGCAATTCTTTTAGTTTTGGTGTACTCATCCTATAAGGAGTCTTGGATACTGGGGATGCTCCAGGAATTAGATTTATAGAGAAATGAATATCTCTTTTGGGTGGAAACCCCAATATTTCTCTAAATACATCTTCAAACTCCTTTAGGACTACATAATATTCAATATTTGGCACTTTATCCTTGGGTTCCTCCTCCATATGTGCTGCAAATAGATGACAACCTTTCTTGAATCTTTTCTTCAACTGTAAGGATAAAACTTCCCTGATAGTTATTTCCCTGGGAATACCCTGAACTTCCCTCAAGTTGCCTTTCTCATCCAAGAAAGTAAATTCTTTATTGTAACAGTCTAGGACAACACGATTCATGTCCGACCAATCCATACCAATTATGCAATCATATGATCCCAAAGGTATAATATTCAAATCTTCTTTTGTGCTCAATCCATTCATGTCCATCGGACATGCCTTAACCATCTCATTAATTTTCCTTTTTTCTCTTGTAGCTAGTTGTACCAACCAAGGTTTCCCAAGATTTATTTTTGGCAATTGAAATCTTTCCACCATCTTAAAATCTATATAACTATGACTAGCTCCCGAATAAATTAAAATAGAAATGGGTTGGTTGTTGATATTACCTTCTACTTAGCTCATATGTGACTAAAACTTGACTTGCTTGTTATCTAGGGTTGCGTAGATCCTGGGTACATTTTTTTCCATGTCATCCACTGTATCAACTTGTTGTATTTTGTGAGGAGTCCTCACTTTTTCACCTCTGTGAGGATAATATCTGTACATATGATCTCCCTCACAACCCTAACACTTCATTGGTTTCTACCTTGGTCTTTGCCCCATTTCCTCTATCATTCTGGGCTCCTTGGGAGTTGATTGTCCCTGGAAATTATTTCTTAAGAATGGTGGCTTGGTCCCCTTCTTCCTCTGCTCCATATTTATTTTATTCTTGTCTTCCAAATCCTTTTGGTAAGGGGGTCTTCCTCTCTGCTTATCATAAAGACACTTGGCTCTCCATATAGTTTCCTCCAATGGCTTGGGATCATCATACTCTATCTTATCACTAATAAATGATGGCATCCCACTCAAGTACCTCTGAATCTTAAAATGTTAATCCTTGATAAAAGAAACATACTTCAGTAGCTCTAAAAATATTCTCTCATACTCATCTATGGTCATACTTCCAAGCTTGAGTTCAAAGAACTCATCCATTTACCTATCATAGTAACGTTTGGTTAAGTATTTATTTTGAAAATACCTTTTGAAATCCTCCCAAGTAACCTTTCTCTCATCAATGTGTTGTACTTGCACAAGTTGGTCCCACCACACTGATTCTTTTCCACTGAGTCGATAGATGGAAATTCTCCCTTTTGCCTATGAAGAGTAATTGTGTAACTGAAAGTACTTCCTCATGCCCAGCAGCTAGGTCTCTGCATCCTCATCCTTCCTGTGCTCAACATAAAAAGTAGGAGGCTTAATCTTATTCATTTCTCCTTGTAGCTTATCCACCCTAGACCTCCTCTTATGCTTCCTGACAGGATATGGGCTTGAACTACTGTGCACTCTCCCAACTGAATGTCAGAGAGTGATGGTGATTTCTGCCAACACTTATTGCTTTTCTTCTCTCATCATTAGACCTATGTCTCCTTGATTTTCTTACTGAGACTTCTTATCCATATTTTCCTCAATTATGTCCAATCTCTATAACAAATTGACGTTGAATCCATCTTGTTCCTCCTTGGCTTTCATAAACCTATCATTATAAACTTTATAACTTTGGACGTCCTTTTGTAAAATTTTTACGGTCTTCACCAAATTCATGCTTTCTTCCTTTTCTTCTCCATGTCCATTTGAATCTGTACCCTCATCACCTATATTGCCATACATCCTTCTGACCTCATATTCATGGATATAGTTTCTTTGTGCATATTCCATGCTTCTGATCTATGTGCTAACCTTGTACTAATCAATTGTTGTTAACTCTGCAAAATGTGTAGGAAACAAGATTTGTTAGACTAAAGAATTTATGAAAACCATAAATACCATGCACATTCTGTTCCATAAGTGTATTAGAATCCTTTCTTCCAATTCCTAGTGAATTTAATAGCCTAACTCAAAATTCTGGGTGAATATTTTGACTTTGTCCAAGACTTTTCCTCCTCTTTTCTCTTCTTTTCTTTCTTTCAAAGCTCGTGTGTATACCAATTCAGTGTTATACACCCATATTCATCATGCATACATTCTCTACACACGCAATACCAAGCGCACATATCGTGCACCAATATTTAGTGTGCACAACTTTTATATCGGGAACTAATATTTAACATGCTCAACTTCTAGGTTCTACACATCATTATCTAGTGTGCACAACTTTTGTGTCATGCACCAATATTTTGTAGAAAATTAAAGCTTTGCTCTGTGTCGCCCCAACATTCACTACGCACCCTCTCACACTCAATGCACATCTCCAATTCTGCTCCATGCAACACCAATATTCCATGCGCATGCACTGTACACCAACACTATGTACACACTAATAATTTTTCTCCGTGCGGGCTCATAATCAACGCGTGCTCACTGTGCACCACCAATATTCAATGTGCATGCCCTACGCACTATTATTATGCACACACCCATCAATTCTGCATGGCGTACATATTCATTGCACACATATTGCACTCCCATATTACGTTTACTCCACTAGTTCTATACCCTGCAGTTCCAATATTTAGAGCGCACACTCCATGCACTGATATCTTCCACGCATCACAATTCCTACCCTGCATAGTGCCAAAATTTAGTATGCACACACTACACACCAATACTTAGCACACACGAGTTCTTTCTTCACTTAGCTAATTTTTCCACATTTTCAGCTTGCGACCCCGCGACCATCATAAAAATTCCTGCCTCGCCAACATCATGTTGATATATGGCCCATACAAGTCCAATGTTGAACCAAAATCTCTGACACCACTTTGTAACATCCCCATCTCTTCTCAGGGTCATGTTGCATCAAAATTTTGAACTCTAAAACCACATTGTAATGTATCCAACCTCCTAGTTGAGTCATGTTACCATATTATAAAGTATTTACTACCGCGACTCACTAAATAAAGCTCTAATATTGATTCCTTATTCTGCGGAAGGAGTTCATTGAAACCAACATCACGCAAAACTAGCCTTGTGCTACTCGCAGTTACGTTTTCCTAGTGCGCGCCAACCGGTCTCGTACCACACGCAACAAGTGTGTCTTAGAAATTTTGTGTGCTCAACCGTCATTGTGTTAGCCACATCAACTATCCCTCAACATGCATGACATATCTAACTTCTCACTAGAACCCATACAATTACTATTGAAGTTACTTAACAAATAGTGACTATAACAATGGAATGAACTCATAATACAACTATGCATAAAACCATTCCTATGCCACGCATGGGGTCTGTCCCATTTTATGCATGTAGACTGATTTCCCTATGTGAACGATGATTCATGCCTTGCCTCAAAATCCCATGACCATTACCACTGAATTATCTAACAAAAAACACTTAATAACTACCATGCTCTCCATCTACAACAATTATGTAGAACTAACAATACATGCACAACCCATCATAAATGTACCAATTCCATAAACATAAATAACATAAGCATTCACATGTTAAAAAATATATAAACACATATAAATTTTCATGGCCCATGCCCTACATATGCAACAAACATGCAATTCTACAACATATATAATCCACACACAATATATATACAACTATAACACATAAGATATTTAACATGTATATGCACATTACTCAAATATTAATACACATAAGAAAACACTTATCTTTTGTTGTAATCCACCAATTGCATGCATACCTCAGACGTTCCTCCCAGCCATAGAATTTTCCACTCAGAAACTCTCAGCAGTGGGTCACCCCTGAGATGGGGCTTCAAATCCACCAAGACAAAAGATTCCTAAGCCAATATCAGGTCTATCAATAGTCAAAACACTTAGACAAAGGTACCAACCCCAACAATCAATCTATAGTCCCTCATTCCCCACATGCCCGTCCCACCCTAGGAAGTGTGCCCCTTCTCTATTCAACAATCCTTTGTCTGCCCCACTTCCTTTCTATGTCTTCAACAACATGAAGTCTCAAAGACCTATATCTACTACTTGACACCTGGGGAAATAAATTCCCAATAGTTCTCTCACATGGAGAGAATGCTCATGGGCCTAAAAACCCACTTCTTCGACAAACATGGGTTCGACAACCTGCTTCTTCGACAAACACAGGCCTAAAAACCTTCTTCTTCAACAAACACGATCCTGGCAACCTACTTCTTCGACCAACACGAGCCTGACAACCAGCTTATTCGACAAACACAGACCTGCCAACCTGCCTATTCAATAGCACACAAGCCTTCCCAATTACAGGGTTATGTGATGGCATCAAGTTACATCAAGATACAAATGCTTCACATAGGAAATTTGGTCTGGATGATCCATGAATGAGTGAATCACCCAAACTACACTAAGGCCCAACAATGTATTTACATGCCTAAAACTAGACACATGTCACCTTAAGAACTAGCTTCACTCCACTTGGTGACTCGTTCCCATCCCTTAAGAAATTAGGATAAATATATATCCCATATTATATTTTTGGAAATATTATCAAAATATTCCCTCTTCCTAACTCTTAGCCCCTTTTCCATTTTCTAGCGGAGTTTAAACCTCCCGTCTCTTTTTTTTTTATTGGTCTACATGCAATGATATGCTTTTATTATAATCTGAGTGCAATTACATTTTACAAAAATAGGTGCACTAGCCTTTGTCACAATCCAGGCTCTCCAACCTAATAAACACACAAGCACTCTAGCCTCAATATACATATATACAAAGGTTATCTGGATCCAAAATATCCTGGCTACAAACACAGTCCAATGCACACTTTGAAGTGATCCTCACACACTTACTCAGTTGCATGCAAAGCTATGCAACAGGCACAAACTCTTCCCTTGGTACACATGCACAACAATCCTCATGCACTTACTGAGGTGCATGCAAATCTATGAAACAAACATGCATTCTTCCCATGGTGCACACACGCTAAACTGTACCCAAAACTTGTGCGCCCACGACTCACCAGCTTGTATGTACATTGAAATTGACATTGCAATTGGGGTTTGGCCTAGGGGTATTATAGAACATATTATACATTGTGTTACATGTTGGACACTTTCCTTTCTCACAACACTTAGCAATGCAAGGTGCCTTACACCAATGAAATGACATTCAAAATATCATCCCTACCATGTTGCCATTTTCTATGGAAGCTAGTGGATTTACTATGTAACCTAAAGAGATGGGCCCAGATAAGGGTGTTTTTGTTTCTTAGGGAAGTCCTCTACTAGATCTTGAAGTAGAAATTTGTAGAAAGGGCAATGAGGAAAAGAGAGGTAATTTTGACCAAGAACATGATATTGTAAGCAATACTGGTGATAATTGATCTGGTGATAATTGATGTTCTCTAGATACATTTGAGAGGAAAGCATCACCTACATTGTTGTGTAATTACAAAGATTTAAAGAGACACAAAAATTGTGAAGGATTTATCACGTCTAAAATGCTACATAAAAAGATATTAATTACTATGTTATGAACATAGTCAAATAACAAGATATTTGTTGAATATTCTTTAACATCAATTTCTTTGGTGAGTGTAAAGTATCATACATGACTGTGAAAATTTAAACTTACATATTAACTTTGGTAAAAGCTTTATCTTACCCTTTATTCTTGGTGTTTCGAAGATGGATCTTGGCCTTGTTACTCAATGATGTAGGAGCATCGCTCCACCTCAGCAACGTGCCAACAATAAAAAACATCAATGCCCATTTCAGAGAGGGAGAGGCATTAATCCTCCCATTTTTAAATTCAAAATATGATCCTATACGGATCCATGTTGTAATCTTGAGTGAAAACGAAGCCATATCTCTGAACAGACATAAGATAAGGTCACCTTTAATGGATGATAGGTTGATGGATCTAGTTTCAATTCAGACTAGATGGCCATTTATGAAACTTCAATGTAATAGATGAGGTTAGGTGAAGAAGAGGATAAACTAGTAGAGCCCTCTTTTGTAAACATAGGGAGAGATATTTGCATAAAGAAGGTCTTAGGAGAAGCAAAACTCATGATAGAGTTAGGATAGGAGGTAGAATAGTTCTTGGAGAGAGCTTGAGAGAACCGAGGCTCTGTTGCAGTCTAGTTTTTTTAAAACATCTGTATAGACACACAGAGATAATAGAAAAGTAGCTTTTCCTGCACATAGTGTGTTTATGTATTTCATGAATGAATGATGTGGATGTATGATAAGTTTCATTTTTAGTAGGAGATAGATTTATTTTTTCCTCGTTGAAGTTGTTATATTGTTCTGGGTTCTTTAGGCTGTGCAAGGAGTGCACAACAGAACATTGGAGGTTTTGTGGCCAATGCAAGGAGTGCACATATGAACTCTATGGAGTCAGAAAAGAATGTGCCAGGAGGGCACACTAGAGTGATCACAAAATCAAGAGGAACCTCAAGGTTACTGAATACCTTGGAGGAGGAACTGTGCAGAGAAAGCATAGAGAGACAAATTTATTGAGAATTTTGTAGAGCTCTACCATGCAAGCATCGAGCGGGTGCAAGTGTGCACAGAGATAACTCTTTTTTGAGTTCAGGGAGAAGAGTATCAGAGGAAGATACTCACAGAGATTTTGAAAAATATGTAGAAAATGCTTTGCAAGGTGTGCATTGAGCAGAAGGTTGCAAGGAGGGCATGAAGTTTTCCTTTGAAAGGAAACTGAAGGGCCGAGACCCTTAGGAGACTGAGTAAATCGAAAATCTCAGAAGAGATAATGCAAGGAGTGCGTAGGAGGTGGAATTATTCCAAGCCCTAAATCTCAAAAGAGATAATTCTTTTAGAAGTGCAAGCGAGATCTAGATAGTCAGGTCCACAGGAGAAAGGTCAAAGGCTGAAGCCTTTGAACACTGAAAAAATATTCCAAGTCGAAGAAGTTAAAATCTCAGGAGGAGGAGAAACATCAACCGCCTGATTGGTTGTGGAAAGGAGCTTGGACCGTTAGATATACGTCTAGTGAACGAAGGGAGCGTAGAGGAGAGGAACATATCCCATTCATTGGATCTGATCACGAAGGACCAACAACTGTTGGATACAAAGGTAAGTGCACAAGACTTAACCCTTGTGTGTATAGGAGAGTGGACTTGTCAAAGTCTTGAAATCCAGAAGTAATATGGGACCATCCATCATCAAGGAGGATAGGTGGCATAAGATCCACAACTTTGGAAGTTTGTGGACAAGGAGAACTCAGAAACAACCGAACTAAATCTTGGTCATTGATCACCAGGAGGGATACGTGTCAAGAGGTCGTGCATTTCGGGTAAATGCACTACAGGAGAAATGAGTGAATAGGAGTTTGAAACTCCTGAAGCCCGAAGAGATGAAGAGCTAAAGAGATTTGGACTGTTAGATCCAGAAAGGGTACATGGCGATGGATCATAAAATATGGGAGAAAAGCAAAGGAGAAGTTCGATATTTGAGATTGCCGAAGCCTAAACAGTTGAAGCAACTGGGAGCCGTTGATTTGGATTGGACAAGTGTCACCAGATTGTGAACTTCATAGGATTGTAATCCAGGGTTTTTATGAAGTTGTGTTTTGAAATGTCCTGAAGCACTGAAGCCCAAAATGTCTAAGGGATGTTGATCCAAAAGAAAGAACGTGGATCGTTGATCTGCAAGGAGATGCATGGAGAACGAAGATTCACTTTGTTGGAAAACCGTTGGATCAGGGAGGATAGGTGTTAGAGGATCCAACACTCTATAAGGATTCACTCTGGAGATTTTTCATTGTTGAGGTTTGAGATCATCGAAGGCCGAAGTCTCGTAGTGGATGAGAGTTGTTGATTTGGAAGTGGACACGTGGTGCCAGATTTACAACTCCAAGTACAGAACACTCCAGAGTAAAGTAGAGGGTGAAAGCGCCGAAGTCCTGAAGGAGATCTCGATCATTGATCAAGGAGGGAGTCACAGGACCATTGATCTGGTTAAGGAGGCAAAATTTCTAAAGCAGGAGCACAACTGTTGATTGGGGAGAATACGTGTGAGCATATCTTCCACTCCAGAAGATAACCAGTTAGAGGTAGCGAGGGTTTGAGAATTGAGATTCCCAAAGGCCAGAATCGTGGAAGAAATCATATCCACACATCTAAAGCGACATGTGTCAATAGATCTTCCACTTTGAAAGATAAATACTGAGAAGGAAGCAAGAGTTGAGAATTGAAACTCCCGAAGGTCGAAGAGATAGAATCAACTAGAGTTGTTGATTTGGAAGCGAGCTATGTGTCGATAGATCGTGGAGATATGAGATCGCACATGGAAGGGCATATAGATAGAAGCCATTGATCACGGATCATCACCAAGGTATTGGAGATCGATGGACGAGAAGGATTGTGGGGCCAGGAAATGCTCAAATATTAATTTTCCTTGAGTGGGCCGCAATTGGAACCACAATATTGCCAAGGGCACATGTGGCACTTTGTAGTGAATTGTGGGGAGAAAAATGGGTTGGTCTAAAACCACTCTTTCCCGCACTCACAATCACATATTTCTGTAAGGTCACAACCCATGGTCATATGAAGAAAGGGGGTTGTTGAAAAAAGAGCTAGTTCCTGAAACTCGACATTTTCATAAGCGCGCAGACAGAGGTTGCGGGTATCACAGGACCTACACCCTAAGAGAAAAGGGGGCCTGTGTATAATTGTTTTGGGTTCAATCAGGAGCCTGAAGAGTCAATTCGACTTAGAAGAAATAAATATACTAGACTGGGAGGTTGCAGATCCCCAAGAGGGAAGGGGGGTGGCATCAAGTGGTATCAGAGATGAATTTTCATTTGTAGATTTTAGGCAAAAGAGAAAGAGGAGAAGGCCAAATTTTGTTTGCAGACAACAGACAAGGAGGAGATGATAAAATGAGATAATATGATAACATCAAGTGGTATCAGAAGTTAAAGTTTGCTTGTAGACAACAGGTGAAGGAAGGAAGAGTACTGATGTTCTGTGAGAAGGGTGTTGCATGTGCACAACAACAAAATTTTAAATAACTAGGTGAGCTATAAGAGAAGATGGAGATGCTATCGGATGTAGAGTAATCCACAAGAATTTTCAGAAGGGAAAGAAGAAAGTGAAGATGGCTACTAAAGGCCATGAGCGTGGTCGAAGAGAAGACTACAAGAAGAAATGTGATCCAGAGATGGATCTGGTTCTTGATGAGATAAGAACAAGGATGGAGAGACTAGCATTCAGGATGCAACAATGGGCAAAGGTACACTGGAGATATGAATGTCCTCTAAACATGAAGGCAAAATGGCATGCTCAAAAGTTGTTGGCCAGAAAGTAGCAACAAGATTTGAGAAGGTGGCTGAGGGAATTAGAAAACCTTAGTGACACAGAGGAGAAACTGATTCACATTTGTGAACCAGAAATTGGAAGACACCTCAGTGATGAGGAGGAGGTGAGATCAGATAAAGATCTCATAAACTGCTAGGAGAGAAGAGATGGATTTTCATATTTCTAGGTGGGCAATGAAATGATATCATTGGAGGTTCTCATAGACTTTCAGGACAACATCAGTGGAAATTCATATTACCAGGTCGACAATGATATGAGATTAGCAGTGGATTTTGTAAAATTCCAGGTGGGAAGAAATGGACTTTCAAGTTACTAGGTGGGTAATGGAAATATATCAATTGAAGGTATCTTATACTGCTAGAGAGACAGTGATGAAAATTCAAATTTCCAGTTGGGAAATGAGATGGGATTGGTTGATCTCATAGACTACCAGGAGGGTAGAATAGAAGTCCCAAATTACCAGGTGGGAAGGGGGAAAGAAATGAGACTATATGAAAGTCTCATGAGCTTAGAAGTGGGTTTAGGTCAACAAGGAGTGATGATGGATGAATAATCATGTGGATTTACAAACCATATGAATGAAGATGATGAGAAGTTAGAAACTTCCACCATCAAAGAAGAATATTAGAGGAGCATTCTAATTATTGGAGGGATCAATACATTCCTACTAAACAACCAAGTAGAGGCCAGTGCACATGATGAAGGTACAACAGAAGAAGAAATACAACTGGTAGAAACTTTCAAAAAGGAAGAAATGGAGTAGACATTGATGTCTACCCCAACAGAAGGAGAAGAGAATTCATCAAAATTGCTCAAAATTTTCAGCCAAGAAGCTGAATAGGAGATGACTGCAGCACTGGAGCTTGCAGCAGAAGAGGAAGCAAACAACATGAATTTTGTTGATCTGTATGAAGAATTGGAAGCCCTAGAGAGAAGGGTGATAGTGAAAAGCAATCACATCCAACAGATTAGGTTGGAGACAGATGGAGGAGTATACTAGCCTCAGGAACAACTGGAAGAAGTTGGGCTTGAACCAACACAAGAGGATATGGAAGAAGGCAATTTGTCAGAGGAGGAAGCTGAGAAACAACTCAGTGATGAGACTGCATAACTAGATTTTGCAGCAGGATGGAAAATTAATTCCACATAAAAAGAAGACGACATTGAGTATCAAGATGATCTACCCATTGATAAGGAAGACTTGCAACCAAGAAGACTGCATGAGAAGATCCATCCATTAGAAAAAATGGACAAGGTGATAGAGGAAATAAGAAGGTTGATGTTGAGGTCAGCAGAAGAAGTTAACAAAGGGAAGATGAATAGAGGATAACTTGCAATAGCAGTAGGGAAGAAGGAGAAGAAGAAGTAGCAACAGAAGCAATGACATAGCTGGAGAGGAGGAAGAGGACAACTCCAAGGGAGAGTTTGGGATCCAGGATGAATTCAACACTGGAGAACAGGAGATCATGAGTGGGAGCTCATTATTTTCCCAGTAATGGACTATGATGTAGGAGCATCGCTCTACCTCAACAACGCGCCAACATTCCATTACATCAACACACATTTCAGAGAGGGAGAGGCATTAACCCTCCCATTTTAAAATTCAAAATATGATCCTATATAGATCCATGTTGTAAGATTGAGTGAAAACCAAGACATATCTCTAAACAGACAGAAGATAAGGTCACCTTTAATGGCTAACAGGTTGATGGCTCTAGGTTCAATTCATACTAGATGGCCATTTATGAAACTTCAATGTAATAGATGAGGTTAGGTGAAGAAGAGGATAATATTGTAGAGCCCTCTTTTGCAAATAGAGGGAGAGATCTTTGCAGAAAGAAGGTATTAGGAGAATCAAAATTCATGATAGAGTTAGGATAGGAGGTAGAAAAGTTCTTGGAGAGAGATTGAGAGAACTGAGGCTTTGTTGCAGTCCAATTTTTGTAAAACATTTGTATAGGCACACAAAGATAATAGAAAAGCAGTTTTTCCTGCACATAGTGTGTTTATGTATTTCATGAATGAATGATGTGGATGTATGATAAGTTTCATTTGCAGTAGAAGATATATTTATTTTATCCTTGTTGAAGTTGTTATATTGTTCTGGGTTCTTTAAGCTGTGCAAGGAGTGCACAAAAAAACATTGGAGGTTCTGTGGCCAGTGCAAGGAGTGCACATTTGAACCCTGTGGAGTCAGAAAAGAAATTATAGGAGGGCACACCATAGTGATCACAAACTCAAGAGTAACCTCAAGGTTACTGAATACCTTGGAGGAGGAACTGTGCAGAGAAATCATAGAGAGACAAAGTTATTGAGAGTTTTGTAGAGCTCTACCAGGCGGGCATCGAGTGGGTGCAAGTGTGCACAGAGATAACTCTTTGTTGAGTTTAGGGAGAAGAGTATTAGAGGAAGATACTCACAGAGCTATTGAACACTCTATAGAAAATGCTCTGCAAGGTGTGGATTGAGCAGAAGGTTGCCAGGAGGGTATGAAGTTTTCCTTTGAAAGGAAACTAAAGGCCTGATACCCTTAGGAGCCTAAGTAAATCGAAAAGATCAGAAGATATAATGCAAGGAGTGCATAGGAGGAGGAATTATTCCAAGTCCTAAAGCTCATAAGAGATAACACTTTCAGAAGTGCAAGCAAGATCCAGATAGTCAGGTCCACAGGAGAAAGGTCAAAGGCCGAAGCCTTTGAACACTGACAAAATCTTCCAAGTCTAAGAAGTCAAAATCTCAGGAGGAGGAGCGACATCAACCACCTGATCGGTTGTGGAAAGGAGCCTAGACCATTAGATCTATGTCCAGTGAATGAAGGGAGTGCAGAGGAGAGGAGAAGATCCCATCCGTTGGATCTAAGCATGAAGGACCAACAACTGTTGGATCTGAGCGTGAAGGACCAACAACCATTGGATTTGAAGGTAAGTGCAAGAGACTTAACCCTTGTGTGTACAGGAGAGTGGACTTGTCAAAGTCCTGAAGTATCAAATTAATTTGGGACTTCCCATCATTAAGGAGGATAGGTGGTGTAATATCCACAACTTCAGAAGTTTGTGGACAAGGAAAGCTTAGAAACAACTGAAGTAAATCTTGGTCGTTGATCACCAGGAGGGATACGTGTCAAGAGGTCATGCATTTCGGGTAAACGCACTTCGAGAGAAATGAGTGAATATGAGTTTGAGACTCCCGAATCCTGAAGAGCCAAAGTGTCGAAGAGAAGAAGATCATAAGAGAGGAAGAGCCAAAGAGCTGAAGAGTCGAAGATATATGGACCATAAGATCTAGAAAGGGTACGTGGCGACAGATCATAAACTCTGAGAGAAATTACTCCAGGAGAAAAGAGAAGGATAAGTTCAAGATTTGAGATCGTCGAAGCAGCTGGGAGCCTTTGATCCAGATTGGACAGGTGTCTCTAGATCATGAACTTTGGAGGATCGTACTCCAGGGTTTTTTTGAATTTGTGTTTCAGAATGTCCTGAAGCACCGAAGCCCAAAATTTCTAAGGGTTGTTGATCCGAAAGAAAGAACATGGATCGTTGATCTGCAAGGAGACACGTGGAGTATGAATATTTACTACGTTGGACAACTATTGGATCAGGGAGGATAGGTTATAGAGGATCTGAAACTCTAGAAGGATTCACTTCGGATATTTGGGGTTGTTGAGGTTTGAGATTGTCGAAGGCCAAAGTCCTGTAGTGGATGAGAGTCATTGATTTGTAAGTGGACGTGTGGTGCCAGATCTACAAATATGGGTACAGAACACTCCGGAGGAAAGAAGAGGGTGAAAGCGCTGAAGTCTCAAAGGAGATATTGATCATTCACCGTGCAACAAACAAAACACTACCCACAATCATTCTACATTGGAAAAAGTATTGATATTAAAAAGTAGCGTGGATAAATTTAAAAAACAAATATAAAAAATTTAAATATATAAATGTTAAATTTTGGAGTAGGCTAACTCGGGAGAAATATTCCCTCCTGAGTGTCCTTACTCTTGTCCTCGATGTTTGCATCTCTGATGACCTCCAATGTCCTCTATGTTTGCAGCTTGTTCCAACACAGACCTCCCCTCCTGCATCATTGACCTTTTCAATTTTCTCCTCTGTTTGTTTTCTTTCCATCTTTCCCTTACTCCGTGTCACCTCCGCCACGATGAGCAATATCCATCTTGAAGAAGACTAATAAAGACTACTGTCAGGTTTCCCATATGTACAACTTAAAATCTACTTGGAGTCTACCATCACCATCTCCCATGCTTTCCCTAGACCTCCATACCATGGCATCCATCATTGTAGCCATACAAGTATATATCATGTATGATCACCGATGCCCTCTGCCATAGCATTGCATTCATCATCTGCGGGGAATGCAGAGCCACCTAGGAACCCCATACCATATGTCATCATGGAATGTCCTCTTTCACTTGTATTGACATTGAATCAATGACCATGGTGTATGGTATCTGAGTTGGATCGATGTCAAAATCTACGGATCAGACTAAAACTAGTCAATCGATCTTAGGCAAAACTGTCAACCAATAAGAAAACATGTTCATTTCCATATATATTTGCAGTGTGTATAAAGCCAAAAAAAGAGAATAGAGTGATGAGAAGAGGCAAACAGTATGAAGCTAAGATAACTCCGTGCAATATATTTCAATGGTAAAGTTGCTCACTGTGCCCACTGAGATGGGATTTGTCTTATTTCCATTATATGCTTAACAACAAATACGTTCTTAAGTGGATATGTTCTTCCTTTTCTAAGGTTTACTATAGTCTGTATGTTGGATGTAGTATTGTGGATGTCGGTCTTCTCTTGTAGCCAGTGAGTGCCTAACTGAACTACATCATGCAATGCTCTATTTACTCCATGCTTCGTTTAACAAATCCTCTTAATTCTTTCTCGATGTATTTCATTTCAATAATTGAGGGTTTTCGAGATTTCTATAAAAGAAAATATTGCAATTTCAGTCAGTTTTCACCTGCGTCCAAGCTAATGAAAGTGTGCCAAGTAATGAAAGTCCTCCCACATAGCTAGTGAGTTGCTTATATGCAGTGCGCAATCCTGAAATAATTATTAGGTGGGACATTTTCAACCATGTGCATCTCTGTGGCTTTATTTGAATTATACCAAGATTAGATAAAATAAAATGGTAAATAACATTCATTAAATATATAATGAAATATTAACCTTTTTTTAATCCTCCTTAATTATTCATTGCATTCCCATGCATTAACAAGTTCAATGATGATAGCTCTATTTTATCATTTCATTTGGAGACACCCTTAATGATACATAACAAGTTAATTACTATTTGAAACATATATGTTACCTAAGTAACTCTTTTTATAACAAAACTTGTGAAAGGTAGTGATGGATTTCAACGAGCTCTATGAGTAACTCTTTCTATAACAAAACTTGTGAAATGTAGTGATGGATTTCAACGAGCTCTATGAGTAACTCTTTCTATAACAAAACTTGTGAAATGTAGTGATGGTTTTCAACGAGCTCTATGTAGATCTTTGTAGATCTCTAATCATTTATTCCAAGTTTATTATTTTTAAATAATAAGAATGCATTGGATCTTATATCAGTGCACTAATTGCAGTGAGTTGTAAACAAGTTCACATTACATATGTCATTGAGTTTTCCTTTATTTTCCTTCCATTTCTACTTGTTGGCACAGGGGCAGACCCAAGGTTCAATGCTTTGACAGCGCACCAACAAAACCCTAACTACCAACCCTTTTGACAACACTTGCGAAGCAGATGAAGTCTCACCCGAGTTAGAGGCAGGGGTGGTTGCAGGACTCAAGTGTCTACAACCTAGCTGGGACACAAATGTGTGACCACAGTACTTAAAAAATCACTTAGCAGTTAACATTCATTAATATTTATCCCTTATCCACATCACAGAAGAAAACCCTAATTATGGAACAACACAGTATTCAAAAAAATCTAACACATCCAAGCACTTAGCATATAGAAATAGATCAGATCTATCATTCATTCACATCACTAAGCACTAGGATACTATATTAGATGCATCTAACATATAGATTACAACACTAAGCATAAATCACATCAATAACATATCAACTATACAACACAAAGCAACCATAACATAGGATATATGTGGTTCACCCCAGTGTGGGCCTACGCCCACCAACTCTTCTTCTTCTTTATTATCTTCTGTCAATCTTCATACATGCACAAAGCCATAGAACCCACTCTGCATAGGATAGGAGATCTTCATGCACCTTGCCAGATCCTCCTTCCCCAAGTTAGGTTACAACACAAAGCCTTCTTACAGTCTGCACAAAATCTTCTTACAATCACTTGCACTTAGATCTGCAAGTTCTCAACACACATCATGCACAAAGCATCCACAACTATTCTCACTTAGTGCACTGGCCTCTTATTACATCGCCTAGATATCTATTTATACATTACAAATGAGGCGTAAACATGGGTAAACCCATGGGCTGACATCCCATATCTTTTACATAAACCCTAAACCCAAAAATATTGCAAAAGGGGGTGAGATCCCACGATCTCCTCTTTGCCTTGGGCTCTATCTTCGACCAACCTGTCGAAGTCTGAAAAATGGTCAAACATGAACAAGGTTATCCAAAATTTGGTCAAGGGCCAATGGGCCCCCAACACTCACCTGTGAATCATCCTGAGTCATTCTGGTCTGGGTATCTCTGCCTCAAAGGCCTCGAGATTAGCTTGACCTACTACTTCCTTAGAGCCTCCTTCTTGGAAAACTCATGAATAAATTTCTCGGTCACTCATCCTTCCAAGCACTATTCTACCATGGTGACCACTTGTTCTAGCTATGCACGTTGTCCTTCAATCTCCTCAAAAAGTGTGCAAGCTTCATCCTGCACTGGTTGGAGCCTCTGGGTCACTTCCATGACTTTACTCTAGTTGGCATGGTCATGTTGCTGAATCATGCGTTGTTCCTGGGACCTTTTCATCCTCTCAACCACTGACAGTGGCTTCAACTGTGATTGCACTATTGCTACTTGTTGCTTTGCCTCCTAGAGATGTGACTCCAATGTCCTTAGTTATGGGTCCTCTACAAGTCGCTCATAGGTCTGCGCACTTTGACTGCTGATATTTTTGCATTCTAAGGCCAATGAATTTATTTTGTGGATTGTGCTATGGGAAGTTTCTTCCCTTTGGTCTCACACTTCCTACGGAGTGCTTGGCACTGCTTGTAATTTCAGTTATGCTACTCTTTTTTGGAGATGTTGAATGGATTCAACAAGCTTCCCCACTTGACTCTCCACTGGGTGTTATTTCATCTGTGCGAGACCCGACACGGAGCGAAGTGATCTAGTGACTTCCTCCTTAATTCCCATTTGTTCTCTGAACAACTATTCTTTTTCCTTCTGGATCTGTGCTATTTCCTCTGCAAACTTCACCTCGAGGCCATCTTTTTCTTGTTGCGCAACCCGACGTTTCTCTATGGATTCCTATTTTGATTTCTTCAATGCCTTTGTGGCCTGCTATTTTTCTTCTTGGACATGATGAAGTAAAGCTTCAGTCTCATCTGCTATTCTGCGTAGCTAGGTAGGATCATCTCCCAACTCTATTTCTTCTGATGGAAGTGGTTCAATAGACACTGTGCGGCTCGAATAGAGGGATTTCTATACCCCTTTTAGCTATGCTTCAATCCTATCAAACATGGTCTCCTATTTTTCTTCGTTGCACTGTAAAATATCCTCTGAGGTATATGATACAACGACGATGATGAGGTCGATGTCATCCATCGTGAGCATAGTATGCAACTTGGGATTACTATATTTTGACTTCTTCCGCGATGAAGGTTTCGTGGGAGAAACCTTTCTCTTATTGGATGTCTCTGTCTCTGTCAGGGGATATTTAGGTGGTGTTACTTCACCCTATTTCTGCTTGTCTTCTTCCCCTTCATCCTCTTCTTTGTCTACTTTTTCATCACTGCCTCCTCCTGGTGACTCTAGTGTAGTTTCCTTGGATGCGTTGTTCAGTTCTTGTACTTCTTCCTTCTGCTACTGATGGGCACATCATAATATTCTCGAGTGACCATAGGGCTTTCGATGAGGTCAGGGTCAGACATTTCTTCCTGGCCGACTGGTATAAGGAACTTTGTAGGCCATTCCTTGGTTATTTCTTCCATGTCCTCCTCTGTGAGTTTATAGCAGGGTTGGAGCTCTTCTTTATGCTTATCTCCATGCATAGTGATATAAATGAAATGTCTATCTGCGCAAAACTTCATAAGTGGCCTAAACCTGTGTAGGGTATTCGGTGTCATGCGAGGGAAGGACTCAATAGCCCTCTTCAGCTGTAGGTAATAGGTGTGGAACACCGCATTTGATTTCCATTGTTTTTCCATGTCCCTTGAATACTAGAGCGTAGAGAACTTCGTAGCTAGTGGTTCAAATGGATAAATTTCAGGGAAGACCGCTCCTTCCGACATCTCCCAAGTAATGAAGGCAATGAGAATCAACAACCAACTGAAATGGAACTTGTAGCCCTAATCCTGAGCTTCGCGATAGTCTTTCTCTAACTGGTTGATGAGGTAGCTCACCCAATTCATTTGTATCCCTTCGATGCATTTTCCTGCAAGGTCGACAACGAACCCTGTGACCTGCATGGGTCTATTCTTCCCGATGATCTTACCAGGGATCAACTGGAAATCTAGGCACATTGCGCCATTCTGGATGGAGGCTCCCTTCTCCACATCACTATAGGTGTCTTTGATTCGTTGCGCCAGGGCGCAATATGTAGCCTTCCCTGGGAAAATTCTTGAGGGTATGGTCCTTGCATGCTCAACCCGATGATTCGGTGGATCATCGCGGATCGATGGTGATGCATCTGTCCAGCCATAGATAACCTCCATGGAAGAAAGACACAAGGAGTTTAACACATGCATTAACCTCATGGTGTCTTCCAAAGTGTAGTATCTTCATCACATTAAGGATGGTGGACCTCGTGATGTCCATGGTCCATAGATGGGGGATTATCTTAGACTTCTTCCCCATTGTATTGGTCAAATATTTATGTGGTGCGAGCATTCCATAGTTCTTGCGATCTCCCAATTTGAAGTCACTGATCTTCAATGTCAGAATCTGTCCCAACTGTTGTCCAAATGCACATATCCCCTTCGGGAGGTATGCAGTGATCAATGTATAGTCAAAGTCCGTTGAAACACTGTCATGACTAACCATGCCAACCAGAGGTGGGATGTCATCGGGTAGGATATATGGGATGAGCTTCACATTGGCCAAGTCATCGCAATGCTTTCTCTGCTTCTTTGTTGCAGTTTGGGAGGGTCCCAATTGACGTACAGTCGATGGAGAGGCTTGGAATCCTCTCGTTGATGAATCTTGTGCTCCTACAGACATGACCTTCTTAGCCATGAGGTCTATCAGAATTTCCTCTACGAAATTTTCCACTGTGCTACGTTCACTCGACATGCACGCTCGTAAACAAAGATTTTGGTTGTCGAACAAACACTCAAGGTAGCTGAACGGATGGAGAAGTCTCAATAGGCACAACACGATAACAATGAATTCTCTGCAGGCTCAGATACTCACAATTCGCAAAATTGTTCTCAGTGCAACATTCAACGGGATAAGTAGACAACGTCATAACAGATTCCTCCAACAGACAATAATACCTCCATTAATGTGATTCCATTTGTTATGGCGCGGTCTCGATGGTCCAATGGCGATCTTTTTAGACATATCTATGTTTCTAGCCATTCTGGAGCGTCGTTCTAACGATCGGGACGCCTCCAATGGTCATATTGCTACGCTGTGGCGAAGTGCAAATCTGTGCTGCTCTACTATTTTGACAGAGTTCAAATTCTACAAGACTTCCTTCTGCGAAGTCCTCTCTGGAACTTCCTACAATTTTTCTAACCTTTCTTTATTCTTGCTAAGCTTCCTTGCCTTCTTTTCCATGATTTGAGTCACTAGGTTCCTCTTTCCATTATTGTTCTTATCTTCTCTTGGCATAGTAACTTCACACTGTTGAGGGTATTTCACAGGGTTCGAGGGTAATACTTCTTCTTTTTCTATAGTAGGTGCTCTACTCTCCTGTATGGACAGGTGTTTCAAGTCTTCTTTCATTTTTTCAACTTCGATAGCCAGATCTCTGGCCCTTAGTAGCTTCAACTTGTCCTCTTGTTCTTCCAGTAAGTGCGCTATTCTCCTAGCCATGAAATTTCTTAATTCTTTCTTTTTCTGTACTAGAGCTTCCTCTTCTTCTTTCCTTCAAATCTAATATTTCTCAATCCAGGTTTTTCCTAGAAAAATAACAAATGGGGCATTGTTCTCAACAAACTTAATGACCTCGAATTCTTCTTTTTTTGAAGTTCCATGAACACTCATAGGTACCTGGGTAAGTATTCCACATAGGGTTATCAACTTTCCTTTAAACAATCCTATTCCTCCCAATCAATGAACCATAACAGGCTTTCCCAAGATTTCCCAAGTACTTTCTGTCATGATATTCACCTGTGTTTCCTCATCCAGAACAAAGTCTATGTCGAAATATCCTATTCTTGTTTCTATGCACTCCTTCTCTTTTAAGATCTCTGATAAACGGATGTCTCTATGATCATTAAATGTTTCTTTAATCTACAATAATATAGTCTCTGATTCTTTTTTGGGTTCTATCATATCCTTAGTTTCTTGGCCTTTCTCATGGTTTTCTTGTCTCATATTCATCTTTTCAACTTTAGCAATCATTCTAGGGCAATCTAAATCTTCATGATCCATAAC
This sequence comes from Picea engelmannii, assembly GCA_009831015.1. Classification (NCBI taxonomy): domain Eukaryota; kingdom Viridiplantae; phylum Streptophyta; class Pinopsida; order Pinales; family Pinaceae; genus Picea; species Picea engelmannii. The sequence continues at coordinate 524,349 of ML782676.1, forward strand.
TTTACAACAAAGACAACTAGAACCTCTATCAGGGAATTCCTTAGCAAGATGTCCCATTATTCTGCAACTATAACAAAGAGTTAATCCTCTCTTTCTTTTAAATGATCCCCAACCTTTCTTGTACTATGCACTGGGATCACAGTGATGAACCTGCAAAAAAATCTTTCTAGGATCCTGCATTCATTTGTTAGTCCAAAAATTCCTTCTATGCATAGGAATAACATATATTTCACTATTTATATCAGATCTACTCATATCAAATCTTCTTTCTTCTAGTTGTGCCCTATTTTTCAGACTAGGAAAAAATCTATCAAACATACCTAGATTCATTCTTTCAAAACAAAAAATTTCACTTATCTTACCTTTATCAGAGCACAAAGCTTTAAGATATTACCTCTTTTCCTCATATCTGATTCCTTTCTTAGCACAGAGCTTCACAAGTCAAGTGGGATACTGTGCACTACAGTAGCAAATCTACACACAAAGCTTTCTCTTTTATTCAGTTCCCAACAATCACAGTTTCAGGTCTCGACAACATAACCATTTGTTGGCACAGGGGCAGACCCAGGGTTCAACGCTTCAACATCACACCAACAAAACCCTAACTACCGACCCTTTCGGCAACACCTGCGAAGCAGATGAAGTCTCGTCCGAGGTAGAGGTAGGGGTGGTTGTATGACTCAAGTGTCTACAACCTATCTGGGACACAGATCTATGATTACAGCACTTAACAAAGAACTTAGCAGTTAACATTCATTAATATTTATCCCTTATCCACATCGCAGGAGAAAACCCTAATTACATAACAATGCAGTATTCAACAAGATCTAACACATCCAAGTACTTAGCATATAGAAATAGATCATATCTAACATTCATTCACATCACTAAGCACTAAGCTACTATATCAGATGCATCTAACATACAGATTACAACACTAAGAATAAATCACATCAATAACATATCAACTATATAGAACAAAGAAACCATAACACATGATATACGTGGTTCACCCCAGTGTGGGGCTACATCCACCAATCTTCTTCTTCTTTATTATCTTCTGTCAATCTTCATACATGCATAGAGCCACATAACCCACTCCGCATAGGACAAGAGATCTGCGCACACCTCACCAGATCCTCCTTCCCCGAGTTAGGTTACATCACAAATCCTTCTTACAGTCTGCACACAAGCTTCTTACAATCACTTGCACTTAGCTCTGCAAGTTCTCAACACACAACATGCACAAAGCATCCACAACTATTCACACATAGCACATTGGCCTCTTATTACATCACCTAGATATCTATTTATACATTACAAATGGGGTCTAAACATGGGTAAACCCATGGGCCGACATCCCATACCTATTACATAAACCCTAAACCCAAAAATCCCACAAAAGGGGGAGAGATCCAACGATCTCCGCTTCGCCAGAACTTGGTCAAAGGCCAACACTACTTCTTACTTGCATAGATAAGTGCTATTATTTTTTTATATTTTTCTTGGTCAACTTTGTCTTTTTCTATTTTTTTTATGAGGGAATATTACTATAACATTTTGTTTTTCTTTTTAATTTTATTTGTGATGATTTTTAAGAGAAGAGAAAGAAAATAGTTTTTTTGGATTAAGAAATTAATGTAACCTCTCAATTTAGCAGTGGCCTAAGTTTGGATTGGGCAATGGCTCTTTGATGACTCCCTTTCTCACAAGCCGCTCACAATTCAGATATCAAGTATATGATTCACAATCCATAAGTTCATTTTCTTCAGGTTTAAGGAGCATTGAGCTCTATTGGTGGTTACATAGATTTCGTGAATATCTTCCACGGTTTATTAAAGTGTTTCACATAGATTTTGTGAATATCTTCCACAATTTAGTAAAGTTTTTCATTAGTATTTTAAATTGATTTATAATATTTTCACTGAAAATATGTCGATCATTTTTTTCAACCACCAAAACTAAAACTAATTTCATAAATATATAAAGATTTCAAAAATAATTTCTTACTACATTTTCTTAATATTTTAAATTAATACAAATATTGTATTTTATAAATAATTTCTCATTAAAATTTCTCAATTTCATTAAAAATAATCATCTCAAAAATAATGTTTAAAATTATATATCTTTAGGTGTTACATAAAATGTACCTTGTAACTATAAAAATGATTTTTATAAGTAAAATCATATTAATATTTTAAATTCACCCATAATTCATTTTTCATTTAGTTTTTCAATTATTATAATAACAATGACAATTTAAATTACGTGTATAGTATTATTTTCTATTTAAATATGAACAATTTTTTAATTTATTAAAATTGTTTAATATATGTAATATGAATTATTATGTTTTTGCTTAAATTATTTTGAATACTTGTAAAATAAGTTAAATTTCTATGTTATTGCAAATTAGATAGTAATCTTGTTAGATTATTATTTTTTATAAGTTAAAATGTTAGGAAGGTTGGTATTGTAATAAATATTTTGAAATTGTGTTTAATGTGGGTGTATGAAGGACAATCTAAACCTTCTTAGTGTTATAAAGATGAAAACATATTTGTACCCACAACATCTTGGGAAATTGTCCAATGTCCTCTTTCATTCTAAGAGGAAGTGTTTTTCGTCTTCAACTCTTTTAGTGTCACAAAGATGACAAATTATTTCAATTAGGCACCACATTTTTTCCTTAAATTTAGACGTAATAATATTTTTAATATTAATGCAAAGTGACCTCTTCTTTTATTTCCCAATAATTTATCCAAAACACATATTTATAAGTCATAATATTAAACTCATCCCAATTTCATAAATGCACAACCATTTCAATAAAAACCATTAAACTTTCTCATTAATATTTTCACTAATAATATTACTTTATAATAATAAAATAACTTCATATTAAAATATCAATTTTTGATATTATTATTATAACCTATATAAATATTAATACAATATATAATCACTTAAATTACATAATCTACTAAATTAATATAATATACAAAATTACAGAATTTATATAATGTATCATATCATCTTCTATTCATAAATACAATATAAATCTATAATATTTATTTAGTCAGTATGCTCAATTATATATTAAACTATATGAATTATCATATAGTTTAACCAATTCTAAATATTATATGAATTAGTTATATTAATAATATATCAATTATATGTTAAACCATGTGACTTATATTATTGTCTAACCAAATTGACTCGTACTGTGGTGAATCCGAAAGAATTTGTCCAAATTTCACACTATAGGAATCTTAAAACAATTGCCACCCTATACAGAGGGGATACTTGGATGAATATCTGTTTGATGGAAACACTGAGGATAAAAATAAATATCTAATTCATGGCCAAATCAAGAGAACACACTTCTCCTTTGACTCGCTCTGATGCACGGCCTTGAAACTGCACCTAAAATTTTTGCAAGAAATTCACGCAGACTTGTGGAACATTATAGATGCCAAGGCCGCGATCAAAGAAGAGAAGGATAGACAGAACAAGAAGTTTGAAAGGCTGTTGAACGTGATCAATAACATCAACTCAACGAATGATCGTAACACCAACTCGACGAATGACTCCAAAAATGTGGTTAACCTTTCCAACCACGAAATTAGCAATGATGAAATGAACATTTTAAAGAAATGTTTGGGCTTTGCTGTAACCCCAAAAACCATCCCCACAGAAAACATTGTTTGTAGCATAGAGGACAACATTAAAAATTTAAATGAAGAAGACAAAGAATTCATTCAACAAGACCGCGTTAGGGTTCTAAGAATGGTGAAACCACCAAAGAGCAATTTGAGCAGAAAGGAGCAAGAAGCCCCCAGAAACTTAAGGAATAATGAGATCATAATAGTATTGAAGGAAGACAAAGGTGGTGCCACTGTCATAATGAACAAGATAAATTACAACAATAAGATGACAGAACACCTCACCACTGGTGGCAGTTATAGGAAGCTAAGGAACAACCCTATCTCAAAGGTTATAAAAGAAGTCAAGAAGGTCATTAAAGGATATAACCTAGACGAATTAACAAAAAAGAGACTTATTCATAACTGTCAAATCGTCCCAAGAATCTATGGGCTTCCAAAAATCCAAGGAGGGGACTCCACTCAGACCAATTGTCAACACAATTGGATCCCCAACCTATGAACTACCTAAGCATGTAGCTAAGATCCTAGGACCTTTAGTAGGCGGTACCGAGTTTTACATAAAATATTCAAATGAATTCATAAAACTCATTAAATATGAAAAGGTATAACCATGAGACATACTCATCAGTGTCGATGTAGTCTCACTCTTCACACAAATTCCATTAAACGAAGCCATTCAACTTATCAAAGAAGTCACAGATCCTAAAACCGCAAGATTGGCGGAAGTATGTTTGAGATCTACCTTTTTTAGTTTCCAAGGAGACTTTTTCGAACAAATAAGTGGTGTGGCCATGGGGTCACCACTCTCCCCAATTTCTGGCCTAAATTTCTGCTCTATTTTGACAATTGTCACCAAATGCCCTTGCCTTTGCTTGAAATAATGCTAGACTATTTGTTGGTGCTCCTCATATATGATTGGGTAGAATTGTTCTTTGATCATGTTCTTGAACGCCTCCCATTCTATGACTGGTGGCTCATTGTCCAATGTACTTCCTACTACATCACTCTCCCACCATGGATTAGGAGGGAGCTAATCCTAAATGATATGATCCATTAAGGATTATGAAGTATCTATCCATGTTCCCATTGAAAATAACAACCATGATAAGCAACACATGTTCAGTTTGACTCTAGAAGAAGTCTTCTTCAAAAACACGCCTTAAAGTATCCTTGGTTGTCCATCTACTTCCATGATCCTATGATGAAAGGAAGAAGATGGAATATTTAGGACATGGAATCTATAGAAGACTCCATGGACCCAAGAGCTAGAGAGAAACATGAGGAAGAACATGAAGATTCCAAGAAATAAAATCTATAACAATCGGTTATTATACCAAGAATCACAAAGACTACCAACTTGGTTTGAACCCACTAGAAGCAATCAAGAAGAAGAAATGAAAGTTATGATAAAGAACAGTGTATGTAAGAAAATGTGAAAAATTCTTATGAATGGAAGCATTGCGAGATTCAAAATTTCTTCTAGAAGAAGGGAAAAGACTATGATGACAACTCATTCCAGTAAACCAGATATACCTTGTGTAGTATCCATGGATTGGAATTTACATATAAAATAATGTTCTTCCCAAATAAAACAAATTGAGAAAGAAGCTTATACCAGAAAGAGACCCATGTATGCATATATAAGAAAACCTTGTATGGATTCAAACAACTTGATGCAGATTATCTTATATACAATAGAAGCATGGTGGAAGCCTTCTATGACATAAATAGTGTATCAGAATGGTTACTGAGAAGTATGGGATGATGGTTTGCTAATCCATGACAAACTCTCATGATGACAGAAGAAGTGCTACTTGGATATGTTTCAGTTTGAGATTTTCCATGATGTCATGAGCTAGCAGGAAACAAAAGTACTAAATTCAACCATGATATATTGTAATGATCATAACTATGTGAAGCCTTCAGAGAAAACTAGTGTTCCATGACAAACCAAAGTACATTGAGATCAAGCATTATATTCTCCGTGATAAAGTCCAGAAGAGAGAAGTGGTTCTCCAATATATCTCCATCGATGAGTAGATAACAAATATTTTGGTAAAGCCTTTGTCCAAGATGAAAAGTTTGCATACTTAAGAAACAAGTTGGGGCTCGTGGAGACAAATTCCTTATTGAGAAAGGAAGAGATTACTCCCAGGTTGGGAGGGAGCACTGATATGTTATTGATTTATGGAAAGTCATTTTTCAGCTCGAAAAATGGTCCAAGATGAGCAGTTCCTTTCCAGTTCGGAAAGTGGTTTAATATTTCTGATAGACAGGCATTTTCCAGTTTGGAAAATGGTCCAGATCAGACAGTCATTTTCGTAATGAAAATGGTCTGATAGATTGTTGATGTACCATAGACAATGATTCCTCTTGTGGCCAATGTGGGGGAATGGTATAGGAAATTCATTCTTCTTAGCAGTCACTCTGAGTAGTGGCCAAGTAGAATGGTCCGCCTCACCGGGTAGTCATTATTTTGAAGTTCACAATTGTGAGTAGTTTTGAAGAATGGTACATTTTGGCGGTTGGTGTAGGACAATCATTTCCATTAGGAAATGGTCCGGATAGTCATTCCCTAGGCCAGACTCATTCTCTCCAGGTTGCATTATGATTAATGCCGAAGGAATGGCCCAGTTAGGTGAATGGTCTAGGTTCAACAATCAGGGATAGGCATTCCCTAGGGAAGACTCATTCTCTCCAGGTTTCACTATGATTAGTGTCGGAGGAATGGCCTAGTTAGGTGAATGGTCTAGGCTCAGAAATAAGGGATAATTATTCTTCTATGCTTGAGAAGAATAGTCCAGATAGTCCATGGATGATGTTTTACCTTCTGAGGGCAGATGCTCTTCCAGATCTCATAGATGTGAGTGGAAGAATGGCCCAGATGACTCAATTTATATTATGGTATTGTTTTATGTAGGTTGATATCAGATGATATGATTGTTGTGGAGATTATATGTCTCTGGATAGTAGATGTATGCTACTATGGTTTATGTTTTCCACTTGTTGTGACTATGTGTCACTGATTAAGTAGCCGTGTGCTACTTGGTGTGGTTGTGTACCACTGGATAGTAGTTGTGTAATACTTGGATAGACATAGTTGTGTTCTATTGAATGAAATTGTTCTGATTTCCTTGAGGACTATTAGTAGTGTTGGAAATGATTAACAACTAGATGGATAGTCAGTGTGCTGGTGGATAGACATTCTCCAGGTGGAAAATGGTCATGGACATTTATTCTTCTAGGACATATGTCCAGATTAGAAGAATAGTCCGTGTATCCCGTGGTGTGGCTTCCAACATCTGTTGGAACAATTATTATTCTAGGACGTATGTGTGAATTGAAGAATGGTTCTTATATCACACTATGGAGTAAGTGACTTATTCAACATCATGCTTGATTACTCAGATGGCGTATGTCTTCGAGAGATGATGCAGTTGATGATATCATATGATACTAGTAGTGATGAGGGTGCTCATGATTTGATAATGAGATAGCCTGTGTGGCTATGATGATGCTACCGGTTGAATGATATGTTTGTGCTCAAGATCATTTCATTTAATACCTCCCTAGCTAGAAGGGAGTGTTGATATTTTGGTAGTTTTGGGAGGTATTAACCTCCACGTGTAACCTTGAAAAGACTAGAATATTTCAGGAAGCAATAGAAACCCTAAAAGCCTTGAACATAAACCTAGAAGACAAGTCGACTAAAGAGAATAATTAATATTGAGTTTCTAGCCTCCAAAAAGAGAAGTCGACCCAGACAACTAAGAAAGAGTAGTATAAATACAGGATGCCATATCTCATTTGGGCACACACAACTCACAACTGTAGAAATTTAGTAAGTGCGCAAGTTTGGAGAGTAGCTGCAACCACATCTACTACAACTTGTATTTTTGGTTTTAGGCTTGGAATTTTTCTTGGTTATAGTTTGGACTTTTTGCCTTGTGCTCTATCTCTAGAGAGAGGTACACTACATTGATTGGATATTTGTTCTAGGGTTTTCTTCCGAAATTATTCTCTCTGTCAAGGTTAAGGTGCTCGAGGGTAGCTTCGACCTATGGTTGGGTGACAATATTGCTATATTGTCTCTGGTGAAATGAGCACACCTATTTTTCTAACCTTTACAAAATAGTTCCAACCAAATTTTCAAAGAATAAAACTCCTTATGAAGAATTCAATGGATATAAACCATTTTTTAATCATTTGAGAGTTTCGGGGAGTAAATCGTTTTCCCACTTCCTAAAGGAAAATATATGGAAACTTGATGCAAATTTAGTCAAATGCATTTTCATTGATTATTGTGCTGACCATAAATATTACAAAATGTATAATCCTATTACTCATAAAGTATTTGCAAGTAGGGATGCTATATTTCATTAGTATGTAGATGATGATAATCAATATTTATGGAAACTTCCTAAAGAAGGCATTGAAAGTGAAAAAGTAGAAGAACGTGAAGATCAACAAGATGGTCTTAAATTTCAAAGTGGTATTGAAGATACAAGAAACAAGAGTAAACCAATAAAGAGTGGAGCTACTCCACTAAGTAGTGAGGCACTACAAAGATCAACAAGGAAAATTAAGACACCAATCAAGCATAAATATTATGCTTTGATGTCTCAATTCATGAGTTTTGAAGAACCTTTAAGTTTTGAGAAAGAAAAGGATCATAAAGAATGATGAGTTCTATGTAAGAGGAATATGATTCCATTTTGAAAAATGACACTTGGGAACTAGATAAGATTCCTAAAAATAAAGTTCCTATAGGCTCAAAATGGGTGTACAAATCTAAGTTCAATTTTGATGGTAGTGTAGACAAGTTTAAATCTAGATTGGTTGCAAATGGATATTCACAAAAGGAAGGAATAAATTATTAGGACACATTTGCACATATATCTAAAAGAACATCAATAGACTTATGATTGCATTAGCTACTAAGCACAATTGGGGCTTACATCAAATGGATGTCAAGTCATCATTTTTTAATGCTAAATTAAAAGAAAGAAGTGTACCTTGTTCAACCAAAAGGTTTTGTAAAGTAGGGATACAAACATCTTGTATGAAAGTTAAAGAAATAACTATATGGTCTCAAATGAGTTGTGAGATCATGAATATAAAAAATGATACTTCTTCTTCTAGAAAGGATTCATAAAAAGTAAGAGTGATGCAAACCTTTACATAAAGAAATATGAATATGGGAATGTTGCTTTGATTCATTATATGTTGATGATTTAATCACAATAGGAAGTGCTACAAGTTTGATTGAAGAAATCAAAATAAAACTGTCACCATAATTTGAAATGAAGGATCTTGGACAAATGAATTATTGTTTATACATTGGGGTATGGAGGAAATATGGTAAATCTTTGATCAACCAAAGTAAGTATTCAAAGGAACTTATCAAAATATTCAATATGAATGACTGGAAACCAATGTCTACTCCATTAGAATAGATGTTAAGATTTACATCGATGATTAAACAAAAGAAGTAAATGGTACTTTATATAGATGGTTGATGGGAAGTTTAAATTACTTAACTACAACAAGACCTGATATTGTATACTTGGTCCATATACTTAGTCAATTCATGGCTAATTAGCCACATGAGAGCTATTGGAAAGATGCCAAGAGAGTCATATTATACCTAAAAGGAACTATTTATTTTGGTATTGAGTACACTAATATTCAAATTATAATTGGGTAGGTGATTCAAATGATAGAAAATCAACCACTAGATATGCATTCAGTATAGGATCCAAGATTGTTTCTTGGAGCAATCAGAAGCAACCAACTATTTTATTATCCTCTACTAAAGCCAAGTACAAATCATTGTGCAGTGCTACTTGTGAAGCAATTTGTATAAGGTGCATTCTTTAAGACATGGGAGAAATGAAAAAATTACCTACAACTGTCAAATGTGACAATCAAATTTCAATGAAATGGGAAAATAACCGAATTTATCATGCAAGATCAAAAGACATTGAAATTTAGCATCATTTTGTAAGAGAAAAGATTCAATCAAAAGAAACTGATTTGATATATTGTAGCATAAATTGAGAATATGGATGATATGTTCACTAAGTATTTGGGAAAGACAAAGTTTGTAATACATAGAGATATGCTAGGTATCACAAAGACTTCATTTCTCCATTAAGGGGGAGTGCTAGAAATAAATGAAGAAAAATAATTGCTAGCAGATTGTTACAATGTTAGAATATTTTGAGGTTGACGAATAATTGATAGAGTATGGTAGTAAGAATAGAGTGTATGCAGATAATTGATAGAGTTTGGTAGTAAGAATAGAGTGTAGGTAGATAACTGATAGAGTCAAGTAGTAAGAATGTTTAGTTAGATAGGTATGTGTATAATTGGGATCCAGTTTTTAAGGGATATGCTAGTCTCTAGAAAGCCTATATATATATATATATGCATGCATATTTCCCCATTCAATATATGACATATAGAAAACTATGTTTCTACATACAGTTCCATTCTCTATGTGTCTGTTTAATTTTTTGTGGAAACACAAGATTCCAGAGTGTGCCAAATATTTAGAAATATATCATAAGTCCACGATTGATGAAGCCTTGATATGGTTTTGAGTATACATTTGGTTCTATAGTAAGCCATCACTCCACCCTTTCCATGAAAAAATATCAACATTATGATGAGTAAAGGTTTTCACATGAGTAATTTGGACAATATGTACTATGCCCAAGGAATCTATAATAGAGAGTCTCTTTCTACTCTCGTTGTAGAAAAAGCATAGTATCCTCAAGACTTGTTGCAATAAAAATTGTGTATGATTGTAATGCTTCCACATTTACATATATCTTCATTGTGGTTACATGTATATTATAGAGACATGAAAACTTCTAACAATTTCATGATATGTGTGTGTGTGTGTGTGGATTTTGGTCAATGCAACCTTTTTCAATACTATGTGTATATGGTCACCTATGAATTTTAGAGGAAAAATAATGGTAATAATTCTTACTTGGCTCCTTAAAACAATTTCTATTATCCATTGTGTTATGAATTTAAAAAACTTGTATTTAATCTATCATGTGGTTGTCAATGATTTTCTAGTTATGCATAATCCTACAGTTTCCATAGTGTAATGTGACCATGCTTATTATGTAAATAATGGTTCAATTCCTTCTAGGAATAAGCCTGGTTGTAAAGGGAAACAAGTCCCTGCCAATTGTGGTAGAGGATTTGTTTCTAGCCCAACATGTGCAAACTTGGGATATGCTAGTTTCCTTTAATTATTTTTGAAAACAATTGAACATGATCATGACACCACAACTTTTTCTTGAATGCCAAGCATGCATGATATGCATTTACCAAGGTGATTGTGATTATGTTTGTCACGTTACACTGACTCTTTATCGCTAATGTTGATTTGACATAGGATGCTACAAGTGTTCTAGAAATTTGTTTGGTGGATTTGAATGTTTGATATAACTTGAATCATGGTTAACCAATAATATAATTGTTAGTTAACAACATAATATATCCTTCACACACATATTCTTTTAGCTAATCACTTTGGTGGTTGAAATATAGAGGAATAGCGAAGAAATCCATAGGAATCCCAAAAAAAATTCTGATTAATATAACTACATCATGAGTAACACATAGTAAAACAACAGTTTCTTATTCAAAGATTTCATATCTATGATTTGTATCCATAAGAAGACAATTATATCTTTGTTTCTTGATAATTTGTTCAATTCATTTGTAGCCATATGAATACAAGTATATCTTTGTTTCAAAGTGAGAGTTAATTAGCTCTTTCTACCTACCTTCCTACCTCTTTTCACACATGGCCTAGGAAACAAACTAAGTTGAATCTCTAGATTGGATCCTGGGTAGTTCCCACACATGCACAATGAGGCTAGCCTCAGGGAAGAGGGCTCAAAACTTTGCAACTATGACCTCACATGTATAATCCTACTTCCCAACAGGTCTCACTATGTGGTGGAAATACTTTCTACAGGTTGCTATGGATGTTTTGTTGGGTAGAAAGGGAACACACGGACTAGGCCTATCTTATCCATCTAGTTAGTATATATCCATGGAGGTCAGGAATATGAAAGCTCGTGTCAATGAGGAAATGAAAGAAGTGGTTGAGACTATGATGACAAAAGAATAGGTCATGAAGGATTTACCTCTACATCCCTTACAACTTGAACACCTATGTCCAATATTGGTGGTAATTATGGTCCTAGATCAAATGTTGATATAGGATGCAAGTACAATTCAAATGGTTAGTTCATGATTATTTGTTATCGAATATGTTTCTATTGGAAACTACATACCATCTGTAAAGAAAAAATCTAATAAATTAAATAAATAAATTTCTATATAGCTTTACAATGACTAACAATATTGCACAGATTTACCAAAACTAACAATATTGCACAGATTTACCAAAATTAACAATATTGCACAGATTTACCAAAACTAACAATATTTCATAGCTTTACCATAACTAACAATATTTTCACCATCCTTCTAGTGTAGGGAAGACTCTCTCGACTCTCATATCAATGGGTAGAAGAGGAGCCCTCCAAATTAGAGGATGAGGAAGGAGGAGACAATTACACCAATCGCAGATAAAGATCCAAATACTTGTGTAGATCCAACGGATTCCCCAGTCCCAAAGCTAGTTTTGGATCCTTTCATTCCAGAGTCAGTAGTTCACAAAGAGGAGAATATTAAGGCATGAAGGAAGGGGATAATCCATGGAAAATCCACAAAGAGGAGTAGGGATAATAGGCACACATACACTAGACTAGGCCAGACTAATTGTTTGAAGAATCAATTGGAAGGAGGGAACACATAGCAATGCGAATCAATTGGAAGGAGAGAAAATATAGCAACGAGATGATAGAGGTAAAAAAAAACATTGATATGAGGCCAAATAACACCTCAAAGTTCAAACTTAGGATAAAAATGAAATGATCTAGAAGTTTGCTAAAACTTTGGGTTTAAATATTAGGTTTTCTGCGAGACTAATGTGAAACTGGAAAACCAATTCATATACTAAATAAGAATGATGTCTTCTTAAAGCTTAGGTTAAAATGACCAAGCATATTAAAATCCTATACTAAATAAGACCAATGCCTTCTTAAAAATTAGGTTAAAACAACTAGGCATATTAAGACTTAGGTTAAAACGACAAGGCATATTAAAACTTTGGTTAAATTGTTTCTTTGATTTACATGCATTAACTAATGTAAAATGGAAAGCTGATTTAGATAGTCCCTGATGTGATTTATGGAGACGAATAATAAGATGATCTCTATAAACCTTATTAGAATTTGTTTATGTGAATATATAGCCTTACACATTAACTAAAAAAATATATGTAATAGTAGGAAATTAATCAAATGGCATAGAAATTATCAACATAGTGTAACATAGTATTGAATATAATTTATGTGGGGCCATTATGTTTACAATTTATTAGCATGGAGGGACATTGTGCTTACAATTCTGATATCCTACTTCCCATTCACTAATGGTCCAAAATTTTTCTTGTATACCTACATACAAAATACATTTTCATTTCCCTAGGATTACAATGGTTTCCAAATTCCAATGACTACTTATGTTAGGTTTTAAGTAAGATTCTATGACATTTAGAACTAACAACATGCATGGTAGCTACACACTTCAACATTGCATTCCATCCACATTAAGTGTTGCCATTGAGCATGTAACATCCCTAACTCTGCTCCAGGCCATGTCACATCAAAATTTTGAACTCTGATACCATGTTGTAATGTATCCAACCTCCTAGCTGATTCTCGTTACCATATTGTAAAGTCTCTACTAGCGCAAATCTCTAAATAAATCTATGATATCAATTCCTTCTTCTGCAGAAACAACTCATTGAAACCAACAATGCACACAACTGGCCTTGTGCTACGCGCATCTAGGTTTTCCTAGTGCGCGACAACCAATCTTGTATCGCATGCAACAAATGTGTCTTATAAATTCAGCGTGCTCAACTGTCATTGTGTTGGCCGCATAGACTATCCCTCAACACACACCACATTTCTAAATTCACATTAGAACCCATACAATTACTGTTGAAGTTACTTAACATATATCGACTATAATAACATAATGAACTCATAATACAACTACACACACAACCATTCCTATGCCCTGCATAGGGTCTATCCCATTTTGCATGTGAAAATTAATTTCCATGTGTGCACGATGATTCAAGCCTTGCCTCATAATCCCATGATCGTTACCACAAAATTATCTAACAGGAAACACTTAATAACTACCTTTCTCTACATCTGCAATAGTATGCAAAACTAACAATGCATGCACATCGCAACATAAATGTACCAATTCCATATAAATAACATAAGCATTCACAGGTTAAAAAATATATAAACACATATAAAATGTCATGACCCATGCCCTACATATGTAACAAACATGCAATTCTACAACACATATAATCCATGCACAATATATATACAACTATAACACATAATATATTTAACATGCATATGCACATTAATCAGAGATTAATACACATAAGAAGACAATTATCTTTTGTTGTAATCCACCAGATGCATGCAAACCTCAGATGTTCCTACCAGCCATAGACTCTATCACTCAGAAACTATCAACAATAGGTCACCCTCGAGATGGGGCTTAAACTACACTAAGAAAAAGGATTCCTAAGCCAAACTAAGGTCTATCAATAGTCAAAACACTCAAACAAAGGTACCAACTACAACAAATAGACTATAGTCCCTCATTCCCCACATGCCTATCCCACCCTAGGAAGTTTGCCCCTTCTCTATTCAACAATCCTTCATCTACCCCACTTCCCTTTTAGGGATTCAAAAATAGGCCATAAATGAAGTATTAGAGCCTTGTAGTTGTTGCTTGACACCTTGGGAAATAAATTCCTAGCAGTTCTCTCGCCTGGAGAGAATGCTCATGGGCCTGACAACTTTCTTCTTCGACAAACATGGGCCCGACAACTTGATTCTTTGAAAAAATTGAGTTTGACAACCCGCTTCTTTGACCAACACGTTCTTGAAAATCCCCTTATTTGATAGGCACATGCCTGACAACCCGCCTCTTCAATATCACATAGGCCTTCCCAAGTACAAAGTTATGCGATGGCAACAAGTTACAACAAGATACAAATGCTTAGCAGAGGAAATTTGCTCTGCGTGATCTAGGAATGAGTGAATCCCCTGAAATACACTAAGGCCCAACAATATATTTGCATGGCTAAAATTGACACTTGTCACCTTAAGAACAAGATTTTTTCCACTTAGTGACTCGTTCCCATCCCTTAGGAACTTAAGATAAATATATATCCCATATTATATTTTTGGAAATATTATTAAAATATTCCCTTTTCCTAACTCTTATCCCCTTTTTTCTTTTTTAGTAGAGTTTAAACCCCCCATCTCTTTTTGTTTGATTGGTCTGTGTGCAGTGATATGTTTTTATTAATATCTAAGTGCAATTACATTTTACAAAAATAGGGGCACCAACCCTTGTTGCAATTCGGGCTCTCTAGCATAATAACCACACATTCACTCTGGCCTCAATATGAATATATACAAAGGCTCCTCGACCGCAAAATATCCGAGCTACAAACACGGTCCAATGCACACTTTTAAGCAATCCTCGCACACTTACTCTGGTGTGCACAAAGCTATGAAACATTCATGAACTATTCCCTTGGTGCACGTGCACGACAATCCTCGTGCACTTGAAACATGTACATAGTATTCCCTTGGTGGATGCATGCTAAACTGTACCGAAAACTTGTGCGCCCATGACTCACTAGCCTATATGTACATTTACATTTACATTATAATTGGGTTTCAGCCTAGGGGTATTACATTCCCCTCCCCCTTATTTATGCATTGTCCTTAGTGCATTATTTACAATCAAAACATCAAAAAGTATTCAAAAAGATATGGGTACTATGCGCACATAACATCCTCGTGCTCCCAAGTCGCATCCTCAGTTCCATAATAGGTCCACTGGACCTTTACCAGTCCTATTGCTCGATTCTAGAGAAACTTGACTTTCCAGAACAATATGCACATTGGATGAACTCAGAAGTCGCCTTCTTGCTCCACCTGAATTACATTCCAATCAATTACATGATCAACATAAGACACACACTTTTTAAGAAAAGATACATGAAACACATTATGCATGCATATGGATGCAGGTAGTGCAATCATGTATGCGGCAAGACCAATCCTCTCTAGCATTTCAAATGAACCACAATAATGTGCTTCCAACTTTGAATAATTTCCCAACATAAGTGAACTCTTCCTAGATTTCACTTCCAAAAACACGTGGTCAACCACTTTAAATTCTTGGTGAGTTCTATATTTATATGCATAAATTTTCTTCCTATCTTGGGCATCCTTTAAGTTCTATTTTATTTTCACCATTTTCTCTTCCATTTCCCTTAGCAAATCTAGCCCAAACACTACTCTGTTTGTTGGTTTGTCCCAACTCACTCATGTGTTGCACATTCTACCATATAGTGACTCAAATGCACTCATCTTCAGATATGCTTGATACCCATTGTTATAAGCAAACTCAACTAAATATAAATATTTTTCCCACTACGTTGGTTTGTCCATCACATACATTCTTAGCATATCTCATATTACTTGATTTACCCTTTCTGTTTTCCCATCTGACCCTGGATGATACATTGTGCTAAAATTCAGATTTGTCCCAAATCCTTTAAATAATCCCTTCCAAAAATTGGATGTGAACTTGGGATCTCTATCAGACACAATTGTCTTAGGGATACCATGTAGCCTAACAATCTCCTTCAAACACTTGGAAATAAAATAAACCACTTATTTCCTCATACATGGCCAATAGTATTGTTTCTTGACAACTGCAATTGCCTTTTGGTAGCCTGGATTCCCAACATAAGGCACATTGTGCATTTATTTTAATAGAATATTTTTCAACTCCTGAGAATATGGTACATAAACTCTGCCCTTGTACATGAGGATTTCATCCTCTTTAACTCAAAATATTCAATTTTCTGCTGCAAAATAACTTGATGTAGCTTTGCCTTTATTTCCACATAGTGTTGATCTAATTTTGCAGCCTATAACATTATTTATTTCAAATATTATTTGTACATGATAATGGTTGTATCATGCATCTCATGCACTCTCTTGCTGAGTGCATCAACTGCCTTGTTCTCTTTACCTTTGATATGTTTTATATCAAAGTCATACTCACTGAGGAATTTGAACCACTTGATTTTCTTGGAATTTAGAGTCGGTTTTCCAAGCAAACATTTCAGACCACTGTGGTATGTCCTCAACTCAAATATTCTTCCCATGAGGTTGTGCTCCACATCTTCAAGGCATACACTATGGCTGCCAATTCAAAATCATGAGTAGCATAGTGGCTTTCATGCTCTTTTAACTTCTTTGATTTGTAGCACACCCCATGCCCATTCTGTCTAAGGACTACACCCATCCCTTCCTTTCATTTATCAATGCACACAACAAAGTCTTCATTAGGATCAACAATTCTCAAAATTGGTGCACTTGTCAACAAAATTTTCAAGTGTTGGAAAAGCCATTTACAATCAAAAGTCCACTCAAATCTCACACCTTTCTTTTTCAAGGATGTGTTTGGGTTTGCAATCTTTGAGAAGACTTCAATAAAACTTTTGTAGTACCCTACAAGTCCCATGAAATATCTCACCTCTGCGACATTCCTTGGTGTTGGCCATCCTTAAATGGATTTTATATTCTTCAGGTCCATTGTTATCCATTCCTCTAAAATGATATGACCCTAGTAATGAACCTGCTTTTGGTAGAATGAACACTTTCTCAACTTTTCATACAACTAATGTTATCTCAATACTTGCAACACTATCCTCAAGTGTTTCTCATGATCCTCTTTAGAATTTGAGTAAATAAGTATGTCATCCAAAAATACAATGAAAAACATATCTAAGTATTCTCTGAAAATACCATTCATTAAACACATGAAGATAGCTGGTGCATTTGACAACTCAAATGGCACTACTGTAAACTCATAATGGCCATATATCGTCCTGAAGGCTAGATTTATTATGTCTTCCTCTTTAATTCTTACCCGATGATAGCTTGATATGAGGTCAATATTAGAGAACTTTTTTTGATCTCTCAACTAGTCAAAGAGATCATCTATCCTCGACAAAGGATACTTGTTCTTCACTATTACCTTAATTAGCTTCCTAAAGTCAATGTAAAGTCTCAACGTTCCATCCTTTTACTTCAAAAATAATAATGGGGCACCCCAAGGTGATGCACTTGGGTGTATATACCCCTTCTTCAGAACCTCTTCAAGTTGCATTTGCAATTCTTTTAGTTCTGGTGTAATCATCCTATAAGAAGTCTTGGATAATGGGGCTACTCTAGGCATTAGATTTATATATAAATCAATGTCTCTTTTGGGTAGCGACCCTGGTATTTCTATAAATACATCTTCAAATTCCTTCAGTACTACATAATCTTCAATATTTGTCACTCTATCCTTGGGAGCCTCCTCCATATGCACTGCAAATAGCTGGCAACCTTTCCTGAATATTTTCTTCAGCTGTAAGGCTGAAACTTCCCTAATAGTTATTTCCCTGGGAATACCTTGAAATGTCATCAAGTTCCCTTTCTCATCCAAGCAAGTAAATGTTTTATTGTAATAGTATAGGACAACATGATGCATGTCCAACCAATCCATGCCAATTAAGAAATCATATGAGCCCAAAGGTATAGTATTCAAATCTTGTTTTGCTCTCAATCCATTCATGTCCATTGGACATCCCTTAGCCATCTCATTAATTTTACTTTTTTCTCTTGTAGCTAGATGTACCGAACAAGGTTTCCCAAGATTGATTTTTGGCAATTGAACTCTTTCCACCATCTTAGGATCTAGATAAATATGACTAGCTCCCAAATAAATTAAAATAATAGTGGGTTGGTTGTTGATCTTACCTTCTACTTCAATCATATGCAACTGAAACTTGGCTTGCTTATTATCCAGGGCTGTGTAGATCCTAGGTACATTTCTACCCATGTCCTCCACTGTATCAACTTGTTTCATATTGTGAACAATCCTCACTTTTTCACCTATGTGAGGAATATATTTGTACATATGATCTCCCTCAAAACACTAACACTTCATTGGTTGTTGCCTTGGTCTTTTCCCCATTGCCTCTGTCATTCTAGGCTCCTTGGGAGTTGGATGTCCATAAAAATTATTTCTGAAGAATGGTGGCTTGGTCCCCTTCTTCCTCTACTCCATATTTTCTTTCTTCTTGTCTTCCCAAGCCTTTTGGTCAGGAGGTCTTCCTCTATTCTGATCATAAAGGCAGTTGTCTCTCCTTATAGTTTCTTCCAATGTATTGGGATATTCATATTATATCCTATCACTGATAAATGACGACAACCCGCTCAATTACCTCTGAATCTTAACCTGTTCAGTATTGATGAAATCAACATACTTCAATAGCTCTAAAAATCTCCTCTCATACTCATCTATGGTCATACTTCCAAGCTTGAGTTCAAATAACTCCTTCATTTTCCTATGATAGTGATGTTTGGTTAATTATTTCTTTTGAAAATACCTCTTGAAATCCTTCCAAGTAACCTTTCTTTCATCAATGTGTTGTACTTGCAACAACTGGTCCCACCACATTGATGCCTTTCCCTTGAGATGGTAGATAAAAAATTTCCCTTCTGCCCGTGAAGAGTAATTGTGTAACTGAAATTACTTCCTCATGCTCAACAACCAAGTGTCCACATCCTCATCCTTCTTGTGTTCACCATAAAAAGTAGGAGGCTTAATCTTATTCATTTCTCATTTTAGCTCATCCACCCTAGACCTCCTCTTATGCTTCTTGATAGGATATGGACTTGAACTATTGTGCGCTCTTTGAGCTGAATGTCTTGGAGAGTGATGGTGATGTCTGCCAACACTTCTTGTTTTTATTCTCTCATCATGAGACCTGCGTCTCCTTTATTTATTTGACTCAATCTCCTTATCCATATTTTTCTCAATTCCGCTCAAGTTCTGTAGCAACTTGATGTTGAATCCATCTTGTTCCTCCTTGGTTTTCATAAGCCTATAATTATCAACTTTATAACTTTGGACATCCTTTTGCAAAAATTTTATGGTCTTTACAAAATTCATGATTTCTTCCTTGACCTCTCCATGTCCATTTGAATATGTACCCTCATCACCTATATTGCCATACATCATTCTGACCTCATCTTCATGGATATAGGTTCTTTTTGCATCTTCCATGCTTCTGATCTATGTGTTGACCTTGTATTGATAAATTACTATTAACTCTACAAAATGTGCAAGAAACAAGATTTGTCAGACTAAATAATTTATGAAAACCATAAATACCATGCACATTCTATTCCATAATTGTATCAGAATCCTTTCTTCTAATTCCTAGTGAATTTAACAACTTAATTCAAAGTTCTCGGTGAATATTTGGACTTTGTCCAAGACTTTTCATCCTCTTTTCTCTCCTTTTATTTCTTTTAAAGATCGCGTGTTTACCAATTATGTGTTATGCACTCATATTCATCACACACACATGCTCTACACACACAATACCCAACACACATATAATGCACTAGTATTCAATGTGCACAACTTTTATATCGGGAACTAATATTTAGCGCACTCAACTTTTGGGTTCTACGCATCATTATTTAGTGTGCACAACTTTTGTGTTGCACACCAATATTCCACACAAATTACAACTTTGCTCTGCGTTGCGCCAACATTCACTACACACCCTCTCGCACCAAATACTCAATGCACATCTCCAATTTTGCTCCATGTAACACCAATATTCCACGTGCATGCACTGCGCACCAACACTATGCACACCCCAATAATTCTTCTCTGTGCGGGATAATATTCAACGCGTGCTCACTATGCACCACGAGTATTCAATGTGCATGCCCTGTGCACTATTATTATGAACGCACCCATCAATTCTGCATGGTGTGAATATTCATTGCGCACATATTGCACTCTCATATTACGTGTGCTCCACCAGTTCTATACCCCATAGTTCCAATATTTATCACAAACACTCCACATACCAATATATTTCAGGCACCATAAGTCCTACCCTGCGTAGTTCCAAAATTTAGTACGCACACACTAAACACCAATACTTAGCGCACACAAGTTCTTTCTTCACTCAACTAATTTTTCCACATTTTCATCTTGTGACCCTATGACTGTCATACAAATGCCAACCTCGCCAACTTCATGTTGATCTTTGGCCCATACAAGTTCAATGTTGAACCAAAAGCTCTGACACCACTTTGTAACATCCCCAACTCTACTCCGAGTCATGTCACATCAAAATTTTGAACTTTGATACCACGTTGTAACATATCCATCCTCCTAGCTGAGTCATGTTACCATATTGTAATGTATTTATTATTGTGACTCGCTAAATAAATCTCTGATATCAATTCCTTCTTATGCAGAAGCAACTTATTGAAACCAACAACATGCACAATTGGATTTGTGTTACGTGCAACTATGTTTTCCTAGCGTGTTCCAACCAGTATCATACCACGCACAACAATTATATCTTATTCGTTCTACATTTTCAACCGTCATTGTTTCAGCCGCGTTGACTATCCCTCAACACACATGCCATTTATAGCTTTGCACTAGAACCCATACAATTACTATTGAAGTTACTTAACAGATAGCGAGTATAACAACATAATGAACTCATAATACAACTAAACACACAACCATTCCTATGTCATGCATGGGGTCTATCCCATTTTGTGTGTGCATATTGATTTCCCTATGCGTGCAATGATTCAAGCCTTGCCTCAATATCCCATGACTATTACCACAGAATTATCTAACAAAAAATACTTAATAGATACCATGCTCTACATCTACAACAATTATGCATAATTGACAGTACATGCACAACCCATCATAAATGTACCAATTCCATAAACATAAATAGCATAAACATTCACATGTTAAACAATATATAAACACATATAAACTATCATGGCCCATGCCTTGTATATGCAACAAACATGCAGTTCTACAACATATATAATCCATGCATAATACATATACAATTGTAACACATAATATATTTAACATGTATATGCACATTACTCAGAGATTAATACACACAAGAAGACACTTATCAATTGTTGTAATCCACCAACTGTGCCTAGACCTTAGACATTCGTCCCAGCAATAGAATCTGCCACTTAGAAACTCTCAGCAGTAGGTCACCCCTAAGTTGAGGCTTAAACTCCACCAAGACAAAGGATTTCTAAGCCAAGATAAGGTCTATCAACAGTCAAAACACTCAGACAAAGGTACCAACCCCAAAAAACAAACTATAGTCCCTCATTCCCCACATGCATGTCCCACCCCAGGAAGTGTGCCCCTTCTTTGTTCAACAATCCTTCCGCTGCCCCACTTCCCTTTTAGGGATTCAACAACAGGCCAGATAGGAAGTATTAGAGCCTTGTAGTTGTTGCTTGACATCTTGGGAAATAAATTCCTAGCAGTTCTCTTGCCTGGAGAGAATTCTCATGGGCTTGACAACCTGCTTCTTTGACAAACATGGGCCCGACAACTTGATTCTTTGAAAAACATGAGTTTGACAACCCTCTTCTTCGACCAACACATGCTTGAAAATACCCTTATTTGATAGGCAAATGTCTGACAACCCACCTCTTCAATATCACACAGGCCTTCCCAAGTACAGAGTTATGAGATAGAAACAAGTTACAACAAGATACAAATGCTTAGCAGAAGAAAGTTGGTCTGCATGATATAGGAATGAATGAATCCCCTGAAATACACTAAGGCCCAACAATCTGTTTGCATAGCTAAAACTGACACTTATCACCTTAAGAACAAGTTTTTCTTCACTTGGTGACTCATTCCCATCCCTTAGGAACTTAGGATAAATATATATCCCATATTATATTTTTGGAAATATTATTAAAATATTCCCTTTTCCTAACTCTTATCCCCTTTTTCCTTTTTTAGTAGAGTTTAAACCCCCCGTATCTTTTTGTTTGATTGGTCTGTGTGCAGTGATATGTTTTTATTAATATCTGAGTGCAATTACATTTTACAAAAATAGGCACACTAGCCTTTGTTGCAACCCGGGCTCTCTAGCCTAATAACCACACATTCACTCTGGCCTCAATATGAATATATACAAAGGCTCCCTGACCCCAAAATATCTGAGCTACAAACACGGTCTAATGCACACTTTTAAGCGATCCTCGCACACTTACTCTCGTGTGCACAAAGCTATGAAACATTCATGCACTATTCCCTTGGTGCATATGCACGACAATCCTCGTGCACTTGAAACATGTACACAGTCTTCCCTTGGTGGATGCATGCTAAACTATACCAAACACTTGTGCACCCACGACTCACTAGCCTATATGTACATTTACATTTACATTATAATTGGGGTTTGGCCTAGGGGTATTACATTCCCCTCCCCCTTATTTATGCACTGTCCTTAGTGCATTATTTACAATCAAATATTCAAAAAATCTTCAAAAAGATATGGGTACTCTACGCACATAGCATCCTCGTGCTCCCAAGTTGCATCCTTAGTTCCTTAATAGGTCCACTGGACCTTTACTAGTCCTATTGCTCGATTCTAGAGAAACTTGACTTTCCATAACAATATGCACACTGGATGAACTTAGAAGTCACCTTCTTGCTCCACCTGAATCACATTCCAATCAATTACATGATCAACATCAGACACACACTTTTTGAGAAAAGATACATGAAACAAATTATGCATGCATATGGATGCAGGTAGTGCAATCATGTATGCGGCAAGACCAATCCTCTCCAGGATTTCAAACGAACCACAATAATGTGCTTCCAACTTTGAATAATTTCCCAACTTAAGTGAACTCTTCCTAGATTTCACTTCCAAAAACACGTGGTCAACCACTTTAAATTCTCGGTGAGTTCTATATTTATATGCATAAATTTTCTTCCTATCTTGGGAATCCTTTAAGTTTTATTTTATTTTCACCATTTTCTCTTCCATTTCCCTTAGCAAATCTGGCCCAAACACTACTATGTTTGTTGGTTTGTCCCAACTCACTCGTGTGTTTCACTTTCTACCATACAATGCCTCAAATGCGCTCATCTTCAGAGATGCTTGATACCCATTGTTATAAGCAAACTCAAATAAATATAAATATTTTTCCCACTGCATCGGTTTGTCCATCACATACATTCTTAGCATATCTTCTATCACTTGATTTACCCTTTCTGTTTTTCCATCTGACCCTGGATGATAGGTTGTGCTAAAATTCAGATTTGTCCCAAATCCTTTAAATAATCCCTTCCAAAAATTGGATGTGAACTTGGGATCTCTATTAGACACAATTGTCTTAGGCATACCATGTAGCCTAACAATTTCCTTCAAACACTTGGAAATAAAATAAACCACTTATTTCTTCATACCTGGCCAATAGTATTGTTTCTTGACAACTACAATTTCCTTTTGGTAGCCTGGGTGCCCAACATAAGGCACAGTGTGCATTTATTTTAATAGAATATTTTTTCAACTCCTGAGAATATGGTACATAAACTCTGCCCTTGTACATGAGGATTTCATCCTCTTTTAACTCAAAATATTCAATTTTCTGCTGCAAAATAACTTGATGTAGCTTTGCCTTTATTTGCACATAGTGTTGATCTAATTTTCCATCCTCTAACATTATTTCTTTCAAATATTATTTATACATGATAATGGTTGTATCATGCATCTCATGCACTCTCCCGACGAGTGCATCAACCGCCTTGTTCTCTTTACCCTTGATATGTTTTATATCAAAGTCATACTCACTGAGGAATTCTAACCACTTGATTTTCCTGGAATTTAGAGTTAGTTGTCCAAACAAGCATTTCAGACCACTGTGGTATGTCCTCAACTCAAATATTCTTCCCATGAGGTAGTGCCTCCACATATTCAAGGCATGCACTATGGCTGCCAATTCAAAATCATGAGTAGCATTGTGGCTTTCATGCTCTTTTAACTTCTTTGATTTGTAGCACACCACATGCCCATTCTGTCTAAGGACTACACTGATCCCTTCCTTTCATTTATCAATGCACACAACGAAGTCTTCATTAGGATCAACAATTCTCAAAATTGGTGCACTTGTCAACAAAATTTTCAAGTGTTGGGAAAACCATTTACAATTAGAAGTCCACTCAAATCTCACACCTTTCTTTTTCAAGGATGTGATTGGGTTTGCAATCTTTGAGAAGACTTTAATAAACCTTCTGTAGTACCCTACAAGTCCCATGAAATATCTCACCTTTGCGACATTCCTTGGTGTTGTCCATCCTTAAATGGATTTTATATTCTTCGAGTCCATTGTTATCCATTCCTCTAAAATGATATGACCCAAGTAATGAACCTGCTTCTGGTAGAATGAACACTTTCTCAACTTTTCATACAACTAATGTTATCTCAATACTTGCAACACTATCCTCAAGTGTTTCTCATGATCCTCTTTAGACTTTGAGTAAATAAGCATGTCATCCAAAAATACAATGAAAAACTTATCTAAGTATTCTTTGAAAATACCATTCATTAAACACATGAAGATAGCTGGTGCATTTGACAACTCAAATGGCACTACTGTAAACTCATAATGGCCATATATCGTCCTGAAGGCTAGCTTTCTTATGTCTTCCTCTTTAATTCTTACCTGATGATAGCTTGATCTGAGGTCAATCTTAGATAATTTTTTTTGATCTCTCAACTAGTCAAAGAGATCATCTATCCTCGACAAAGGATACTTGTTCTTCACTGTTACGTTAATCAGCTTCCTAAAGTCAATGCAAAGTCTTAATGTTCCATCCTTTTTCTTCAAAAATAATAGTGGGCCACCCCAAGGTGATGCACTTGGGCACATATACCCCTTCTTCAGAATCTCTTCAAGTTGCATTTGCAATTCTTTTAGTTCTGGTGTACTCATCCTATAAGAAGTCTTGGATAATGGGGTTGCTCTAGGCATTAGATTTATAGATAAATCAATATCTCTTTTGGGTAGCGACCCTGGTATTTCTCTAAATACATCTTCAAACTCCTTCAAGACTACATAATCTTCAATATTTGTCACTTTATCCTTGGGTGCCTCCTCCATATGCACTACAAATAGCTGGAAGCCTTTCCTGAAGATTTTCTTCAGCTATAAGGCTGAAACTTCCCTAATAATTACTGCCCTGGGAATACCTTGAAATGTCCTCAAGTTCCCTTTCTCATCCAAGAAAGTAAATATTTTATTGTAATAGTATAGGAGAACATGATGCATGTCCAACCAATCCATACCAATTAATAAATCATACGAGACCAAAGGTATAATATTCAAATCTTCTTTTGTTTTCAATCCATTCATGTCCATTGAACATCCCTTAACCATCTCATTAATTTTCCTTTTTTCTCTTGTAGCTAGATGTACCGACAAAGGTTTCCCAAGATTGACTTTTGGCAATTGAACTCTTTCCACCATGTTAGGATCTAGATAAATATGACTAGCTCCCAAATAAATTAAAATAATAGTGGGTTGGTTGTTGATCTTACCTTCTACTTCAATCATATGCGATTGAAAGTTGGCTTGCTTGTTATCCAAGGCTGCATAGATTCTAGGTACATTTCTACCCATGTCCTCCACTGTATCAACTTGTTGCATATTGTGAACAATCCTTACTTTTTCACCTATGTGAGGAATATATTTGTACATATGATCTCCCTCAAAAACCTTACACTTCATTGGTTGTTGCCTTGGTCTTTTCCCCATTGCCTCTGTCATTCTGGGCTCCTTGGGAGTTGGTTGTCCCTAAAAATTATTTCTAAAGAATGGTGGATTGGTCCCCTTCTTCTTCTGCTCCATCTTTCCTTTCTTCTTGTCTTTCCAAGTTTTTTGGTAAGGGGGTCTTCCTCTATTTTGATCATAAAGACACTTGTCTCTCCTTATAGTTTCCTTCAATGTATTGGGATATTCATATTGTATCCTATCACTGATAAATGACAACAACCCTCTCAATTACCTCTGAATCTTAACCTCTTCATTGTTGATGAAATCAACATACTTCAATAGCTCTAAAAATCTCCTCTCATACTCATCTATGGTCATACTTCCAAGATTGAGTTCAAATAACTCCTTCATTTTCCTATCATAGTAATGTTTGGTTCATTATTTCTTTTGAAAATACCTCTTGAAATCCTTCCAAGTAACCTTTCTCTCATCAATGTGTTGTACTTGCAACAACTGGTCCCACCACATTGATGCCTTTCCCTTGAGATGGCAGATGGAAATTCTCCCTTCTACCCATGAAGAGTAATTGTGTAACTGAAATTACTTCCTCATGCTCAACAACCAAGTGTTTGCATCCTCATCCTTCTTTTGTTCACCATAAAATGTAGGAGGCTTAATCTTATTCATTTCTCATTTTAGCTCATCCACCCTAGACCTCCTCTTATGCTTCCTGATAGGATATGGACTTGAACTATTGTGCGCTCTTTGAGTTGAATGTCTTGGAGAGTGATGGTGATGTCTGTCAACACTTCTTGTTTTTATTCTCTCATCATGAGACCCGTGTCTCCTTTATTTGGTTGACTCGATCTCCTTATCCATATTTTTCTCAATTCTTCCCAAGCTCTGTAGCAACTTGATGTTGAATCCATCTTGTTCGTCCTTGGTTTTCATAAGCCTATAATTATCAACTTTATAACTTTGGACATCCTTTTGCAAAATTTTTATGGTCTTCACCAAATTCATGATTTCTTCCTTGACTTCTCCATGTCCATTTGAATATGTACGCTCATCACCTATATTGTCATACATCATTCTGACCTCATCTTCATGGATATAGGTTCTTTTTGCATCTTCCATGCTTCTGATCTATGTGCTGACCTTGTATTGATAAATTGTTATTAACTCTGCAAAATGTGCAAGAAACAAGATTTGTCAGACTAAATAATTTATGAAAACCATAAATACTATGCACATTCTGTTCCATAATTGTATCAGAATCCTTTCTTCTGATGCTTAGTGAATTTAACAACTTAATTCAAAGTTTTGGGTGAATATTTGGACTTTGTCCAAGACTTTTCATCCTCTTTTCTCTCCTTTTATTTCTTTCAATGATCGCGTGTTTACCAATTCTGTGTTACACACTCATATTCATCACACACGCATGCTCTACACACGCAATACCAAGCGCACATACAATCCACTAGTATTCAGTGTGCACAAATTTTATATCGGGAACTAATATTTAGCACACTCAACTTTTGGGTTCTGTGCATCATTGTTTAGTGCACACAACTTTTGCGTCACGCACCAATATTCCACACAAATTACATCTTTACTCTGCGTTATGCCAACATTCACTGCGCACCCTCTCGCACCAAATACTCAATGCACATCTCCAATTCTGTTCCATTTAACACCAATATTCCACATGCACACACTAGGCACCAACACTATGCACGCCCCAATAATTCTTCTCTATGCGGGATCATATTCAATGTGTCCTCACTATGCACCACGGGTATTCAATGTGCATGCCCTGTGCACTATTATTATGAATGCACCCGTCAATTCTGCATGGTGTGAATATTCATTGCGCACATATTGCACTCTCATATTACGTGTGCTCCACCGATTCTATACCCCATAGTTTCAATATTTAGCGCAAACACTACATGCACCGATATATTTCAGGCACCATAAGTCCTGCCCTGTGCAGTGCCAAAATTTAGTACGCACACACTACACACCAATACTTAGCGCACATGAGTTCTTTCTTCACTCAACTAATTTTTCCACATTTTCATCTTGTGACCCCGTGACCGTCATACAAATGCTAACGTCGCCAACTTCATGTTGATCTTTGGCCCATACAAGTTCAATGTTGAACCAAAAGCTCTGACACCACTTTGTAACATCCCCAACTCTACTCCAAGCCATGTCACATCAAAATTTTGAACTTTGATACCACGTTGTAACATATCCATCCTCCTAGCTGAGTCTCGTTACCATATTGTAAAGTCTTTATTATCGTGACTCGCTAAATAAAGCTCTGATATCAATTCCTTCTTATGCAGAAACAACTCATTGAAACTAACAACGTGAACGATTGGATTTGTGTTACGTGCAACTACGTTTTCCTAACGTGTTCCAACCAATATCGTACCGCGCACAACAATTATGTCTTATTCGTTCTACATGTTCAACCGTCATTGTGTCAGCCACGTCGACTATCCCTCAGCACACACGCCATTTCTAGATTTGCATTAGAACCCATATGATTACTATTGAAGTTACTTAACAGATAGCGAGTATAAAAACATAATGAACTCATAATACAACTACACACACAACCATTCCTATGTCGTGCATGGGGTCTATCCCATTTTGTGTGTGCATATTGATTTCCCTGTGTGAGTGATGATTCAAGCCTTGCCTCAATATCCCATGACTATTACCACAGAATTATCTAACAAAAAATACTTAATAGATACCATGCTCTACATCTACAACAATTATGCATAATTGACAATACATGCACAACCCATCATAAATGTACCAATTCCACAAACATAAATAGCATAAACATTCACATGTTAAACAATATATAAACACATATAAACTATCATGGCCCATGCCCTGTATATGCAACAAACATGCAGTTCTACAACATATATAATCCATGCATAATACATATACAATTGTAACACATAATATATTTAATATGTGTATACACATTACTCAGAGATTAATACACACAAGAAGACACTTATCAATTGTTGTAATCCACCAACTGTACCTAGACCTTAGACATTCGTCCCAGCCATAGAATCTTCCACTTAGAAACTCTCAGCAGTAGGTCACCCCTGAGTTGAGGCTTAAACTCTACCAAGACAAAGGATTCCTAAGTCAAGATAAGGTCTATCAATAGTCAAAACAATCAGACAGAGGTACCAACCCCAACAAACAAACTATAGTCCCTCATTCCCCACATGCATGTCCCACCCCAAGAAGTGTGCCCCTTCTTTGTTCAACAATCCTTCCACTGCCCCACTTCCCTTCTAGGGCTTCAAAAATAGGTCGGATATGAAGTCTCAGAGTCATGTAGTTGCTGCTTGACCCCTTGGGAAATCAATTCCCAACAGTTCTCTCACTTGGAGAGAATTCTCACGGGCCTAACAACCTGCTTCTTCGAAAAAAATGAGCATGAAAACCTGGTTTTGCAACAAGCACAGACTTGAGCGGTAACACATATTTGGTAAAGTTAAACTTTTGGCGATAAAAAAACGTGTAACTTACCTCAAGATTTTACATGAATCCCAAATATTCAATCGGATATCATTTAATAGGGGCATGCGTATGTAACACTACCCAATTGCAATATTATGTAATTTTGTCAGCAGTAACACATATTTGGTAAAGTTAAACTTTTGGCTAGAAGAAGAAGAAAAAGCAGCACTAGCACTACCCAATTGCAATATTATGTAATGCGGTAACACATATTTGGTAAAGTTAAACTTTTGGCGAGGAGAAGAAGAAGAAGCGTGTAACTTACCTCAAGATTTTACATGAATCCCAAATATTCAATCGGATATCATTTAATAGGGGTATGCGTTGACTGAATGTAACACTACCCACAGAAAAAGTATTAATGTTAAAAAGTAAAAACCAATTATAAGAATATATAAATGTTAAGAAGAAGAAGAGGCGGCGGTAACACATATTTGGTAAAGTTAAACTTTTGGCGATAAAAAAACATGCAACTTACCTCAAGATTTTACATGAATCCCAAATATTCAATCGGATATCATTTAATAGGGGCATGCGTTGACTGAATGTAACACTACCCACAATCATTCTACACAGGAAAAAGTATTAATATTAAAAAGTAAAAAACAATTATAAGAATATATAAAAGTTAAGTTTTTGGTTTGTTACAAGAAGAAGTAGTATTTTTAATAAAAAAAAAATCAAATTTACAAAAAGAAAAATTAAATTTAAATTTAAAAATCAAAGGAAATTTTTTAATAATAAAAAGATCAAATTTACAAAAAAATAAATAAATAAAATTTAAATTTATTTACTTCATAAATGTTTTAATGTAGCAGTTATATGTAATCTAAAACTAAAAAGTGAAATTTAACAATAAAGTTGTTTATATTTACTTCATAAATGTTTTAATGTAGCAGTTATATGTAATCTAAAACTGAAAAGTGAAATTTAACAATAAAGTTGTTTATATTTACTTCATAAATGTTTTAATGTAGCAGTTATATGTAATCTAAAACTAAAAAGTGAAATTTAACAAAAAAGTTGTTTATATTTACTTCATAAATGTTTTAATGTAGCAGTTATATGTAATCTAAAACTAAAAACTAAAGTGATTATAAAACACTTATAATAATGTCTTACTCGATGCCCAAAGGGGTTGGATCCAATGGTGGAAAGCTAGGAGTTTTTCACCTTTGGGCAAGGTTCAATTCTCGTGAGGGCTTTACCATGGAGTCATGGGGACACCTTGAGGTAGTGGTCGAACGTGTGGTTGCACCCAGAGATACTATAATAAACCTGGAGCCATGGGGACACCTTGAGGTAGTGGTCGAACGTGTGGTTGCCCACCCCCATGTCCTTCAACTTTTAAAGTCCCATGTCCTTCAACTTTTAAAGTCCCCGAGGTGTAGGACAGTCGGTGACAGAGTGTGTTGTTAAGCCATTTCGTGATATTAAAGTCACCAGTTCGAAACCTGCGGGGACAAAAAATCCAACCATGTTAATCGCGGTTTCTCAAGCCACAGAGTGTGTTGTTAAGCCATTCCGTGATGTTAAAGTCACCAGTTCGAAACCTGCGGGGACAAAAAATCCAACCATGATGTTAAAGTCACCAGTTCGAAACCCGTGGGGACAAAAAAATCCAACCATGTTAATCGCGGTTTCTCAAGCCACAGGTTAATCGCGTTGCCAACAGGTTTCGCACAAATTAACAAACGATTAAATTATATATTAGTACATTAAAAATTAACTTTGAATTTTTTTTAATCACAATTAAATATATAATGTTTTAAATTATTAATAAAAATGTAGAATTATTAAAGTTGTAAGTTTTATTCTTGTAAATTGAAAAATAGATTTTATTACTCTAAATTGAAAATTAAATTAAAAATATATATAACTAGTAACAACTATTTTTATGTAAAAGGTGGTTAATCTGTGTCACTAATTGAAAAAGGTGGAAAATGGTCTCTATTGGCATATATCAACCACTTTTTACATAAAAATGGTTGTTGCTAGTTGAAGACCGACATGCATGGGCACAATAATGAACATATTTATACATTTTAAATTTAATAATTAAATATTATTTAGTAATTACTTAATTATTATTTAAAATAAAATAATTAATAATTTAGTTAACATTATTATTAATTAAATAATTAAATAATAATAATAATAATAAATAAATTGTTTCCTAGGTGGTGACAGAGTGTGTTGTTAAGAAGCTAGGGACAAAAAATCTAGCCATGTTAAGGGTTGGTGTGGCTCACGCCGGGTGATTTTGACGACTTAGATTCCCTTAAGTCAGAATTTTCTAACCACAAGTTAGTCCCACATGTCACGAACAAATTAACAAACAAAATAATAATAAAAAATAAATTAGTATTAATTTATTAACAAATTATTAATAACAATTAAATAATAATAAATTAATTTTTAATAATTAAATAATAAAAAAATATTATTTAATTATTAAAAATTAATTAATAAAAAATTGTATATTATTATTTATTAAATCTATTAATAAATCTTAAGAGTAGAATTTATTAATAAATATATAAATTAATACATTATAAATCAATAGATTGTTAAAATATTAAAATTAGTTAATTATGAATAATTTAATAAAACGTATATATTAATAAAGTATTAAAATTTTAAAAATATAAAATATAAAAATATATTTATAATACATTATAGGATAAACATATATATATATATTTATAATAGATTAATATATTATTTAAATGATGCATTGATGATATATAAATAAATGTATAAAATACTAAATACATTAAATATTAAAGTATATATTATTACTACAATAATATAATTAATAATACAATAATTAAAGTATGTATTATTAATACAATAATATTTTAATGTGTTATTAATACAATTATAAAGTATGTATAAATTATTAAAATATCAAAATATTATTAATAAATACATCTATAAAATTAATATTAATATCAGATTAATATCATATTTTATAATATTAATTAAAAAAAAATTAAGTTATTAAAAATTTATTACATTGTAATATTAAAATTATAATATTGTAATAATTATAATAGTGTATTATATTGCATTACTCTATATTTTACAGTATCAATAATATTTTATTATACTCAATTACAATAAAATACAATTATTACATTAACATATAACATAGTATATTTTATTATATAAAATTCAATGTATTAAAAAAATATTAGAGAATAAGATATGTTATATTTAATATATTATTAATATTTTACAGTATCAATAATATTTTATTATACTCAATTACAATAAAATACAATTATTACATTAACATATAACATAATATATTTTATTATATAAAATTCAATGTATTAAAAAAATATTAGAGAATAAGATATGTTATATTTAATATATTTATTTAAATAAATTAACGATTATTAATAAAAAAATTAAATTTTTTTGATAATTTGATAAGTATATAAAAATGTTTAAAAAAACATCTATTTTATAATATTGATATTTATTTAAATAAATTGATTAAATCATTATTAATAAAAAATTAAAATAATTTAATAAGTATAGAGACATTTAAATAAACATGTATTATATAATATTCATATTATATAATATTCAT